>OX451735.1:597939569-597942069 GCA_948472305.1 Vicia faba
TTCCGGTCGGAAATTGAAAGTAGACCGAGGGCTTGTCGAAACGCTACGAAACTCCTTGGACACTCTCAATGTGTTATTTGGGAAGTGCATGCAAAAATCCATCGGGAGATTATTCCCCTAAGGCGCGTTTGCCTCCGCTCCCGTCGGAAAAACCGCACGGGGGCCCGTTCGGGCCGGAAATTCAAAATTGTCGAAACGCTACGAAACTTTGCAGATCCCTTCTATGTGTTATTTGGGACTTCCATGCAAAAATTCATCGGGAGATTATTCCCCTAAGGCGCGTTTGCCTCCGCTCCCGTTCTTGGAGAAACCGCACACGCACGCGTTCCGGTCGGAAATTGAAAGTAGACCGAGGGCTTGTCGAAACGCTACGAAACTCCTTGGACACTCTCAATGTGTTATTTGGGAAGTGCATGCAAAAATCCATCGGGAGATTATTCCCCTAAGGCGCGTTTGCCTCCGCTCCCGTCGGAAAAACCGCACGGGGGCCCGTTCGGGCCGGAAATTCAAAATTGTCGAAACGCTACGAAACTTTGCAGATCCCTTCTATGTGTTATTTGGGACTTCCATGCAAAAATTCATCGGGAGATTATTCCCCTAAGGCGCGTTTGCCTCCGCTCCCGTTCATGGGGGAAACCGCACACGCACGCGTTCCGGTCGGAAATTGAAAGTAGACCGAGGGCTTGTCGAAACGCTACGAAACTCCTTGGACACTCTCAATGTGTTATTTGGGAAGTGCATGCAAAAATCCATCGGGAGATTATTCCCCTAAGGCGCGTTTGCCTCCGCTCCCGTCGGAAAAACCGCACGGGGGCCCGTTCGGGCCGGAAATTCAAAATTGTCGAAACGCTACGAAACTTTGCAGATCCCTTCTATGTGTTATTTGGGACTTCCATGCAAAAATTCATCGGGAGATTATTCCCCTAAGGCGCGTTTGCCTCCGCTCCCGTTCATGGGGGAAACCGCACACGCACGCGTTCCGGTCGGAAATTGAAAGTAGACCAAGGGCTTGTCGAAACGCTACGAAACTCCTTGGACACTCTCAATGTGTTATTTGGGAAGTGCAATGCAAAAATCCATCGGGAGATTATTCCCCTAAGGCGCGTTTGCCTCCGCTCCCGTCGGAAAAACCGCACGGGGGCCCGTTCGGGCCGGAAATTCAAAATTGTCGAAACGCTACGAAACTTTGCAGATCCCTTCTATGTGTTATTTGGGACTTCCATGCAAAAATTCATCGGGAGATTATTCCCCTAAGGCGCGTTTGCCTCCGCTCCCGTTCATGGGGGAAACCGCACACGCACGCGTTCCGGTCGGAAATTGAAAGTAGACCGAGGGCTTGTCGAAACGCTACGAAACTCCTTGGACACTCTCAATGTGTTATTTGGGAAGTGCATGCAAAAATCCATCGGGAGATTATTCCCCTAAGGCGCGTTTGCCTCCGCTCCCGTCGGAAAAACCGCACGGGGGCCCGTTCGGGCCGGAAATTCAAAATTGTCGAAACGCTACGAAACTTTGCAGATCCCTTCTATGTGTTATTTGGGACTTCCATGCAAAAATTCATCGGGAGATTATTCCCCTAAGGCGCGTTTGCCTCCGCTCCCGTTCATGGGGGAAACCGCACACGCACGCGTTCCGGTCGAAAATTGAAAGTAGAACGAGGGCTTGTCGAAACGCTACGAAACTCCTTGGACACTCTCAATGTGTTATTTGGGAAGTGCATGCAAAAATCCATCGGGAGATTATTCCCCTAAGGCGCGTTTGCCTCCGCTCCCGTCGGAAAAACCGCACGGGGGCCCGTTCGGGCCGGAAATTCAAAATTGTCGAAACGCTACGAAACTTTGCAGATCCCTTCTATGTGTTATTTGGGACTTCCATGCAAAAATTCATCGGGAGATTATTCCCCTAAGGCGCGTTTGCCTCCGCTCCCGTTCATGGGGGAAACCGCACACGCACGCGTTCCGGTCGGAAATTGAAAGTAGACCGAGGGCTTGTCGAAACGCTACGAAACTCCTTGGACACTCTCAATGTGTTATTTGGGAAGTGCATGCAAAAATCCATCGGGAGATTATTCCCCTAAGGCGCGTTTGCCTCCGCTCCCGTCGGAAAAACCGCACGGGGGCCCGTTCGGGCCGGAAATTCAAAATTGTCGAAACGCTATGAAACTTTGCAGATCCCTTCTATGTGTTATTTGGGACTTCCATGCAAAAATTCATCGGGAGATTATTCCCCTAAGGCGCGTTTGCCTCCGCTCCCGTTCATGGGGGAAACCGCACACGCACGCGTTCCGGTCGGAAATTGAAAGTAGACCGAGGGCTTGTCGAAACGCTACGAAACTCCTTGGACACTCTCAATGTGTTATTTGGGAAGTGCATGCAAAAATCCATCGGGAGATTATTCCCCTAAGGCGCGTTTGCCTCCGCTCCCGTCGGAAAAACCGCACGGGGGCCCGTTCGGGCCGGAAATTCAAAATTGTCGAAACGCTACGAAACTTTGCAGATCC
>OX451735.1:597972069-597974569 GCA_948472305.1 Vicia faba
CACGCGTTCCGGTCGGAAATTGAAAGTAGACCGAGGGCTTGTCGAAACGCTACGAAACTCCTTGGACACTCTCAATGTGTTATTTGGGAAGTGCATGCAAAAATCCATCGGGAGATTATTCCCCTAAGGCGCGTTTGCCTCCGCTCCCGTCGGAAAAACCGCACGGGGGCCCGTTCGGGCCGGAAATTCAAAATTGTCGAAACGCTACGAAACTTTGCAGATCCCTTCTATGTGTTATTTGGGACTTCCATGCAAAAATTCATCGGGAGATTATTCCCCTAAGGCGCGTTTGCCTCCGCTCCCGTTCATGGGGGAAACCGCACACGCACGCGTTCCGGTCGGAAATTGAAAGTAGACCGAGGGCTTGTCGAAACGCTACGAAACTCCTTGGACACTCTCAATGTGTTATTTGGGAAGTGCATGCAAAAATCCATCGGGAGATTATTCCCCTAAGGCGCGTTTGCCTCCGCTCCCGTCGGAAAAACCGCACGGGGGCCCGTTCGGGCCGGAAATTCAAAATTGTCGAAACGCTACGAAACTTTGCAGATCCCTTCTATGTGTTATTTGGGACTTCCATGCAAAAATTCATCGGGAGATTATTCCCCTAAGGCGCGTTTGCCTCCGCTCCCGTTCATGGGGGAAACCGCACACGCACGCGTTCCGGTCGGAAATTGAAAGTAGACCGAGGGCTTGTCGAAACGCTACGAAACTCCTTGGACACTCTCAATGTGTTATTTGGGAAGTGCATGCAAAAATCCATCGGGAGATTATTCCCCTAAGGCGCGTTTGCCTCCGCTCCCGTCGGAAAAACCGCACGGGGGCCCGTTCGGGCCGGAAATTCAAAATTGTCGAAACGCTACGAAACTTTGCAGATCCCTTCTATGTGTTATTTGGGACTTCCATGCAAAAATTCATCGGGAGATTATTCCCTTAAGGCGCGTTTGCCTCCGCTCCCGTTCATGGGGGAAACCGCACACGCACGCGTTCTGGTCGAAAATTGAAAGTAGACCGAGGGCTTGTCGAAACGCTACGAAACTCCTTGGACACTCTCAATGTGTTATTTGGGAAGTGCATGCAAAAATCCATCGGGAGATTATTCCCCTAAGGCGCGTTTGCCTCCGCTCCCGTCGGAAAAACCGCACGGGGGCCCGTTCGGGCCGGAAATTCAAAATTGTCGAAACGCTACGAAACTTTGCAGATCCCTTCTATGTGTTATTTGGGACTTCCATGCAAAAATTCATCGGGAGATTATTCCCCTAAGGCGCGTTTGCCTCCGCTCCCGTTCATGGGGGAAACCGCACACGCACGCGTTCCGGTCGGAAATTGAAAGTAGACCGAGGGCTTGTCGAAACGCTACGAAACTCCTTGGACACTCTCAATGTGTTATTTGGGAAGTGCATGCAAAAATCCATCGGGAGATTATTCCCCTAAGGCGCGTTTGCCTCCGCTCCCGTCGGAAAAACCGCACGGGGGCCCGTTCGGGCCGGAAATTCAAAATTGTCGAAACGCTACGAAACTTTGCAGATCCCTTCTATGTGTTATTTGGGACTTCCATGCAAAAATTCATCGGGAGATTATTCCCCTAAGGCGCGTTTGCCTCCGCTCCCGTTCATGGGGGAAACCGCACACGCACGCGTTCCGGTCGGAAATTGAAAGTAGACCGAGGGCTTGTCGAAACGCTACGAAACTCCTTGGACACTCTCAATGTGTTATTTGGGAAGTGCATGCAAAAATCCATCGGGAGATTATTCCCCTAAGGCGCGTTTGCCTCCGCTCCCGTCGGAAAAACCGCACGGGGGCCCGTTCGGGCCGGAAATTCAAAATTGTCGAAACGCTACGAAACTTTGCAGATCCCTTCTATGTGTTATTTGGGACTTCCATGCAAAAATTCATCGGGAGATTATTCCCCTAAGGCGCGTTTGCCTCCGCTCCCGTTCATGGGGGAAACCGCACACGCACGCGTTCCGGTCGGAAATTGAAAGTAGACCGAGGGCTTGTCGAAACGCTACGAAACTCCTTGGACACTCTCAATGTGTTATTTGGGAAGTGCATGCAAAAATCCATCGGGAGATTATTCCCCTAAGGCGCGTTTGCCTCCGCTCCCGTCGGAAAAACCGCACGGGGGCCCGACACGCGAAAAGCCGAAATATATCGAGGGATCGCCCGAATGGCATGAAACTTGGCATGCCATCTCAATTTGGTGGCAGATTAATGCATGAAAAATTCCAGACCGGAACTCATTCCGTAGCCCGACGTTTGTTTGCTTCCGCCCCTTGAAAAAAACTCAATTACACGCGTTTCGGACGAAAATTCAAAATAAATCGAGACGTTATCGAAACGCTACGAAACTTTGCAGATCCCTTCTATGTGTTATTTGAGATGTCCATGCAAAAAATCATCGGGAAATTCCATTCCTAAGGCGCGTTTGCCTCCGCTCCCGTTCTTGAAAATCCGGCGCTTAGAAAATTCATAATTAATTCATCCGAAGTCGAAAAATTCT
>OX451735.1:597994569-597997069 GCA_948472305.1 Vicia faba
TTCCCCTAAGGCGCGTTTGCCTCCGCTCCCGTTCTTGGAGAAACCGCACACGCACGCGTTCCGGTCGGAAATTGAAAGTAGACCGAGGGCTTGTCGAAACGCTACGAAACTCCTTGGACACTCTCAATGTGTTATTTGGGAAGTGCATGCAAAAATCCATCGGGAGATTATTCCCCTAAGGCGCGTTTGCCTCCGCTCCCGTCGGAAAAACCGCACGGGGGCCCGTTCGGGCCGGAAATTCAAAATTGTCGAAACGCTACGAAACTTTGCAGATCCCTTCTATGTGTTATTTGGGACTTCCATGCAAAAATTCATCGGGAGATTATTCCCCTAAGGCGCGTTTGCCTCCGCTCCCGTTCATGGGGGAAACCGCACACGCACGCGTTCCGGTCGGAAATTGAAAGTAGACCGAGGGCTTGTCGAAACGCTACGAAACTCCTTGGACACTCTCAATGTGTTATTTGGGAAGTGCATGCAAAAATCCATCGGGAGATTATTCCCCTAAGGCGCGTTTGCCTCCGCTCCCGTCGGAAAAACCGCACGGGGGCCCGTTCGGGCCGGAAATTCAAAATTGTCGAAACGCTACGAAACTTTGCAGATCCCTTCTATGTGTTATTTGGGACTTCCATGCAAAAATTCATCGGGAGATTATTCCCCTAAGGCGCGTTTGCCTCCGCTCCCGTTCATGGGGGAAACCGCACACGCACGCGTTCCGGTCGGAAATTGAAAGTAGACCAAGGGCTTGTCGAAACGCTACGAAACTCCTTGGAAACTCTCAATGTGTTATTTGGGAAGTGCATGCAAAAATCCATCGGGAGATTATTCCCCTAAGGCGCGTTTGCCTCCGCTCCCGTCGGAAAAACCGCACGGGGGCCCGTTCGGGCCGGAAATTCAAAATTGTCGAAACGCTACGAAACTTTGCAGATCCCTTCTATGTGTTATTTGGGACTTCCATGCAAAAATTCATCGGGAGATTATTCCCCTAAGGCGCGTTTGCCTCCGCTCCCGTTCATGGGGGAAACCGCACACGCACGCGTTCCGGTCGGAAATTGAAAGTAGACCGAGGGCTTGTCGAAACGCTACGAAACTCCTTGGACACTCTCAATGTGTTATTTGGGAAGTGCATGCAAAAATCCATCGGGAGATTATTCCCCTAAGGCGCGTTTGCCTCCGCTCCCGTCGGAAAAACCGCACGGGGGCCCGTTCGGGCCGGAAATTCAAAATTGTCGAAACGCTACGAAACTTTGCAGATCCCTTCTATGTGTTATTTGGGACTTCCATGCAAAAATTCATCGGGAGATTATTCCCCTAAGGCGCGTTTGCCTCCGCTCCCGTTCATGGGGGAAACCGCACACGCACGCGTTCCGGTCGAAAATTGAAAGTAGACCGAGGGCTTGTCGAAACGCTACGAAACTCCTTGGACACTCTCAATGTGTTATTTGGGAAGTGCATGCAAAAATCCATCGGGAGATTATTCCCCTAAGGAGCGTTTGCCTCCGCTCCCGTCGGAAAAACCGCACGGGGGCCCGTTCGGGCCGGAAATTCAAAATTGTCGAAACGCTACGAAACTTTGCAGATCCCTTCTATGTGTTATTTGGGACTTCCATGCAAAAATTCATCGGGAGATTATTCCCCTAAGGCGCGTTTGCCTCCGCTCCCGTTCATGGGGGAAACCGCACACGCACGCGTTCCGGTCGGAAATTGAAAGTAGACCGAGGGCTTGTCGAAACGCTACGAAACTCCTTGGACACTCTCAATGTGTTATTTGGGAAGTGCATGCAAAAATCCATCGGGAGATTATTCCCCTAAGGCGCGTTTGCCTCCGCTCCCGTCGGAAAAACCGCACGGGGGCCCGTTCGGGCCGGAAATTCAAAATTGTCGAAACGCTACGAAACTTTGCAGATCCCTTCTATGTGTTATTTGGGACTTCCATGCAAAAATTCATCGGGAGATTATTCCCCTAAGGCGCGTTTGCCTCCGCTCCCGTTCATGGAGAAACCGCACACGCACGCGTTCCGGTCGGAAATTGAAAGTAGACCGAGGGCTTGTCGAAACGCTACGAAACTCCTTGGACACTCTCAATGTGTTATTTGGGAAGTGCATGCAAAAATCCATCGGGAGATTATTCCCCTAAGGCGCGTTTGCCTCCGCTCCCGTCGGAAAAACCGCACGGGGGCCCGTTCGGGCCGGAAATTCAAAATTGTCGAAACGCTACGAAACTTTGCAGATCCCTTCTATGTGTTATTTGGGACTTCCATGCAAAAATTCATCGGGAGATTATTCCCCTAAGGCGCGTTTGCCTCCGCTCCCGTTCATGGAGAAACCGCACACGCACGCGTTCCGGTCGGAAATTGAAAGTAGACCGAGGGCTTGTCGAAACGCTACGAAACTCCTTGGACACTCTCAATGTGTTATTTGGGAAGTGCATGCAAAAATCCATCGGGAGATTATTCCCCTAAGGCGCGTTTGCCTCCGCTCCCGTCGGAAAAACCGCACGGGG
>OX451735.1:598027069-598029569 GCA_948472305.1 Vicia faba
AATTCATCGGGAGATTATTCCCCTAAGGCGCGTTTGCCTCCGCTCCCGTTCATGGGGGAAACCGCACACGCACGCGTTCCGGTCGGAAATTGAAAGTAGACCAAGGGCTTGTCGAAACGCTACGAAACTCCTTGGACACTCTCAATGTGTTATTTGGGAAGTGCATGCAAAAATCCATCGGGAGATTATTCCCCTAAGGCGCGTTTGCCTCCGCTCCCGTCGGAAAAACCGCACGGGGGCCCGTTCGGGCCGGAAATTCAAAATTGTCGAAACGCTACGAAACTTTGCAGATCCCTTCTATGTGTTATTTGGGACTTCCATGCAAAAATTCATCGGGAGATTATTCCCCTAAGGCGCGTTTGCCTCCGCTCCCGTTCATGGGGGAAACCGCACACGCACGCGTTCCGGTCGGAAATTGAAAGTAGACCGAGGGCTTGTCGAAACGCTACGAAACTCCTTGGACACTCTCAATGTGTTATTTGGGAAGTGCATGCAAAAATCCATCGGGAGATTATTCCCCTAAGGCGCGTTTGCTTCCGCTCCCGTCGGAAAAACCGCACGGGGGCCCGTTCGGGCCGGAAATTCAAAATTGTCGAAACGCTACTAAACTTTGCAGATCCCTTCTATGTGTTATTTGGGACTTCCATGCAAAAATTCATCGGGAGATTATTCCCCTAAGGCGCGTTTGCCTCCGCTCCCGTTCATGGGGGAAACCGCACACGCACGCGTTCCGGTCGAAAATTGAAAGTAGACCGAGGGCTTGTCGAAACTCTACGAAACTCCTTGGACACTCTCAATGTGTTATTTGGGAAGTGCATGCAAAAATCCATCGGGAGATTATTCCCCTAAGGCGCGTTTGCCTCCGCTCCCGTCGGAAAAACCGCACGGGGGCCCGTTCGGGCCGGAAATTCAAAATTGTCGAAACGCTACGAAACTTTGCAGATCCCTTCTATGTGTTATTTGGGACTTCCATGCAAAAATTCATCGGGAGATTATTCCCCTAAGGCGCGTTTGCCTCCGCTCCCGTTCATGGGGGAAACCGCACACGCACGCGTTCCGGTCGGAAATTGAAAGTAGACCGAGGGCTTGTCGAAACGCTACGAAACTCCTTGGACACTCTCAATGTGTTATTTGGGAAGTGCATGCAAAAATCCATCGGGAGATTATTCCCCTAAGGCGCGTTTGCCTCCGCTCCCGTCGGAAAAACCGCACGGGGGCCCGTTCGGGCCGGAAATTCAAAATTGTCGAAACGCTACGAAACTTTGCAGATCCCTTCTATGTGTTATTTGGGACTTCCATGCAAAAATTCATCGGGAGATTATTCCCCTAAGGCGCGTTTGCCTCCGCTCCCGTTCATGGGGGAAACCGCACACGCACGCGTTCCGGTCGAAAATTGAAAGTAGACCGAGGGCTTGTCGAAACGCTACGAAACTCCTTGGACACTCTCAATGTGTTATTTGGGAAGTGCATGCAAAAATCCATCGGGAGATTATTCCCCTAAGGCGCGTTTGCCTCCGCTCCCGTCAGAAAAACCGCACGGGGGCCCGTTCGGGCCGGAAATTCAAAATTGTCGAAACGCTACGAAACTTTGCAGATCCCTTCTATGTGTTATTTGGGACTTCCATGCAAAAATTCATCGGGAGATTATTCCCCTAAGGCGCGTTTGCCTCCGCTCCCGTTCATGGGGGAAACCGCACACGCACGCATTCCGGTCGGAAATTGAAAGTAGACCGAGGGCTTGTCGAAACGCTACGAAACTCCTTGGACACTCTCAATGTGTTATTTGGGAAGTGCATGCAAAAATCCATCGGGAGATTATTCCCCTAATGCGCGTTTGCCTCCGCTCCCGTCGGAAAAACCGCACGGGGGCCCGACACGCGAAAAGCCGAAATATATCGAGGGATCGCCCGAATGGCATGAAACTTGGCATGCCATCTCAATTTGGTGGCATATTAATGCATGAAAAATTCCAGACCGGAACTCATTCCGTAGCCCGACGTTTGTTTGCTTCCGCCCCTTGAAAAAAACTCAATTACACGCGTTTCGGACGAAAATTCAAAATAAATCGAGACGTTATCGAAACGCTACGAAACTTTGCAGATCCCTTCTATGTGTTATTTGAGATGTCCATGCAAAAAATCATCGGGAAATTCCATTCCTAAGGCGCGTTTGCCTCCGCTCCCGTTCTTGAAAATCCGGCGCTTAGAAAATTCATAATTAATTCATCCGAAGTCGAAAAATTCTAATTTTTGGTGGGAGGGGTTCTTATATTGTGTTTAAAGAGCATGCAAAAAATCAAGAAAAAATTCGAAGTCTAAGTCATCAAACTAGAAATTTATGTCTACAGGGAAAAAGGGACCAATTTGGTGGCAAAGTGAGGATTTCAGTTCAAACATATATAGGGGGAGGCCCTTGCCTGGTCCGCCTGGGGCCTTGCCACGCCCAGGCCAGGCCACGCCCAGGCCAGGCCACATGCTGCCTAGACGGAACATGCCCATGG
>OX451735.1:598039569-598042069 GCA_948472305.1 Vicia faba
GGGCCGGAAATTCAAAATTGTCGAAACGCTACGAAACTTTGCAGATCCCTTCTATGTGTTATTTGGGACTTCCATGCAAAAATTCATCGGGAGATTATTCCCCTAAGGCGCGTTTGCCTCCGCTCCCGTTCATGGGGGAAACCGCACACGCACGCGTTCCGGTCGGAAATTGAAAGTAGACCGAGGGCTTGTCGAAACGCTACGAAACTCCTTGGACACTCTCAATGTGTTATTTGGGAAGTGCATGCAAAAATCCATCGGGAGATTATTCCCCTAAGGCGCGTTTGCCTCCGCTCCCGTCGGAAAAACCGCACGGGGGCCCGTTCGGGCCGGAAATTCAAAATTGTCGAAACGCTACGAAACTTTTCAGATCCCTTCTATGTGTTATTTGGGACTTCCATGCAAAAATTCATCGGGAGATTATTCCCCTAAGGCGCGTTTGCCTCCGCTCCCGTTCATGGGGGAAACCGCACACGCACGCGTTCCGGTCGAAAATTGAAAGTAGACCGAGGGCTTGTCGAAACGCTACGAAACTCCTTGGACACTCTCAATGTGTTATTTGGGAAGTGCATGCAAAAATCCATCGGGAGATTATTCCCCTAAGGCGCGTTTGCCTCCGCTCCCGTCGGAAAAACCGCACGGGGGCCCGTTCGGGCCGGAAATTCAAAATTGTCGAAACGCTACGAAACTTTGCAGATCCCTTCTATGTGTTATTTGGGACTTCCATGCAAAAATTCATCGGGAGATTATTCCCCTAAGGCGCGTTTGCCTCCGCTCCCGTTCATGGGGGAAACCGCACACGCACGCGTTCCGGTCGGAAATTGAAAGTAGACCGAGGGCTTGTCGAAACGCTACGAAACTCCTTGGACACTCTCAATGTGTTATTTGGGAAGTGCATGCAAAAATCCATCGGGAGATTATTCCCCTAAGGCGCGTTTGCCTCCGCTCCCGTCGGAAAAACCGCACGGGGGCCCGTTCGGGCCGGAAATTCAAAATTGTCGAAACGCTACGAAACTTTGCAGATCCCTTCTATGTGTTATTTGGGACTTCCATGCAAAAATTCATCGGGAGATTATTCCCCTAAGGCGCGTTTGCCTCCGCTCCCGTTCATGGGGGAAACCGCACACGCACGCGTTCCGGTCGGAAATTGAAAGTAGACCGAGGGCTTGTCGAAACGCTACGAAACTCCTTGGACACTCTCAATGTGTTATTTGGGAAGTGCATGCAAAAATCCATCGGGAGATTATTCCCCTAAGGCGCGTTTGCCTCCGCTCCCGTCGGAAAAACCGCACGGGGGCCCGTTCGGGCCGGAAATTCAAAATTGTCGAAACGCTACGAAACTTTGCAGATCCCTTCTATGTGTTATTTGGGACTTCCATGCAAAAATTCATCGGGAGATTATTCCCCTAAGGCGCGTTTGCCTCCGCTCCCGTTCATGGGGGAAACCGCACACGCACGCGTTCCGGTCGGAAATTGAAAGTAGACCGAGGGCTTGTCGAAACGCTACGAAACTCCTTGGACACTCTCAATGTGTTATTTGGGAAGTGCATGCAAAAATCCATCGGGAGATTATTCCCCTAAGGCGCGTTTGCCTCCGCTCCCGTCGGAAAAACCGCACGGGGGCCCGTTCGGGCCGGAAATTCAAAATTGTCGAAACGCTACGAAACTTTGCAGATCCCTTCTATGTGTTATTTGGGACTTCCATGCAAAAATTCATCGGGAGATTATTCCCCTAAGGCGCGTTTGCCTCCGCTCCCGTTCATGGGGGAAACCGCACACGCACGCGTTCCGGTCGGAAATTGAAAGTAGACCGAGGGCTTGTCGAAACGCTACGAAACTCCTTGGACACTCTCAATGTGTTATTTGGGAAGTGCATGCAAAAATCCATCGGGAGATTATTCCCCTAAGGCGCGTTTGCCTCCGCTCCCGTCGGAAAAACCGCACGGGGGCCCGTTCGGGCCGGAAATTCAAAATTGTCGAAACGCTACGAAACTTTGCAGATCCCTTCTATGTGTTATTTGGGACTTCCATGCAAAAATTCATCGGGAGATTATTCCCCTAAGGCGCGTTTGCCTCCGCTCCCGTTCATGGGGGAAACCGCACACGCACGCGTTCCGGTCGGAAATTGAAAGTAGACCGAGGGCTTGTCGAAACGCTACGAAACTCCTTGGACACTCTCAATGTGTTATTTGGGAAGTGCATGCAAAAATCCATCGGGAGATTATTCCCCTAAGGCGCGTTTGCCTCCGCTCCCGTCGGAAAAACCGCACGGGGGCCCGACACGCGAAAAGCCGAAATATATCGAGGGATCGCCCGAATGGCATGAAACTTGGCATGCCATCTCAATTTGGTGGCAGATTAATGCATGAAAAATTCCAGACCGGAACTCATTCCGTAGCCCGACGTTTGTTTGCTTCCGCCCCTTGAAAAAAACTCAATTACACGCGTTTCGGACGAAAATTCAAAATAAATCGAGACGTTATCGAAACGCTACGAAACT
>OX451735.1:598052069-598062069 GCA_948472305.1 Vicia faba
ATCCATCGGGAGATTATTCCCCTAAGGCGCGTTTGCCTCCGCTCCCGTCGGAAAAACCGCACGGGGGCCCGTTCGGGCCGGAAATTCAAAATTGTCGAAACGCTACGAAACTTTGCAGATCCCTTCTATGTGTTATTTGGGACTTCCATGCAAAAATTCATCGGGAGATTATTCCCCTAAGGCGCGTTTGCCTCCGCTCCCGTTCATGGGGGAAACCGCACACGCACGCGTTCCGGTCGAAAATTGAAAGTAGACCGAGGGCTTGTCGAAACGCTACGAAACTCCTTGGACACTCTCAATGTGTTATTTGGGAAGTGCATGCAAAAATCCATCGGGAGATTATTCCCCTAAGGCGCGTTTGCCTCCGCTCCCGTCGGAAAAACCGCACGGGGGCCCGTTCGGGCCGGAAATTCAAAATTGTCGAAACGCTACGAAACTTTGCAGATCCCTTCTATGTGTTATTTGGGACTTCCATGCAAAAATTCATCGGGAGATTATTCCCCTAAGGCGCGTTTGCCTCCGCTCCCGTTCATGGGGGAAACCGCACACGCACGCGTTCTGGTCGAAAATTGAAAGTAGACCGAGGGCTTGTCGAAACGCTACGAAACTCCTTGGACACTCTCAATGTGTTATTTGGGAAGTGCATGCAAAAATCCATCAGGAGATTATTCCCCTAAGGCGCGTTTGCCTCCGCTCCCGTCGGAAAAACCGCACGGGGGCCCGTTCGGGCCGGAAATTCAAAATTGTCGAAACGCTACGAAACTTTGCAGATCCCTTCTATGTGTTATTTGGGACTTCCATGCAAAAATTCATCGGGAGATTATTCCCCTAAGGCGCGTTTGCCTCCGCTCCCGTTCTTGGAGAAACCGCACACGCACGCGTTCCGGTCGGAAATTGAAAGTAGACCGAGGGCTTGTCGAAACGCTACGAAACTCCTTGGACACTCTCAATGTGTTATTTGGGAAGTGCATGCAAAAATCCATCGGGAGATTATTCCCCTAAGGCGCGTTTGCCTCCGCTCCCGTCGGAAAAACCGCACGGGGGCCCGTTCGGGCCGGAAATTCAAAATTGTCGAAACGCTACGAAACTTTGCAGATCCCTTCTATGTGTTATTTGGGACTTCCATGCAAAAATTCATCGGGAGATTATTCCCCTAAGGCGCGTTTGCCTCCGCTCCCGTTCTTGGAGAAACCGCACACGCACGCGTTCCGGTCGGAAATTGAAAGTAGACCGAGGGCTTGTCGAAACGCTACGAAACTCCTTGGACACTCTCAATGTGTTATTTGGGAAGTGCATGCAAAAATCCATCGGGAGATTATTCCCCTAAGGCGCGTTTGCCTCCGCTCCCGTCGGAAAAACCGCACGGGGGCCCGTTCGGGCCGGAAATTCAAAATTGTCGAAACGCTACGAAACTTTGCAGATCCCTTCTATGTGTTATTTGGGACTTCCATGCAAAAATTCATCGGGAGATTATTCCCCTAAGGCGCGTTTGCCTCCGCTCCCGTTCATGGGGGAAACCGCACACGCACGCGTTCCGGTCGGAAATTGAAAGTAGACCGAGGGCTTGTCGAAACGCTACGAAACTCCTTGGACACTCTCAATGTGTTATTTGGGAAGTGCATGCAAAAATCCATCGGGAGATTATTCCCCTAAGGCGCGTTTGCCTCCGCTCCCGTCGGAAAAACCGCACGGGGGCCCGTTCGGGCCGGAAATTCAAAATTGTCGAAACGCTACGAAACTTTGCAGATCCCTTCTATGTGTTATTTGGGACTTCCATGCAAAAATTCATCGGGAGATTATTCCCCTAAGGCGCGTTTGCCTCCGCTCCCGTTCATGGGGGAAACCGCACACGCACGCGTTCCGGTCGGAAATTGAAAGTAGACCGAGGGCTTGTCGAAACGCTACGAAACTCCTTGGACACTCTCAATGTGTTATTTGGGAAGTGCATGCAAAAATCCATCGGGAGATTATTCCCCTAAGGCGCGTTTGCCTCCGCTCCCGTCGGAAAAACCGCACGGGGGCCCGTTCGGGCCGGAAATTCAAAATTGTCGAAACGCTACGAAACTTTGCATATCCCTTCTATGTGTTATTTGGGACTTCCATGCAAAAATTCATCGGGAGATTATTCCCCTAAGGCGCGTTTGCCTCCGCTCCCGTTCATGGGGGAAACCGCACACGCACGCGTTCCGGTCGGAAATTGAAAGTAGACCGAGGGCTTGTCGAAACGCTACGAAACTCCTTGGACACTCTCAATGTGTTATTTGGGAAGTGCATGCAAAAATCCATCGGGAGATTATTCCCCTAAGGCGCGTTTGCCTCCGCTCCCGTCGGAAAAACCGCACGGGGGCCCGTTCGGGCCGGAAATTCAAAATTGTCGAAACGCTACGAAACTTTGCAGATCCCTTCTATGTGTTATTTGGGACTTCCATGCAAAAATTCATCGGGAGATTATTCCCCTAAGGCGCGTTTGCCTCCGCTCCCGTTCATGGGGGAAACCGCACACGCACGCGTTCCGGTCGAAAATTGAAAGTAGACCGAGGGCTTGTCGAAACGCTACGAAACTCCTTGGACACTCTCAATGTGTTATTTGGGAAGTGCATGCAAAAATCCATCGGGAGATTATTCCCCTAAGGCGCGTTTGCCTCCGCTCCCGTCGGAAAAACCGCACGGGGGCCCGTTCGGGCCGGAAATTCAAAATTGTCGAAACGCTACGAAACTTTGCAGATCCCTTCTATGTGTTATTTGGGACTTCCATGCAAAAATTCATCGGGAGATTATTCCCCTAAGGCGCGTTTGCCTCCGCTCCCGTTCATGGGGGAAACCGCACACGCACGCGTTCCGGTCGGAAATTGAAAGTAGACCGAGGGCTTGTCGAAACGCTACGAAACTCCTTGGACACTCTCAATGTGTTATTTGGGAAGTGCATGCAAAAATCCATCGGGAGATTATTCCCCTAAGGCGCGTTTGCCTCCGCTCCCGTCGGAAAAACCGCACGGGGGCCCGTTCGGGCCGGAAATTCAAAATTGTCGAAACGCTACGAAACTTTGCAGATCCCTTCTATGTGTTATTTGGGACTTCCATGCAAAAATTCATCGGGAGATTATTCCCCTAAGGCGCGTTTGCCTCCGCTCCCGTTCATGGGGGAAACCGCACACGCACGCGTTCCGGTCGGAAATTGAAAGTAGACCGAGGGCTTGTCGAAACGCTACGAAACTCCTTGGACACTCTCAATGTGTTATTTGGGAAGTGCATGCAAAAATCCATCGGGAGATTATTCCCCTAAGGCGCGTTTGCCTCCGCTCCCGTCGGAAAAACCGCACGGGGGCCCGTTCGGGCCGGAAATTCAAAATTGTCGAAACGCTACGAAACTTTGCAGATCCCTTCTATGTGTTATTTGGGACTTCCATGCAAAAATTCATCGGGAGATTATTCCCCTAAGGCGCGTTTGCCTCCGCTCCCGTTCATGGGGGAAACCGCACACGCACGCGTTCCGGTCGGAAATTGAAAGTAGACCGAGGGCTTGTCGAAACGCTACGAAACTCCTTGGACACTCTCAATGTGTTATTTGGGAAGTGCATGCAAAAATCCATCGGGAGATTATTCCCCTAAGGCGCGTTTGCCTCCGCTCCCGTCGGAAAAACCGCACGGGGGCCCGTTCGGGCCGGAAATTCAAAATTGTCGAAACGCTACGAAACTTTGCAGATCCCTTCTATGTGTTATTTGGGACTTCCATGCAAAAATTCATCGGGAGATTATTCCCCTAAGGCGCGTTTGCCTCCGCTCCCGTTCTTGGAGAAACCGCACACGCACGCGTTCCGGTCGGAAATTGAAAGTAGACCGAGGGCTTGTCGAAACGCTACGAAACTCCTTGGACACTCTCAATGTGTTATTTGGGAAGTGCATGCAAAAATCCATCGGGAGATTATTCCCCTAAGGCGCGTTTGCCTCCGCTCCCGTCGGAAAAACCGCACGGGGGCCCGTTCGGGCCGGAAATTCAAAATTGTCGAAACGCTACGAAACTTTGCAGATCCCTTCTATGTGTTATTTGGGACTTCCATGCAAAAATTCATCGGGAGATTATTCCCCTAAGGCGCGTTTGCCTCCGCTCCCGTTCATGGGGGAAACCGCACACGCACGCGTTCCGGTCGAAAATTGAAAGTAGACCGAGGGCTTGTCGAAACGCTACGAAACTCCTTGGACACTCTCAATGTGTTATTTGGGAAGTGCATGCAAAAATCCATCGGGAGATTATTCCCCTAAGGCGCGTTTGCCTCCGCTCCCGTCGGAAAAACCGCACGGGGGCCCGTTCGGGCCGGAAATTCAAAATTGTCGAAACGCTACGAAACTTTGCAGATCCCTTCTATGTGTTATTTGGGACTTCCATGCAAAAATTCATCGGGAGATTATTCCCCTAAGGCGCGTTTGCCTCCGCTCCCGTTCATGGGGGAAACCGCACACGCACGCGTTCCGGTCGAAAATTGAAAGTAGACCGAGGGCTTGTCGAAACGCTACGAAACTCCTTGGACACTCTCAATGTGTTATTTGGGAAGTGCATGCAAAAATCCATCGGGAGATTATTCCCCTAAGGCGCGTTTGCCTCCGCTCCCGTCGGAAAAACCGCACGGGGGCCCGTTCGGGCCGGAAATTCAAAATTGTCGAAACGCTACGAAACTTTGCAGATCCCTTCTATGTGTTATTTGGGACTTCCATGCAAAAATTCATCGGGAGATTATTCCCCTAAGGCGCGTTTGCCTCCGCTCCCGTTCATGGGGGAAACCGCACACGCACGCGTTCCGGTCGGAAATTGAAAGTAGACCGAGGGCTTGTCGAAACGCTACGAAACTCCTTGGACACTCTCAATGTGTTATTTGGGAAGTGCATGCAAAAATCCATCGGGAGATTATTCCCCTAAGGCGCGTTTGCCTCCGCTCCCGTCGGAAAAACCGCACGGGGGCCCGTTCGGGCCGGAAATTCAAAATTGTCGAAACGCTACGAAACTTTGCAGATCCCTTCTATGTGTTATTTGGGACTTCCATGCAAAAATTCATCGGGAGATTATTCCCCTAAGGCGCGTTTGCCTCCGCTCCCGTTCTTGGAGAAACCGCACACGCACGCGTTCCGGTCGGAAATTGAAAGTAGACCGAGGGCTTGTCGAAACGCTACGAAACTCCTTGGACACTCTCAATGTGTTATTTGGGAAGTGCATGCAAAAATCCATCGGGAGATTATTCCCCTAAGGCGCGTTTGCCTCCGCTCCCGTCGGAAAAACCGCA
This sequence comes from Vicia faba, assembly GCA_948472305.1. NCBI lineage: Eukaryota > Viridiplantae > Streptophyta > Magnoliopsida > Fabales > Fabaceae > Vicia > Vicia faba. The sequence goes on from OX451735.1 coordinate 598,057,343, forward strand.
CGGGGGCCCGTTCGGGCCGGAAATTCAAAATTGTCGAAACGCTACGAAACTTTGCAGATCCCTTCTATGTGTTATTTGGGACTTCCATGCAAAAATTCATCGGGAGATTATTCCCCTAAGGCGCGTTTGCCTCCGCTCCCGTTCATGGGGGAAACCGCACACGCACGCGTTCTGGTCGAAAATTGAAAGTAGACCGAGGGCTTGTCGAAACGCTACGAAACTCCTTGGACACTCTCAATGTGTTATTTGGGAAGTGCATGCAAAAATCCATCGGGAGATTATTCCCCTAAGGCGCGTTTGCCTCCGCTCCCGTCGGAAAAACCGCACGGGGGCCCGTTCGGGCCGGAAATTCAAAATTGTCGAAACGCTACGAAACTTTGCAGATCCCTTCTATGTGTTATTTGGGACTTCCATGCAAAAATTCATCGGGAGATTATTCCCCTAAGGCGCGTTTGCCTCCGCTCCCGTTCATGGGGGAAACCGCACACGCACGCGTTCCGGTCGAAAATTGAAAGTAGACCGAGGGCTTGTCGAAACGCTACGAAACTCCTTGGACACTCTCAATGTGTTATTTGGGAAGTGCATGCAAAAATCCATCGGGAGATTATTCCCCTAAGGCGCGTTTGCCTCCGCTCCCGTCGGAAAAACCGCACGGGGGCCCGTTCGGGCCGGAAATTCAAAATTGTCGAAACGCTACGAAACTTTGCAGATCCCTTCTATGTGTTATTTGGGACTTCCATGCAAAAATTCATCGGGAGATTATTCCCCTAAGGCGCGTTTGCCTCCGCTCCCGTTCATGGGGGAAACCGCACACGCACGCGTTCCGGTCGAAAATTGAAAGTAGACCGAGGGCTTGTCGAAACGCTACGAAACTCCTTGGACACTCTCAATGTGTTATTTGGGAAGTGCATGCAAAAATCCATCGGGAGATTATTCCCCTAAGGCGCGTTTGCCTCCGCTCCCGTCAGAAAAACCGCACGGGGGCCCGTTCGGGCCGGAAATTCAAAATTGTCGAAACGCTACGAAACTTTGCAGATCCCTTCTATGTGTTATTTGGGACTTCCATGCAAAAATTCATCGGGAGATTATTCCCCTAAGGCGCGTTTGCCTCCGCTCCCGTTCTTGGAGAAACCGCACACGCACGCGTTCCGGTCGGAAATTGAAAGTAGACCGAGGGCTTGTCGAAACGCTACGAAACTCCTTGGACACTCTCAATGTGTTATTTGGGAAGTGCATGCAAAAATCCATCGGGAGATTATTCCCCTAAGGCGCGTTTGCCTCCGCTCCCGTCGGAAAAACCGCACGGGGGCCCGTTCGGGCCGGAAATTCAAAATTGTCGAAACGCTACGAAACTTTGCAGATCCCTTCTATGTGTTATTTGGGACTTCCATGCAAAAATTCATCGGGAGATTATTCCCCTAAGGCGCGTTTGCCTCCGCTCCCGTTCATGGGGGAAACCGCACACGCACGCGTTCCGGTCGAAAATTGAAAGTAGACCGAGGGCTTGTCGAAACGCTACGAAACTCCTTGGACACTCTCAATGTGTTATTTGGGAAGTGCATGCAAAAATCCATCGGGAGATTATTCCCCTAAGGCGCGTTTGCCTCCGCTCCCGTCGGAAAAACCGCACGGGGGCCCGTTCGGGCCGGAAATTCAAAATTGTCGAAACGCTACGAAACTTTGCAGATCCCTTCTATGTGTTATTTGGGACTTCCATGCAAAAATTCATCGGGAGATTATTCCCCTAAGGCGCGTTTGCCTCCGCTCCCGTTCATGGGGGAAACCGCACACGCACGCGTTCCGGTCGGAAATTGAAAGTAGACCGAGGGCTTGTCGAAACGCTACGAAACTCCTTGGACACTCTCAATGTGTTATTTGGGAAGTGCATGCAAAAATCCATCGGGAGATTATTCCCCTAAGGCGCGTTTGCCTCCGCTCCCGTCGGAAAAACCGCACGGGGGCCCGTTCGGGCCGGAAATTCAAAATTGTCGAAACGCTACGAAACTTTGCAGATCCCTTCTATGTGTTATTTGGGACTTCCATGCAAAAATTCATCGGGAGATTATTCCCCTAAGGCGCGTTTGCCTCCGCTCCCGTTCATGGGGGAAACCGCACACGCACGCGTTCCGGTCGGAAATTGAAAGTAGACCGAGGGCTTGTCGAAACGCTACGAAACTCCTTGGAGACTCTCAATGTGTTATTTGGGAAGTGCATGCAAAAATCCATCGGAAGATTATTCCCCTAAGGCGCGTTTGCCTCCGCTCCCGTCGGAAAAACCGCACGGGGGCCCGTTCGGGCCGGAAATTCAAAATTGTCGAAACGCTACGAAACTTTGCAGATCCCTTCTATGTGTTATTTGGGACTTCCATGCAAAAATTCATCGGGAGATTATTCCCCTAAGGCGCGTTTGCCTCCGCTCCCGTTCATGGGGGAAACCGCACACGCACGCGTTCCGGTCGGAAATTGAAAGTAGACCGAGGGCTTGTCGAAACGCTACGAAACTCCTTGGACACTCTCAATGTGTTATTTGGGAAGTGCATGCAAAAATCCATCGGGAGATTATTCCCCTAAGGCGCGTTTGCCTCCGCTCCCGTCGGAAAAACCGCACGGGGGCCCGTTCGGGCCGGAAATTCAAAATTGTCGAAACGCTACGAAACTTTGCAGATCCCTTCTATGTGTTATTTGGGACTTCCATGCAAAAATTCATCGGGAGATTATTCCCCTAAGGCGCGTTTGCCTCCGCTCCCGTTAATGGGGGAAACCGCACACGCACGCGTTCCGGTCGGAAATTGAAAGTAGACCGAGGGCTTGTCGAAACGCTACGAAACTCCTTGGAGACTCTCAATGTGTTATTTGGGAAGTGCATGCAAAAATCCATCGGGAGATTATTCCCCTAAGGCGCGTTTGCCTCCGCTCCCGTCGGAAAAACCGCACGGGGGCCCGTTCGGGCCGGAAATTCAAAATTGTCGAAACGCTACGAAACTTTGCAGATCCCTTCTATGTGTTATTTGGGACTTCCATGCAAAAATTCATCGGGAGATTATTCCCCTAAGGCGCGTTTGCCTCCGCTCCCGTTCATGGGGGAAACCGCACACGCACGGGTTCCGGTCGGAAATTGAAAGTAGACCGAGGGCTTGTCGAAACGCTACGAAACTCCTTGGACACTCTCAATGTGTTATTTGGGAAGTGCATGCAAAAATCCATCGGGAGATTATTCCCCTAAGGCGCGTTTGCCTCCGCTCCCGTCGGAAAAACCGCACGAGGGCCCGTTCGGGCCGGAAATTCAAAATTGTCGAAACGCTACGAAACTTTGCAGATCCCTTCTATGTGTTATTTGGGACTTCCATGCAAAAATTCATCGGGAGATTATTCCCCTAAGGCGCGTTTGCCTCCGCTCCCGTTCATGGGGGAAACCGCACACGCACGCGTTCCGGTCGGAAATTGAAAGTAGACCGAGGGCTTGTCGAAACGCTACGAAACTCCTTGGAGACTCTCAATGTGTTATTTGGGAAGTGCATGCAAAAATCCATCGGAAGATTATTCCCCTAAGGCGCGTTTGCCTCCGCTCCCGTCGGAAAAACCGCACGGGGGCCCGTTCGGGCCGGAAATTCAAAATTGTCGAAACGCTACGAAACTTTGCAGATCCCTTCTATGTGTTATTTGGGACTTCCATGCAAAAATTCATCGGGAGATTATTCCCCTAAGGCGCGTTTGCCTCCGCTCCCGTTCATGGGGGAAACCGCACACGCACGCGTTCCGGTCGGAAATTGAAAGTAGACCGAGGGCTTGTCGAAACGCTACGAAACTCCTTGGACACTCTCAATGTGTTATTTGGGAAGTGCATGCAAAAATCCATCGGGAGATTATTCCCCTAAGGCGCGTTTGCCTCCGCTCCCGTCGGAAAAACCGCACGGGGGCCCGTTCGGGCCGGAAATTCAAAATTGTCGAAACGCTACGAAACTTTGCAGATCCCTTCTATGTGTTATTTGGGACTTCCATGCAAAAATTCATCGGGAGATTATTCCCCTAAGGCGCGTTTGCCTCCGCTCCCGTTAATGGGGGAAACCGCACACGCACGCGTTCCGGTCGGAAATTGAAAGTAGACCGAGGGCTTGTCGAAACGCTACGAAACTCCTTGGAGACTCTCAATGTGTTATTTGGGAAGTGCATGCAAAAATCCATCGGGAGATTATTCCCCTAAGGCGCGTTTGCCTCCGCTCCCGTCGGAAAAACCGCACGGGGGCCCGTTCGGGCCGGAAATTCAAAATTGTCGAAACGCTACGAAACTTTGCAGATCCCTTCTATGTGTTATTTGGGACTTCCATGCAAAAATTCATCGGGAGATTATTCCCCTAAGGCGCGTTTGCCTCCGCTCCCGTTCATGGGGGAAACCGCACACGCACGGGTTCCGGTCGGAAATTGAAAGTAGACCGAGGGCTTGTCGAAACGCTACGAAACTCCTTGGACACTCTCAATGTGTTATTTGGGAAGTGCATGCAAAAATCCATCGGGAGATTATTCCCCTAAGGCGCGTTTGCCTCCGCTCCCGTCGGAAAAACCGCACGAGGGCCCGTTCGGGCCGGAAATTCAAAATTGTCGAAACGCTACGAAACTTTGCAGATCCCTTCTATGTGTTATTTGGGACTTCCATGCAAAAATTCATCGGGAGATTATTCCCCTAAGGCGCGTTTGCCTCCGCTCCCGTTCATGGGGGAAACCGCACACGC
>OX451735.1:598172069-598174569 GCA_948472305.1 Vicia faba
CGAAACTCCTTGGACACTCTCAATGTGTTATTTGGGAAGTGCATGCAAAAATCCATCGGGAGATTATTCCCCTAAGGCGCGTTTGCCTCCGCTCCCGTCGGAAAAACCGCACACGCACGCGTTTGGGCCGGAAATTCAAAATTGTCGAAACGCTACGAAACTTTGCAGATCCCTTCTATGTGTTATTTGGGACTTCCATGCAAAAATTCATCGGGAGATTATTCCCCTAAGGCGCGTTTGCCTCCGCTCCCGTTCATGGAGAAACCGCACACGCACGCGTTCCGGTCGGAAATTGAAAGTAGACCGAGGGCTTGTCGAAACGCTACGAAACTCCTTGGACACTCTCAATGTGTTATTTGGGAAGTGCATGCAAAAATCCATCGGGAGATTATTCCCCTAAGGCGCGTTTGCCTCCGCTCCCGTCGGAAAAACCGCACACGCACGCGTTCGGGCCGGAAATTCAAAATTGTCGAAACGCTACGAAACTTTGCAGATCCCTTCTATGTGTTATTTGGGACTTCCATGCAAAAATTCATCGGGAGATTATTCCCCTAAGGCGCGTTTGCCTCCGCTCCCGTTCATGGAGAAACCGCACACGCACGCGTTCCGGTCGGAAATTGAAAGTAGACCGAGGGCTTGTCGAAACGCTACGAAACTCCTTGGACACTCTCAATGTGTTATTTGGGAAGTGCATGCAAAAATCCATCGGGAGATTATTCCCCTAAGGCGCATTTGCCTCCGCTCCCGTCGGAAAAACCGCACAAGCACTTGTTCGGGCCGGAAATTCAAAATGGTCGAAACGCTACGAAACTTTGCAGATCCCTTCTATGTGTTATTTGGGACTTCCATGCAAAAATTCATCGGGAGATTATTCCCCTAAGGCGCGTTTGCCTCCGCTCCCGTTCATGGAGAAACCGCACACGCACGCGTTCCGGTCGGAAATTGAAAGTAGACCGAGGGCTTGTCGAAACGCTACGAAACTCCTTGGACACTCTCAATGTGTTATTTGGGAAGTGCATGCAAAAATCCATCGGGAGATTATTCCCCTAAGGCGCGTTTGCCTCCGCTCCCGTCGGAAAAACCGCACACGCACGCGTTCGGGCCGGAAATTCAAAATTGTCGAAACGCTACGAAACTTTGCAGATCCCTTCTATGTGTTATTTGGGACTTCCATGCAAAAATTCATCGGGAGATTATTCCCCTAAGGCGCGTTTGCCTCCGCTCCCGTTCATGGAGAAACCGCACACGCACGCGTTCCGGTCGGAAATTGAAAGTAGACCGAGGGCTTGTCGAAACGCTACGAAACTCCTTGGACACTCTCAATATGTTATTTGGGAAGTGCATGCAAAAATCCAACGGGAGATTATTCCCCTAAGGCGCGTTTGCCTCCGCTCCCGTCGGAAAAACCGCACGGGGGCCCGACACGCGAAAAGCCGAAATATATCGAGGGATCGCCCGAATGGCATGAAACTTGGCATGCCATCTCAATTTGGTGGCAGATTAATGCATGAAAAATTTCAGACCGGAACTCATTCCGTAGCCCGACGTTTGTTTGCTTCCGCCCCTTGAAAAAAACTCAATTACACGCGTTTCGGACGAAAATTCAAAATAAATCGAGACGTTATCGAAACGCTACGAAACTTTGCATATCCCTTCTATGTGTTATTTGAGATGTCCATGCAAAAAATCATCGGGAAATTCCATTCCTAAGGCGCGTTTGCCTCCGCTCCCGTTCTTGAAAATCCGGCGCTTAGAAAATTCATAATTAATTCATCCGAAGTCGAAAAATTCTAATTTTTGGTGGGAGGGGTTCTTATATTGTGTTTAAAGAGCATGCAAAAAATCAAGAAAAAATTCGAAGTCTAAGTCATCAAACTAGAAATTTATGTCTACAGGGAAAAAGGGACCAATTTGGTGGCAAAGTGAGGATTTCAGTTCAAACATATATAGGGGGAGGCCCTTGCCTGGTCCGCCTGGGGCCTTGCCAGGCCCAGGCCAGGCCACATGCTGCCTAGACGGAACATGCCCATGGGTGTTCCAAACGATTCCAATGGCAAATCCATCAACCCCCCGCACAAAATCCAATCCAAATATCGAATTTTCATCATCAAATCGAGCGTTCTTGATAAAAAAAAATTCAAAATTTGGCTGGATTTTGCGTGCCCGTGCCGGCCACACGAAAGGTCCGTGGCATGCCACGGATGGTCCCGTCGACGGAATCGAAGTTGCGATCGAAGTTTTGCCGCACAACCCAATAAAATATTGGCATTCCAACCATCGAATCGTTCTTTGGGCGAAGAAAAAAATTTGCTAAAATTTTGCGGTGCCCGTGCCCGGCCGAGTGGCTCGTCCGGACCTGGTCACGGACGTTCGGGCGGCGGGGCATGGGGGTTGCGATCGAAGTTTTGCCGCAAAATCATGTCAAATTTTGGCATTCCCGTCATCGAATCGTCCGTTGGTCGAAGATCAAAATTTTATCGGGGTGCACGGTGCGACGGTC
>OX451735.1:598184569-598187069 GCA_948472305.1 Vicia faba
ACGCACGCGTTCCGGTCGGAAATTGAAAGTAGACCGAGGGCTTGTCGAAACGCTACGAAACTCCTTGGACACTCTCAATGTGTAATTTGGGAAATCCATGCAAAAATCCATCGGGAGATTATTCCCCTAAGGCGCGTTTGCCTCCGCTCCCGTCGGAAAAACCGCACACGCACGCGTTCGGGCCGGAAATTCAAAATTGTCGAAACGCTACGAAACTTTGCAGATCCCTTCTATGTGTTATTTGGGACTTCCATGCAAAAATTCATCGGGAGATTATTCCCCTAAGGCGCGTTTGCCTCCGCTCCCGTTCATGGAGAAACCGCACACGCACGCGTTCCGGTCAGAAATTGAAAGTAGACCGAGGGCTTGTCGAAACGCTACGAAACTCCTTGGACACTCTCAATGTGTTATTTGGGAAGTCCATGCAAAAATCCATCGGGAGATTATTCCCCTAAGGCGCGTTTGCCTCCGCTCCCGTCGGAAAAACCGCACACGCACGCGTTCGGGCCGGAAATTCAAAATTGTCGAAACGCTACGAAACTTTGCAGATCCCTTCTATGTGTTATTTGGGACTTCCATGCAAAAATTCATCGGGAGATTATTCCCCTAAGGCGCGTTTGCCTCCGCTCCCGTTCATGGAGAAACCGCACACGCACGCGTTCCGGTCGGAAATTGAAAGTAGACCGAGGGCTTGTCGAAACGCTACGGAACTCCTTGGACACTCTCAATGTGTTATTTGGGAAGTCCATGCAAAAATCCATCGGGAGATTATTCCCCTAAGGCGCGTTTGCCTCCGCTCCCGTCGGAAAAACCGCACACGCACGCGTTCGGGCCGGAAATTCAAAATTGTCGAAACGCTACGAAACTTTGCAGATCCCTTCTATGTGTTATTTGGGACTTCCATGCAAAAATTCATCGGGAGATTATTCCCCTAAGGCGCGTTTGCCTCCGCTCCCGTTCATGGAGAAACCGCACACGCACGCGTTCCGGTCGGAAATTGAAAGTAGACCGAGGGCTTGTCGAAACGCTACGAAACTCCTTGGACACTCTCAATGTGTTATTTGGGAAGTCCATGCAAAAATCCATCGGGAGATTATTCCCCTAAGGCGCGTTTGCCTCCGCTCCCGTCGGAAAAACCGCACACGCACGCGTTCGGGCCGGAAATTCAAAATTGTCGAAACGCTACGAAACTTTGCAGATCCCTTCTATGTGTTATTTGGGACTTCCATGCAAAAATTCATCGGGAGATTATTCCCCTAAGTCGCGTTTGCCTCCGCTCCCGTTCATGGAGAAACCGCACACGCACGCGTTCCGGTCGGAAATTGAAAGTAGACCGAGGGCTTGTCGAAACGCTACGAAACTCCTTGGACACTCTCAATGTGTTATTTTGGAAGTCCATGCAAAAATCCATCGGGAGATTATTCCCCTAAGGCGCGTTTGCCTCCGCTCCCGTCGGAAAAACCGCACACGCACGCGTTCGGGCCGGAAATTCAAAATTGTCGAAACGCTACGAAACTTTGCAGATCCCTTCTATGTGTTAGTTCGGACTTCCATGCAAAAATTCATCGGGAGATTATTCCCCTAAGGTGCGTTTGCCTCCGCTCCCGTTCATGGAGAAACCGCACACGCACGCGTTCCGGTCGGAAATTGAAAGTAGACCGAGGGCTTGTCGAAATGCTACGAAACTCCTTGGACACTCTCAATGTGTTATTTGGGAAGTCCATGCAAAAATCCATCGGGAGATTATTCCCCTAAGGCGCGTTTGCCTCCGCTCCCGTCGGAAAAACTGCACACGCACGCGTTCGGGCCGGAAATTCAAAATTGTCGAAACGCTACGAAACTTTGCAGATCCCTTCTATGTGTTATTTGGGACTTCCATGCAAAAATTCATCGGGAGATTATTCCCCTAAGGCGCGTTTGCCTCCGCTCCCGTTCATGGAGAAACCGCACACGCACGCGTTCCGGTCGGAAATTGAAAGTAGACCGAGGGCTTGTCGAAACGCTACGAAACTCCTTGGACACTCTCAATGTGTTATTTGGGAAGTCCATGCAAAAATCCATCGGGAGATTATTCCCCTAAAGCGCGTTTGCCTCCGCTCCCGTCGGAAAAACTGCACATGCACGCGTTCGGGCCGAAAATTCAAAATTTTCGAAACACTACGAAACTTTGCAGATCCCTTCTATGTGTTATTTGGGACTTCCATGCAAAAATTCATCGGGAGATTATTCCCCTAAGTCGCGTTTGCCTCCGCTCCCGTTCATGGAGAAACCGCACACGCACGCGTTCCGGTCGGAAATTGAAAGTAGACCGAGGGCTTGTCGAAACGCTACGAAACTCCTTGGACACTCTCAATGTGTTATTTGGGAAATCCATTCAAAAATCCATCGGGAGATTATTCCCCTAAGGCGCGTTTGCCTCCGCTCCCGTCGGAAAAACCGCACACGCACGTGTTCGGGCCGGAAATTCAAAATTGTCGAAACGCTACGAAACTTTGCAGAT
>OX451735.1:598204569-598212069 GCA_948472305.1 Vicia faba
TGCCTCCGCTCCCGTCGGAAAAACCGCACACGCACGCGTTCGGGCCGGAAATTCAAAATTGTCGAAACGCTACGAAACTTTGCAGATCCCTTCTATGTGTTATTTGGGACTTCCATGCAAAAATTCATCGGGAGATTATTCCCCTAAGGCGCGTTTGCCTCCGCTCCCGTTCATGGAGAAACCGCACACGCACGCGTTCCGGTCGGAAATTGAAAGTAGACCGAGGGCTTGTCGAAACGCTACGAAACTCCTTGGACACTCTCAATGTGTTATTTGGGAAGTCCATGCAAAAATCCATCGGGAGATTATTCCCCTAAGGCGCGTTTGCCTCCGCTCCCGTCGGAAAAACCGCACACGCACGCGTTCGGGCCGGAAATTCAAAATTGTCGAAACGATACGAAACTTTGCAGATCCCTTCTATGTGTTATTTGGGACTTCCATGCAAAAATTCATCGGGAGATTATTCCCCTAAGGCGCGTTTGCCTCCGCTCCCGTTCATGGAGAAACCGCACACGCACGCGTTCCGGTCGGAAATTGAAAGTAGACCGAGGGCTTGTCGAAACGCTACGAAACTCCTTGGACACTCTCAATGTGTTATTTGGGAAGTCCATGCAAAAATCCATAGGGAGATTATTCCCCTAAGGCGCGTTTGCCTCCGCTCCCGTCGGAAAAACCGCACACGCACGCGTTCGGGCCGGAAATTCAAAATTGTCGAAACGCTACGAAACTTTGCAGATCCCTTCTATGTGTTATTTGGGACTTCCATGCAAAAATTCATCGGGAGATTATTCCCCTAAGGCGCGTTTGCCTCCGCTCCCGTTCATGGAGAAACCGCACACGCACGCGTTCCGGTCGGAAATTGAAAGTAGACCGAGGGCTTGTCGAAACGCTACGAAACTCCTTGGACACTCTCAATGTGTTATTTGGGAAGTCCATGCAAAAATCCATAGGGAGATTATTCCCCTAAGGCGCGTTTGCCTCCGCTCCCGTCGGAAAAACCGCACACGCACGCGTTCGGGCCGGAAATTCAAAATTGTCGAAACGCTACGAAACTTTGCAGATCCCTTCTATGTGTTATTTGGGACTTCCATGCAAAAATTCATCGGGAGATTATTCCCCTAAGGCGTGTTTGCCTCCGCTCCCGTTCATGGAGAAACTGCACACGCACGCGTTCCGGTCGGAAATTGAAAGTAGACCGAGGGCTTGTCGAAACGCTACGAAACTCCTTGGACACTCTCAATGTGTTATTTGGGAAGTCCATGCAAAAATACATCGAGAGATTATTCCCCTAAGGCGCGTTTGCCTCCGCTCCCGTCGGAAAAACCGCACACGCACGCGTTCGGGCCGGAAATTCAAAATTGTCGAAACGCTACGAAACTTTGCAGATCCCTTCTATGTGTTATTTGGGACTTCCATGCAAAAATTCATCGGGAGATTATTCCCCTAAGGCGCGTTTGCCTCCGCTCCCGTTCATGGAGAAACCGCACACGCACGCGTTCCGGTCGGAAATTGAAAGTAGACCGAGGGCTTGTCGAAACGCTACGAAACTCCTTGGACACTCTCAATGTGTTATTTGGGAAGTCCATGCAAAAATCCATCGGGAGATTATTCCCCTAAGGCGCGTTTGCCTCCGCTCCCGTCGGAAAAACCGCACACGCACGCGTTCGGGCCGGAAATTCAAAATTGTCGAAACGATACGAAACTTTGCAGATCCCTTCTATGTGTTATTTGGGACTTCCATGCAAAAATTCATCGGGAGATTATTCCCCTAAGGCGCGTTTGCCTCCGCTCCCGTTCATGGAGAAACCGCACACGCACGCGTTCCGGTCGGAAATTGAAAGTAGACCGAGGGCTTGTCGAAACGCTACGAAACTCCTTGGACACTCTCAATGTGTTATTTGGGAAGTCCATGCAAAAATCCATAGGGAGATTATTCCCCTAAGGCGCGTTTGCCTCCGCTCCCGTCGGAAAAACCGCACACGCACGCGTTCGGGCCGGAAATTCAAAATTGTCGAAACGCTACGAAACTTTGCAGATCCCTTCTATGTGTTATTTGGGACTTCCATGCAAAAATTCATCGGGAGATTATTCCCCTAAGGCGCGTTTGCCTCCGCTCCCGTTCATGGAGAAACTGCACACGCACGCGTTCCGGTCGGAAATTGAAAGTAGACCGAGGGCTTGTCGAAACGCTACGAAACTCCTTGGACACTCTCAATGTGTTATTTGGGAAGTCCATGCAAAAATACATCGGGAGATTATTCCCCTAAGGCGCGTTTGCCTCCGCTTCCGTAGGAAAAACCGCACACGCACGCGTTCGGGCCGGAAATTCAAAATTGTCGAAACGCTACGAAACTTTGCAGATCCCTTCTATGTGTTATTTGGGACTTCCATGCAAAAATTCATCGGGAGATTATTCCCCTAAGGCGCGTTTGCCTCCGCTCCCGTTCATGGAGAAACCGCACACGCACGCGTTCCGGTCGGAAATTGAAAGTAGACCGAGGGCTTGTCGAAACGCTACGAAACTCCTTGGACACTCTCAATGTGTTATTTGGGAAGTCCATGCAAAAATCCATCGGGAGATTATTCCCCTAAGGCGCGTTTGCCTCCGCTCCCGTCGGAAAAACCGCACACGCACGCGTTCGGGCCGGAAATTCAAAATTGTCGAAACGATACGAAACTTTGCAGATCCCTTCTATGTGTTATTTGGGACTTCCATGCAAAAATTCATCGGGAGATTATTCCCCTAAGGCGCGTTTGCCTCCGCTCCCGTTCATGGAGAAACCGCACACGCACGCGTTCCGGTCGGAAATTGAAAGTAGACCGAGGGCTTGTCGAAACGCTACGAAACTCCTTGGACACTCTCAATGTGTTATTTGGGAAGTCCATGCAAAAATCCATAGGGAGATTATTCCCCTAAGGCGCGTTTGCCTCCGCTCCCGTCGGAAAAACCGCACACGCACGCGTTCGGGCCGGAAATTCAAAATTGTCGAAACGCTACGAAACTTTGCAGATCCCTTCTATGTGTTATTTGGGACTTCCATGCAAAAATTCATCGGGAGATTATTCCCCTAAGGCGCGTTTGCCTCCGCTCCCGTTCATGGAGAAACTGCACACGCACGCGTTCCGGTCGGAAATTGAAAGTAGACCGAGGGCTTGTCGAAACGCTACGAAACTCCTTGGACACTCTCAATGTGTTATTTGGGAAGTCCATGCAAAAATACATCGGGAGATTATTCCCCTAAGGCGCGTTTGCCTCCGCTTCCGTCGGAAAAACCGCACACGCACGCGTTCGGGCCGGAAATTCAAAATTGTCGAAACGCTACGAAACTTTGCAGATCCCTTCTATGTGTTATTTGGGACTTCCATGCAAAAATTCATCGGGAGATTATTCCCCTAAGGCGCGTTTGCCTCCGCTCCCGTTCATGGAGAAACCGCACACGCACGCGTTCCGGTCGGAAATTGAAAGTAGACCGAGGGCTTGTCGAAACGCTACGAAACTCCTTGGACACTCTCAATGTGTTATTTGGGAAGTCCATGCAAAAATCCATCGGGAGATTATTCCCCTAAGGCGCGTTTGCCTCCGCTCCCGTCGGAAAAACCGCACACGCACGCGTTCGGGCCGGAAATTCAAAATTGTCGAAACGCTACGAAACTTTGCAGATCCCTTCTATGTGTTATTTGGGACTTCCATGCAAAAATTCATCGGGAGATTATTCCCCTAAGTCGCGTTTGCCTCCGCTCCCGTTCATGGAGAAACCGCACACGCACGCGTTCCGGTCGGAAATTGAAAGTAGACTGAGGGCTTGTCGAAACGCTACGAAACTCCTTAGACACTCTCAATGTGTTATTTGGGAAGTCCATGCAAAAATCCATCGGGAGATTATTCCCCTAAGGCGCGTTTGCCTCCGCTCCCGTCGGAAAAACCGCACACGCACGCGTTCGGGCCGGAAATTCAAAATTGTCGAAACGCTACGAAACTTTGCAGATCCCTTCTATGTGTTATTTGGGACTTCCATGCAAAAATTCATCGGGAGATTATTCCCCTAAGGCGCGTTTGCCTCCGCTCCCGTTCATGGAGAAACCGCACACGCACGCGTTCCGGTCGGAAATTGAAAGTAGACCGAGGGCTTGTCGAAACGCTACGAAACTCCTTGGACACTCTCAATGTGTTATTTGGGAAGTCCATGCAAAAATCCATCGGGAGATTATTCCCCTAAGGCGCGTTTGCCTCCGCTCCCGTCGGAAAAACCGCACACGCACGCGTTCGGGCCGGAAATTCAAAATTGTCGAAACGCTATGAAACTTTGCAGATCCCTTCTATGTGTTATTTGGGACTTCCATGCAAAAATTCATCAGGAGATTATTCCCCTAAGTCGCGTTTGCCTCCGCTCCCGTTCATGGAGAAACCGCACACGCACGCGTTCCGGTCGGAAATTGAAAGTAGACCGAGGGCTTGTCGAAACGCTACAAAACTCCTTGGACACTCTCAATGTGTTATTTGGGAAGTCCATGCAAAAATCCATCGGGAGATTATTCCCCTAAGGCGCATTTTCCTCCGCTCCCGTCGGAAAAACCGCACACGCACGCGTTCGGGCCGGAAATTCAAAATTGTCGAAACGCTACGAAACTTTGCAGATCCCTTCTATGTGTTATTTGGGACTTCCATGCAAAAATTCATCGGGAGATTATTCCCCTAAGTCGTGTTTGCCTCCGCTCCCGTTCATGGAGAAACCGCACACGCACGCGTTCCGGTCGGAAATTGAAAGTAGACTGAGGGCTTGTCGAAACGCTACGAAACTCCTTGGACACTCTCAATGTGTTATTTTGGAAGTCCATGCAAAAATCCATCGGGAGATTATTCCCCTAAGGCGCGTTTGCCTCCGCTCCCGTCGGAAAAACCGCATACGCACGCGTTCGGGCCGGAAATTCAAAATTGTCGAAACGCTACGAAACTTTGCAGATCCCTTCTATGTGTTATTTGGGACTTCCATGCAAAAATTCATCGGGAGATTATTCCCCTAAGGTGCGTTTGCCTCCACTCCCGTTCATGGAGAAACCGCACACGCACGCGTTCCGGTCGGAAATTGAAAGTAGACCGAGGGCTTGTCGAAATGCTACGAAACTCCTTGGACACTCTCAATGTGTTATTTGGGAAGTCCATGCAAAAATCCATCGGAAGATTATTCCCCTAAGGCGCGTTTGCCTCCGCTCCCGTCGGAAAAACTGCACACGCACGCGTTCGGGCCGGAAATTCAAAATTGTCGAAACGCTACGAAACTTTGCAGATCCCTTCTATGTGTTATTTGGGACTTCCATGCAAAAATTCATCGGGAGATTATTCCCCTAAGGCGCGTTTGCCTCCGCTCCCGTTCATGGAGAAACCGCACACGCACGCGTTCCGGTCGGAAATTGAAAGTAGACCGAGGGCTTGTCGAAACGCTACGAAACTCCTTGGACACTCTCAATGTGTTATTTGGGAAGTCCATGCAAAAATCCATCGGGAGATTATTCCCCTAAGGCGCGTTTGCCTCCGCTCCCGTCGGAAAAACCACACACGCAAGCGTTCGGGCCGGAAATTCAAAATTGTCGAAACACTACGAAACTTTGCAGATCCCTTCTATGTGTTATTTGGGACTTCCATGCAAAAATTCATCGGGAGATTATTCCCCTAAGTCGCGTTTGCCTCCGCTCCCGTTCATGGAGAAACCGCACACGCACGCGTTCCGGTCGGAAATTGAAAGTAGACCGAGGGCTTGTCGAAACGCTACGAAACTCCTTGCACACTCTCAATGTGTTATTTGGGAAATCCATTCAAAAATCCATCGGGAGATTATTCCCCTAAGGCGCGTTTGCCTCCGCTCCCGTCGGAAAAACCGCACACGCACGCGTTCGGGCCGGAAATTCAAAATTGTCGAAACGCTACGAAACTTTGCAGATCCCTTCTATGTGTTATTTGGGACTTCCATGCAAAAATTCATCGGGAGATTATTCCCCTAAGGCGCGTTTGCCTCCGCTCCCGTTCATGGAGAAACCGCACACGCACGCGTTCCGGTCAGAAATTGAAAGTAGACCGAGGGCTTGTCGAAACGCTATGAAACTCCTTGGACACTCTCAATGTGTTATTTGGGAAGTCCATGCAAAAATCCATCGGGAGATTATTCCCCTAAGGCGCGTTTGCCTCCGCTCCCGTCGGAAAAACCGCACGGGGGCCCGACACGCGAAAAGCCGAAATATATCGAGGGATCGCCCGAATGGCATGAAACTTGGCATGCCATCTCAATTTGGTGGCAGATTAATGCATGAAAAATTTCAGACCGGAACTCATTCCGTAGCCCGACGTTTGTTTGCTTCCGCCCCTTGAAAAAAACTCAATTACACGCGTTTCGGACGAAAATTCAAAATAAATCGAGACGTTTTCGAAACGCTACGAAACTTTGCAGATCCCTTCTATGTGGTATTTGAGATGTCCATGCAAAAAATCATCGGGAAATTCCATTCCTAAGGCGCGTTTGCCTCCGCTCCCGTTCTTGAAAATCCGGCGCTTAGAAAATTCATAATTAATTCATCCGAAGTCGAAAAATTCTAATTTTTGGTGGGAGGGGTTCTTATATTGTGTTTAAAGAGCATGCAAAAAATCAAGAAAAAATTCGAAGTCTAAGTCATCAAACTAGAAATTTATGTCTACAGGGAAAAAGGGACCAATTTGGTGGCAAAGTGAGGATTTCAGTTCAAACATATATAGGGGGAGGCCCTTGCCTGGTCCGCCTGGGGCCTTGCCAGGCCCAGGCCAGGCCACATGCTGCCTAGACGGAACATGCCCATGGGTGTTCCAAACGATTCCAATGGCAAATCCATCAACCCCCCGCACAAAATCCAATCCAAATATCGAATTTTCATCATCGAATCGAGCGTTCTTGATAAAAAAAATTCAAAATTTGGCTGGATTTTGCGTGCCCGTGCCGGCCACACGGAAGGTCTGTGGCATGCCACGGATGGTCCCGTCGACGGAATCGAAGTTGCGATCGAAGTTTTACCGCACAACCCAATAAAATATTGGCATTCCAACCATCGAATCGTTCTTTGGGCGAAGAAAAAAATTTGCTAAAATTTTGCGGTGCCCGTGCCCGGCCGAGTGGCTCGTCCGGACCTGGTCACGGACGTTCGGGCGGCGGGGCATGGGAGTTGCGATCGAAGTTTTGCCGCAAAATCATGTCAAATTTTGGCATTCCCGTCATCGAATCGTCCGTTGGTCGAAGATCAAAATTTTATCGGGGTGCGCGGTGCGACGGTCGTGGTCACGGACGGCGCAATCCGACGTGATTTTTTCCTTGGGCAAAAGCAACGCGGCGCGAAATGACGCGAAATGTCGCGATTGGGACTTGGGACTTGGGACTTGGGACTTGGACGAGGACGAGGACGAGGCGCGCGCGTGTGTGCGTGGCTCGGAAAATTGGCCCCGTTGCTCGGGTTGGTTTTTCATGCCTAGTGCGGCAGAACCGG
>OX451735.1:598219569-598222069 GCA_948472305.1 Vicia faba
CCGTTCATGGAGAAACCGCTCACGCACGCGTTCCGGTCAGAAATTGAAAGTAGACCGAGGGCTTGTCGAAACGCTACGAAACTCCTTGGACACTCTCAATGTGTTATTTGGGAAGTCCATGCAAAAATACATCGAGAGATTATTCCCCTAAGGCGCGTTTGCCTCCGCTCCCGTCGGAAAAACCGCACACGCACGCGTTCGGGCCGGAAATTCAAAATTGTCGAAACGCTACGAAACTTTGCAGATCCCTTCTATGTGTTATTTGGTACTTCCATGCAAAAATTCATCGGGAGATTATTCCCCTAAGGCGCGTTTGCCTCCGCTCCCGTTCATGGAGAAACCGCACACGCACGCGTTCCGGTCGGAAATTGAAAGTAGACCGAGGGCTTGTCGAAACGCTACGAAACTCCTTGGACACTCTCAATGTGTTATTTGGGAAGTCCATGCAAAAATCCATCGGGAGATTATTCCCCTAAGGCGCGTTTGCCTCCGCTCCCGTCGGAAAAACCGCACACGCACGCGTTCGGGCCGGAAATTCAAAATTGTCGAAACGATACGAAACTTTGCAGATCCCTTCTATGTGTTATTTGGGACTTCCATGCAAAAATTCATCGGGAGATTATTCCCCTAAGGCGCGTTTGCCTCCGCTCCCGTTCATGGAGAAACCGCACACGCACGCGTTCCGGTCGGAAATTGAAAGTAGACCGAGGGCTTGTCGAAACGCTACGAAACTCCTTGGACACTCTCAATGTGTTATTTGGGAAGTCCATGCAAAAATCCATAGGGAGATTATTCCCCTAAGGCGCGTTTGCCTCCGCTCCCGTCGGAAAAACCGCACACGCACGCGTTCGGGCCGGAAATTCAAAATTGTCGAAACGCTACGAAACTTTGCAGATCCCTTCTATGTGTTATTTGGGACTTCCATGCAAAAATTCATCGGGAGATTATTCCCCTAAGGCGCGTTTGCCTCCGCTCCCGTTCATGGAGAAACTGCACACGCACGCGTTCCGGTCGGAAATTGAAAGTAGACCGAGGGCTTGTCGAAACGCTACGAAACTCCTTGGACACTCTCAATGTGTTATTTGGGAAGTCCATGCAAAAATACATCGGGAGATTATTCCCCTAAGGCGCGTTTGCCTCCGCTTCCGTCGGAAAAACCGCACACGCACGCGTTCGGGCCGGAAATTCAAAATTGTCGAAACGCTACGAAACTTTGCAGATCCCTTCTATGTGTTATTTGGGACTTCCATGCAAAAATTCATCGGGAGATTATTCCCCTAAGGCGCGTTTGCCTCCGCTCCCGTTCATGGAGAAACCGCACACGCACGCGTTCCGGTCGGAAATTGAAAGTAGACCGAGGGCTTGTCGAAACGCTACGAAACTCCTTGGACACTCTCAATGTGTTATTTGGGAAGTCCATGCAAAAATCCATCGGGAGATTATTCCCCTAAGGCGCGTTTGCCTCCGCTCCCGTCGGAAAAACCGCACACGCACGCGTTCGGGCCGGAAATTCAAAATTGTCGAAACGCTACGAAACTTTGCAGATCCCTTCTATGTGTTATTTGGGACTTCCATGCAAAAATTCATCGGGAGATTATTCCCCTAAGTCGCGTTTGCCTCCGCTCCCGTTCATGGAGAAACCGCACACGCACGCGTTCCGGTCGGAAATTGAAAGTAGACCGAGGGCTTGTCGAAACGCTACGAAACTCCTTAGACACTCTCAATGTGTTATTTGGGAAGTCCATGCAAAAATCCATCGGGAGATTATTCCCCTAAGGCGCGTTTGCCTCCGCTCCCGTCGGAAAAACCGCACACGCACGCGTTCGGGCCGGAAATTCAAAATTGTCGAAACGCTACGAAACTTTGCAGATCCCTTCTATGTGTTATTTGGGACTTCCATGCAAAAATTCATCGGGAGATTATTCCCCTAAGGTGCGTTTGCCTCCGCTCCCGTTCATGGAGAAACCGCACACGCACGCGTTCCGGTCGGAAATTGAAAGTAGACCGAGGGCTTGTCGAAATGCTACGAAACTCCTTGGACACTCTCAATGTGTTATTTGGGAAGTCCATGCAAAAATCCATCGGGAGATTATTCCCCTAAGGCGCGTTTGCCTCCGCTCCCGTCGGAAAAACTGCACACGCACGCGTTCGGGCCGGAAATTCAAAATTGTCGAAACGCTACGAAACTTTGCAGATCCCTTCTATGTGTTATTTGGGACTTCCATGCAAAAATTCATCGGGAGATTATTCCCCTAAGGCGCGTTTGCCTCCGCTCCCGTTCATGGAGAAACCGCACACGCACGCGTTCCGGTCGGAAATTGAAAGTAGACCGAGGGCTTGTCGAAACGCTACGAAACTCCTTGGACACTCTCAATGTGTTATTTGGGAAGTCCATGCAAAAATCCATCGGGAGATTATTCCCCTAAGGCGCGTTTGCCTCCGCTCCCGTCGGAAAAACCACACACGCAAGCGTTCGGGCCGGAAATTCAAAATTGTCGAA
>OX451735.1:598264569-598267069 GCA_948472305.1 Vicia faba
CCGGTCGGAAATTGAAAGTAGACCGAGGGCTTGTCGAAACGCTACGACACTCCGGGGACACTCTCAATGTGTTATTTGGGAAGTCCATGCAAAAATTCATTGGGAGATTATTCCCCTAAGGCGCGTTTGCCTCCGCTCCCGTCGGAAAAACCGCACACGCACGCGTTCGGGCCGGAAATTCAAAATTGTCGAAACGCTACGAAACTTTGCAGATCCCTTCTATGTGTTATTTTGGACTTCCATGCGAAAATTAATCGGGAGATTATTCCCCTAAGGCGCGTTTGCCTCCGCTCCCGTTCATGGAGAAACCGCACACGCACGCGTTCCAGTCGGAAATTGAAAGTAGACCGAGGGCTTGTCGAAACGCTACGACACTCCGGGGACACTCTCAATGTGTTATTTGGGAAGTCCATGCAAAAATTCATCGGGAGATTATTCCCCTAAGGCGCGTTTGCCTCCGCTCCCGTCGAAAAAACCGCACACGCACGCGTTCGGGCCGGAAATTCAAAATTGTCGAAACGCTACGAAACTTTGCAGATCCCTTCTATGTGTTATTTTGGACTTCCATGCGAAAATTAATCGGGAGATTATTCCCCTAAGGCGCGTTTGCCTCCGCTCCCGTTCATGGAGAAACCGCACACGCACGCGTTCTGGTCGGAAATTGAAAGTAGACCGAGGGCTTGTCGAAACGCTACGAAACTCCGGGGACACTCTCAATGTGTTATTTGGGAAGTCCATGCAAAAATTCATCGGGAGATTATTCCCCTAAGGCGCGTTTGCCTCCGCTCCCGTCGGAAAAACCGCACACGCACGCGTTCGGGCCGGAAATTCAAAATTGTCGAAACGCTACGAAACTTTGCAGATCCCGTCTATGTGTTATTTGGGACTTCCATCCAAAAATTCATCGGGAGATTATTCCCCTAAGGCGCGTTTGCCTCTGCTCCCGTTCATGGAGAAACCGCACACGCACGCGTTCCAGTCGGAAATTGAAAGTAGACCGAGGGCTTGTCGAAACGCTACGACACTCCGGGGACACTCTCAATGTGTTATTTGGGAAGTCCATGCAAAAATTCATCGGGAGATTATTCCCCTAAGGCGCGTTTGCCTCCGCTCCCGTCGGAAAAACCGCACACGCACGCGTTCGGGCCGGAAATTCAAAATTGTCGAAACGCTACGAAACTTTGCAGATCCCTTCTATGTGTTATTTGGGACTTCCATGCAAAAATTCATCGGGAGATTATTCCCCTAAGTCGCGTTTGCCTCCGCTCCCGTTCATGGAGAAACCGCACACGCACGCGTTCCGATCGAAAATTGAAAGTAGACCGAGGGCTTGTCGAAACGCTACGAAACTCCGGGGACACTCTCAATGTGTTATTTGAGAAGTCCATGCAAAAATTCATCGGGAGATTATTCCCCTAAGGCGCGTTTGTCTCCGCTCCCGTCGGAAAAACCACACACGCACGCGTTCGGGCCGGAAATTCAAAATTGTCGAAACGCTACGAAACTTTGCAGATCCCTTCTATGTGTTATTTGGGACTTCCATGCAAAAATTCATCGGGAGATTATTCCCCTAAGGCGCGTTTGCCTCCACTCCCGTTCATGGAGAAACCGCACACGCACGCCTTCCGATCGGAAATTGAAAGTAGACCGAGGGCTTGTCGAAACGCTACGAAACTCCGGGGACACTCTCAATGTGTTATTTGGGAAGTCCATGCAAAAATTCATCGGGAGATTATTCCCCTAAGGCGCGTTTGCCTCCGCTCCTGTCGGAAAAACCGCACGGGGGCCCGACACGCGAAAAGCCGAAATATATCGAGGGATCGCCCGAATGGCATGAAACTTGGCATGCCATCTCAATTCGGTGGCAGATTAATGCATGAAAAATTTCAGACCGGAACTCATTCCGTAGCCCGACGTTTGTTTGCTTCCGCCCCTTGAAAAAAACTCAATTACACGCGTTTCGGACAAAAATTCAAAATAAATCGAGACGTTATCGAAACGCTACGAAACTTTGCAGACCCCTTCTGTGTGTTATTTGAGATGTCCATGCAAAAAATCATCGGGAAATTCCATTTCTAAGGCGCGTTTGCCTCCGCTCCCGTTCTTGAAAATCCGGCGCTTAGAAAATTCATAATTAATTCATCCGAAGTCGAAAAATTCTAATTTTTGGTGGGAGGGGTTCTTATATTGTGTTTAAAGAGCATGCAAAAAATCAAGAAAAAATTCGAAGTCTAAGTCATCAAACTATAAATTTATGTCTACAGGGAAAAAGGGACCAATTTGGTGGCAAAGTGAGGATTTCAGTTCAAACATATATAGGGGGAGGCCCTTGCCTGGTCCGCCTGGGGCCTTGCCAGGCCCAGGCCAGGCCACATGCTGCCTAGACGGAACATGCCCATGGGTGTTCCAAACGATTCCAATGGCAAATCCATCAAGCCCCCGCACAAAATCCAATCCAAATATCAAATTTTCATCATCGAATCGAGCGTTCTTGATAAAA
>OX451735.1:598289569-598562278 GCA_948472305.1 Vicia faba
TTCCAAAGTAGGCACAAGTTGATAGTCGGGAAATGTGAAGCAATGGTGTAAAGGATCAAAGAACTGAAAAAGCATTTTCATCATGTCCTCATCTGTGTTAGAGGTGACCAAGTTGAGTAGGCGACCATGTCTCTCGGTGAATGGAGAATTTTCAGGTATCCTTGAAACTAGCTCCTTAAGTTGTGGAGGGATTCTCACAAGGTTGACTTGAATATGTTTTCCTGCAAAGTGAATCCATATCCTACAAAACAAGAACAAAGATGAATCCCAAAAATCCTTGAAATGGTTAGTGGATATATATGATGTTCATGATGTTCATGATGTTCATGATGTTATGTACAAGTATGCATATACAGACAAAGCAAACAAGTCCTTAGGTTTAGGCTTGCATGGAGTTTTATAGGTAAGTAACCTCTTGAAGTTTAGTTGGCTCAAACATGTCCTAGTAATAGTAACCAGGTTCTAAGGAGCTCAATATCACTGGTTTGTTTCCTTGGTCATTGTTTAAGATCAAGCCTCTTTAATGGCGACCGAAATATCCCAAGAATCCAAACCTCAATGAGTGTAGTATCGAGTATCTACCAACTTCAGATTGTACCAAAGCCGGTCATCTCACTACATCCTAAAGGCCAAGTTGGTCAAGTAAAGGTTCTAGAAGTTCATTAGTGCTTCATGACATCACTCAGCGGCCCCGTATTCTCTTTGATTAACTCAAAGGCTACCGGTACCCACAAATATGTCACACTAACATAGCTATTGCTTAGACCATGTCGGTATACCCCGCACAGTTTCCACAATGTATTGCTACTTACCTATAATGTATCCCAAATCCGGGTGGAGGAATCAAACCCAAACAAAGAACCATAATCTAAAGCATACAAGTCAAATAATGTAAGCAAATAAGTGTGATCTATCCCTAAGGTTACCCCACTTTTAGAATTTTCCCCAGCAGAGTCTCCATTTCTGTGATACGGTGGGAGAACTGACTTGAGGGTTTTTACGTTTGATCGCAAATGTTGCGGTTAGCAAGAGTTGCCACCGACTTTTCTTTTATCCAAAAGGAAAGGTGAAAAAGCACAGGAAAGATCTTTGAGATTGTTTCTTGAGTTCGGGGGGGTAGATTATGAAAAGGGAAGGTATTAGCACCCTTTTCATCCATGGTTATCCATGGGCTCTTAGTTACTTTCTAGATCACTTGCTTTTGTTTGAAATTGTGCTTTGTGTGGTTTTTGAAAGTATTTTGTAAAGAGGCCATTGTTTAGGTAATCTTTGTAATGATTCTTGTTTTGTAAGAATGTATACAAAGATGTTGATCTTTTAAAAATGTTTTCAATTTTGTAAAATATTTTGGAAGTGTATGTGATTGTTTTGAAAATAGTAAGGATGTTTTTTTTGAAATGGAGCAGGTAATTAGGAACAATCTACCTACTCATATGTCTTTCTTGTTCATTTTATTTTCCTTTGACATTGTTGTCTTACCATTGATTTGGTAAGCAACCCTATCTTTGGATGTAAACGGGACGGGCGTGGGTCATCGTATAGCCATGATTAGCAATGTTGCAAGGTGTCTTAGCATTCTTTTGAGGGACTAAGATCATTTTATAAGGCAACTTTGAATAGCGTCATCGATGGACTATGATCTTATATTTGTTTATTTTTGCTAAGATACCTTACATGCGTAATATGGCCATTTTTATAAGGCAACCAAGTGGAATAACCCTAGGGGTGCTTGTGTGCAAGTGTGTCATTTCCATGCTTGTTTTTGTCTTGGATTAGGGTTTTTTATTTTGATTGTTTTTATTCTTTCCATACAAACCCTAATTACTAGCATATTATATAAAAGCGATCAATTGCGAAACTTAAAGTTACTATGCTATTACAACATTTGTGTGAGGGGGTATACAATTTATGAATGGGGATTGCAATAATATAAACCTAATTAATCTAATACAACCAAATTGAACATTGCACAAATAACTGAAATAAATAACATGCAAGATGAATTAAATATGCAAGAAATGTATATGCAAGGAAAAGATTTTTGTTTTTGGTTTCTTAAAAAAATGGGTCTTGATTTTAACCTAATTTGATAAAGAAAATAATTAGTTAATTTTAATATCATTAAGAAAAAGACTCTTGAATAAAACCCTAATTCAAATTAAAAAGAAATGAAGTTTATAAAAAAAGATATTTTTTAAATATTTTTTTTATGTTTTTTTATATTTTTTCAAATTTTTTGTCTTGAAAATAGTATAGTGTTATAAAATATTCTTTAGTATTTTTTTGATATAAAAAATATTTTTTCATTAGTATAAAAATAAATTATATTTTAGTTTTAATTCAAACTTTTACAAGAAAATTAATAAGAGTAAATAAAGTGTGATAAATAAAATAAATTTCATGTGGAAAAATAATTAAATTGTGTCAAAATACAAATCTACATTTTTTATACATTTTATTATTTTTTTGGTATTTTAGAAAATATATTTAAAAAAGAAAAAGAAATAAATAAATGGATGAAAATAAAAATGGGCCAGGGAGGTATCATAAGTAAACAGAGGGTGTAAGCTAGCAAAAAAAAACAATGTCAGGCCCAAAGGGCCCAGCGCCTGCCAAAAATATGTTAGGAAATTAGAAAATTGGAAAAAATGCAAAAGGGGGGTTCACATTAGTTCGAACCCTCGCCCTTTAGGTAACATATGCCTTAGTACGCGCGCGCTTGCCACTGAGGTGGCTATTTCATTCGGTCATATAATCAAAGCATAAATATATAAGGCAAATTGCTTCCTGAAGGAAACTTCATCTTCAACCTTGAGCCATGGCCGGACCACCTGTATCTTTCTCATTTCTCCACAAAAATGGAAACTCCAAACATGAAAGTTATAGTGTTTCTTCCCACGAATTCAAACATATAACTTATGTAAACTAAATGTCAAAGATAAAAACTAATTTTGTTGGCCTTAAATTGAAACCTAATTTTCTCAGAAATTTCAAATCCAAAATTCTCTATACACAGTCAATATAAATGGAAACTATGAACATGGTTAGCTTTAGAGCAAGGATATCTACATTTTTTTTTCACAAATCAGGATCAAATAATGCTTGTATGAAGAGATAGAAGTTTGAGTTTTTACCTCTTGCAACTGGAGTCGTGAATGGAGTTTGAGTGACTTTTGAGATGGCCTGAGGATTTATTTAGCTTGCTTGGACCTCCTTAAATGTATCCTAACTCTTACTTTGTCTTGAATGTCCCTGAATCTCTCTACTCAAGTTAACCTGCAACCTTGGTTTTGGAAAATGGTGGATAGTGATGGAGGAGTTACAGTGAGGAAACAAGGGTATGGATTGCTTTGATATGATGTTTAGAAGGTGTTTGAGTGATTAGTTTTCAAAACGCATGAGTGGAAATGAAGATCATGAGTTTTGGTTCAGAACTGTATGTTAATGGTGCTCTTGAACATGTTTTTGGTTCTTGGATGTTTGAGGCAGTTTCAGGGCTATGTTATCCGTGTGTCCACTTACCAATAGTGTATCTACTTATAAGCAAAAGGTTTCAAGACTTGTATCAACTCATATTTCAAAAACTCACATGTTTTGCTTGGTTACTTGTTTTTGAAGCAAAGCTAGCAAGCATGGTTTCAAGATGAAGTACAAAGCTTGTAGGGGGGCTGACACCTTTAAGCACACTTGTTCTGATTGTGTGGAGTGTGTTTGTGCAGAAAGAACCAATGCCAGCTGACTTTGTATAAAGCTTACTTTTCTAAAATGGTAATGTTGCCTTTCTTCCCAAAATGGAATTAAGTTTGTACAATGCATTGAATGCTTGGATTAAAGCTTCCAACAGCTGTGAAATCATTTAATTATGGAGTGAAAGACAAATTTGAGGCCTGCAAAACAAAGAATATGCATCCTAGCATGGATTTGCATTTGTGTTCATCATGAAAATGACCTAAATTCAAGTGACAAAACCCTAATTTCATCTCTTCGATTCTCCCTACTCAAGAGTGATCTTAAGGAGTTCTTGGACATTTTTGAAATCTTGCAATGTGCTCTAAAACTCATCTTTTAATTGCTTTTGAGGATTCCCCTTGGAACTATATGAAAAATTGCCATGAAGTTAGGTCAAAAATCTGCCTAACTAGGGTAAAATTTCACTGTCATTTTTAGTTTATGAGCATATATTCACAAAATTATAACTTGATATCCAAGCATTTTAGGAGAAGTTGTGTGAATCAAAGTTGTAAATTTCATGGAGATCTACAACTTTCATGTCGGAAGTTTCCTTTGAATCACTTTGCATCATGGTGAAAATTTGGCTCAAAGTTGTGAAAAAATAAGAAATTTTCTATACTTACAAAAATTTCTAAGTTAAGAAATTTCAAATTTTCAAAATAAAATATTAAATTCTTGATTTCTTGGTGAACAAGTTTCATGTTTTGACATGTTTTGATGAATTATGATCTTTGGCATTAGATTTTAACCAAAAAGTCAAAGTTTGACTTTTCAGTATACAATTGACTTTTGATCAGTTGATTGAAAAATTCATCTGTCAATCCAATGGACTTGTAGTGTTTTGAACCATGCCTTAACCCAATTGATCATTTGCTAGGTCAAAAACCAGAAATTGCCCTTTCCCAGTCAAAATCCTAATTTTGACCATTTTGCCCTTTTGATGATTTGATCAAATTTCTTGAGGAGTTGTGGTCCAAACTTGATCAAATTATACATATGAGTTTAAAATGTTGATGTGGATCAAAAATTATGAAGTTTGACTGTGAATTGGTCATGGTTGACTTTTTCCCCAATACAGTTGATTTTTAGGTCAATTGTCCAATTGACTGATCAAAAGTGTGATCCAAGGCTTGAAACTTGACATGAGTAATCTTGGGGGTCCATAATGGTCCATGAAAGTCATATGAAGCATTGATAGTCCAAAAATCTTTGTGCAATCTCAAACCCTAATTTTAGTCATCAGTGTTTGAGGAGGTGTCTTGAGCTGATCAAACAAAATGTAGTCTTGATTCAAAGGAGATCTTGTGAAAATCCTTGATAAGTGAGAGGGAAAATTTTGGGGTACAACACCATCCCTTAAATATTGTAATAGCGTAGGACTTTAAATTTCTGTAATTTATCTCTTTCAATATTATTGCTAGTAATTATGGTTTGTATGGCAAGACTTAAAATCAAACAAATAGATAACCTTAATTCAAGACAATTTAAATGAAAACAACACACTTCGCACACTTGCACCTTTAGGGTTAAACCACACTTGTTGCCTTCGAATAAACACAGTCATGTCCCTCGAACGTGGGATACTTTAGCAATGACCCTCAAATACAAGATCGTAGTCCCTTGATGACCCTCCTTGTTTCCTTCTTAAATGATCTTAGACCCTTACAAAAATTACTAAGGTATCCTACAATGTTGCTTTCTATGACTACACGATGACCCACGCCTGTCCCTTCACATCCAATGATAAGACTTCTTATCAATCAATGGTAAGATAGCAATATCTAAAGGAGGAGGAAATGAACAAAAACTTTTTGATTAGGTAGAACACTCATAGTTTCTTGCTCACAACCATTTTCAAAACATCTTCCAAACACTCCAACACTTTCAAATGAAATATTTTCAAAAGTCAACACTTTGTATACATTCTTATAGAGACGAGAACCATTACAAAGTTCGCCTAAACGAAGTCACTTTCAAAAATACTTTCAAAACTATCACAAACACATTTCAAACAAAGCATTTCAAAGTGAGATAGCAACTAAGATCTCGTAGATAATTACAGATGAAAAGGGTGCTAACACCTTCCCTTTTCATAACCTATCCCTCGAACTTAAGAAAATTCTCAAAAGGTCTTTCCTGTTCTTTTCACCCTTTCCTTTATTGGATATAAGAAAAGCCAGTGGTGACTCTTGCTATCCGCAACAATTGTATAAAACGCAAAACACCCAAGTCAGTTCTCCCACCGTTTACAGGTTCAATGTCTGATTCGAATCAAAGACCCCATGATTCAAATCATGTGCAAATAATGATTCTAATCAAATGCTCTAGTCCCTTATAGAAATGATGAAAACCGTGTGATTAGAATCATGTGCAAAGTGTGATTTGAATTAAATTGGGAAGAGGTGAAAGAAAAATGTATGATTTGAATCATGTGAAAATTTAGATTTGAATCAAGTGGTTTGAAAAACTTTTGTTCACCTCTGTTGGATTTGATTCGAATTAAATTGAGTGTGTATTTGATTGATTCGAATCAAACACTTAAAAACTCAATTTTTCCTGATTTTAAAGGTATTTCGAGATTATTCTTTTCACCTAACTTGAATCAAACACCTATAGTTTTTCTTCCACAAACGTGCGCAATTTACTAAAGACATATTGATCAAATTCAAACGTAACCATTGTTTTATGTGTGCTAAAATGATAGTTAATCAATTTTAAACTTGACTCAAAAGAAATACAATCATAAGGGAGACTCAATAAACGAAAGCGATAAGACAATTAACAAAATAATTGTATTGAGGATGCTCCCCCTACATATGATAAGGACTTACAACCAACTCCCCTAGGGATGTGCAGCTACATTCTCCTACTTTTTGATGCTTGGCAAGCTTTCACTTGTAATTGAGTCGACTTTGAGCTAAAAGCAAAAATGCGTGTGCTCTATAACACCCTAATTTCCCCCTGAATAATTTTAAATAAAAATCAGAGTAAATTCATAACTTCACCTAATTAGGATGTCACGTTCAACGACAATACAAAACCTGCTCATGTTATAGTAATATGTAACACATATAACTTTTGAAATTATTACTTATAATAACGACGAATAACAACCATATTCAAGTTCGACATATTTTATTGTAGTGGAAAAACATCAATAAGGTATTCAAGTATTTATTCAGCATAAAACATGGTTTCCAAAACAACTCATGTTATAACATAATTATAAAGAAAGTTGCAACAAAGAGATATCACAAAATCTCTAGATAACATAGCACAACAATCAAGCGTCCAGTCCCCCCAGTGTTACATATCAGAGAAGACACTGACACCAACAAAATAAAATACAGAAGAGCATCTTCTTCTAACTCATCCATGCATTCATTGTGGATCACATGTGTGTTATCCATGTGAAGGTAGAATTCAAATGGTAAGGGTAAGATATCATAATTATATAATATAATGTATAATAACAAGTGAACAACAAATTAATACAAGCACAACATACATTCCATCAACATATATGTTTTACCCCAAAATTTTCCCTCTCATTTTACTCAGCACATGCCCATTGAGATCCTCAATTTGCTCAAGGTTGCCCAAGAGTTGACCAGATAAACTCTCTCTTAAGGCAATGTGTCTCAAATTAGGGTTTCCATTCTCACCAGGATGTGTGTACTCCAAAGGCCTCAAATTCTTTCCATGGTCCTAATATGTTCTCAAGACCCTCCTTGTCAAATTTCAAGCCTTGCACAAGAAGTTTGCTCAGTCAACTGCTCAGATACTTGAGAAACGACTATATTAGGTCAAAAGTCAATTGTGGCCCACATATAGTCAAACTTCAAGATTTTTGGTCAAAATCAACATTTTGAAGTTAATTTCATCATTTTATCAAGGGTTGATCATGATTCATCAAGGAATTACTCTAATTCATCAAAACCCAAAAGTTGCTAAATTAGGGTTTCTCAGGAATAGTCAACCAAACTTTGACCAAGCATAACTTCTTCATACTTTATCAGAAATTTCCATCCAAGGCTCATTTTAAAGAGGATTGAATTCCCTACAATTCACCTTTAGCCCTCAAGTTCAAAATATGCCCTCATCAAAAGATATGAATTTCCACATTATAGGTCCTTTTGAAAAGTCAACAAAAACACTTTTTGGGTCAAAGCTTCATACATGAACATGGTAGAACCAATTGAGATAAGACCAAAAGGGTTGTTTAGGGGACATCCTAAGCTTTCTAAAAAGTCCAAGAACACCTCTCTAGGGTTAAAATTGGAAGAGATGTTCCTTGTCAAAGTTGACCATTTTTGCAAAATTGCCAAAAGTCAAATGTGCTCAAAAATGCACTTTTTGTTAAATGGGCCTAACTTTTTATGCTTCCACCTCACTCATAACATGGTCCACGACCCAAATATTTACCCACACATTATTTGCTTCATTTTCCATTTTATTTTGATTTTTTATTAATTAAAAATTGAATTAAATAAAATAAATGACAAATAATAGCAAAGATTTGTTTTGATCTGATTTTTGGACAGGATCACAAGCTAATTATGTTGGCATATCAGAATCAAATAGAATCAAGGTGGATGGGTACAAGAATGGCATGATTAGGCCTAATTTGGAAACAAATCATACAAGGAAGGAATGAGATCAAATCTTCAAAGTTTTCAAAGATACATGTAGTTTTTATAACCCTAATTCATTCAGGGTTATATATTGAGCAAGGCCAGGCACGAAAACAAGGGCTAGCAGTCGTGAAGAACACTAGAACAAACTCAAAATTTGGGCAAAAAGTGGTGATCTGATCTCTACCCTAGAGGATGATTCCAAGCATTCCAACACTCCTAATCGTATTATGGAGCATCTCTGAAGCTAACAGGATCAGTAGCAAGCATTCTCGCGCCCAGAATCAACCCCTGAACCCCACACGGTTTGCTTGCTTTTTCAAAATTGGTTACGAAAATTCTTGCATCATTAGCATAATTTAATGGCATATTTGTGATCATTGATGTATTTGTAACATGTCTGAATAATTTAATTGAAGTTTTGACACCTATATATGCATTTGCCATTGCTAGGGTTTTTGTGTTCATTTTAGGGTTTTTGTACACAGGTAAAATTAGACCAAGAACAATCCACCATGAGGATCGTGGCATCAAGACCAGTTGAATTCTGGTCTTCAATTTCATTTATCTTTTGTTTTGTGAATTTTGGAAATTTGCAGGGTTTTAGTTACAGACGTTGTCCATAGGTATAAGTCACATACCTAAGACGACGGACAAAAGGAAGAAGACGGTGATTTGTCATCACCCCATTGGATGATTTGAATTTTGCACGCTTTTTATATTCAGCCACTTGATTTCATACATTATATTTTATTGTTATTATGTTAACAAATAAGAACAGTAGCCCAGATGGCTAAGCATGTTGGTGTTTAACGTGAGGACCTGGGTTCGATCCCAGGTCCCAACAGTTTTCTTCATTTTATTTCTCCTTTACAGATCAGGTTCATCATCCTCTCAAACTCCTATCATGCGCCTTATTGATCCAACCAATGGATCACAATTTGTCCAAATCCAACGCCCCAGACAAGGAGGAATCATGGTGCACCATCAGAATGAGCCAACATTGGATCCCACACAAGGACTGGGCTTCAGCTTTGTGGGCCTAAGCAATTTCACAATACACCCCTGATTTCTTCAGCAAGCAGGCCCAAGTTTTTTTTTCTTTTATATCTTTTTTCCTTTAATTTGTTTATTAATTATTTTCTTTTTTTTTTCTTCATAAAATAATCCAAAATATTTTTTTAAATCAAAAATCACAAAACACCAAAAAAATTTTTTTTCATAAAATATTTATTTTCTTTAATTAATTAATTTAATTAAAAATTAGGATAATTTAACTCTTTTTTTTTTGTAATTAAAATCAATTAGAAATTAGGGTTTAATTTTGTATATAATTAATTTTTTCTTCATAAAAATAACTTAAATATTTTTCTCGATTAGATTTTTATGTTTTATATTTATTCTCGCATTTAATTTGTCACGCACATTCTAATTACTTTTTTTATTATTTTTTTTGTAACTGCTCCGAGTTTGTAATAACTTTAATTAGGTTTTAATTCCGCCTTTTATTTTATAGTAAAAAATAATTTTGTATCTGCGAAAGCCATGTAATAGCTAGAACTTTAAACTTTCCGCATTTTAATTTCCGCAATTATAAACTGTTAGATGTATGCTAATAGGATTGTATGGAAAGACTAACTGAAAATTAATACGGTAGAAAACTCAAAATGTGAAAAGACAAATTAACTGAAAAAATTCACTCGCACATGCTTACTCCTAGGGTTTTCTCCACTCCGGTTGTCTTCGGTTAAACGGTCATAAAATATAGGGTTTATTAGCGGTCTTCCTCTAGCCCCCGAAAGATCTAAATGACCCATTTGGATGTTTCCTCGGAAAAGATCTTTTAGGATTTAGGAGGGTTACTAAAATTCCATAACATTGCTTTTGTGATCGTATTTGTCCCTTCTAATGTCCCTAAAAAATCCAACGATGGTGCTACCTATTCCTTAATAATAGGATAGCGTTGTCTAAAGGAAAACGAACAGACTTTTTTTTGAGTAGGTAGATTAGTTCTTAAGTACTTGCTCAAACAAATAAAATTTTAACACAAACAATTTTTCAAAACAACTTCGTCACACCCTTGAGGACTGATACAAGGGTTATCACGAAGTAAAACCTTTTTTCAAAACAAGCACACACACAAGCAATTTTAAAATGAGCAAGTACCTAAGATCCCATGGAAAACCATTGATAGAAAGGGTGTTAACACCTTCCCTTTCTATAATCTACCCCCCGTACTTAGAAATATTCTCGAAAAAGGTTTTTTTCTGTTCTTTTTCCTTTTCCTTAGTTGGATGAAATAAAAGTTGGTGGAGACTCTTGCTTACCGCGACATTTGCGAATACAAAATGCATACCAGTATTAACAGTCGGTTCTGCCACCGTATCACAGGACTGGTGACTCTTCTGGGGACTTAAAATAAAGTGGGGTTTACCTTAGGATCTAGGTCATTTTAAAATTGCTATTGTTGTTTGTTTGGTTTATTCTTAAAGGGTTTTGCTTGTGTTACTATAGATCCTACACCCGGATCTGGGGGGCACTTTTTAGGTAAACAACAATAGATCGTGGAGACTGTACGGCTGTTTACCTGGGGATTTGGTAAACAACCGCTGATCCTCCAAATGGTTACTTATTTGGTTACTCGCAGGATCGATCAGATTGATCCTATGGACATAGGTTGATTTTGAAGTTTGATTAATGTGGATAAGGCTTTAAGTAAATTGTTTAAAGTAAATTGCATAAAGGAAAGGCTTGGTAAAATAAACAAGGCTTGAATGTAAAGGTTCGACAGGAATCTTAAAGGGGAAAAGCATGTAAAATACTGGAAAAGTAAATGACTTGAATTGATAAAATTGGTGTTTCACACATACATTTCTCAATAATTCGTTCGCTCACACTGGGTACTTGAATCTAAATGAGTGACTATGTATCTATTGTGAACACCCGCGAGAAACTGCATGTCTACTCCTATTTATACACAAACATTCCAAGTAACCGTCGGGCAGTTACACTGCTTCGAGATCAAGCCACTTGTCACGTTCTCCATGTTCGACGCTCCAGATCCTTGCACGTTTGCACGTAGTAACTGCTGGAAACCGTTTTCCCTCCAAAGCTTTGAATTTCAAACTGCTCCACTCTGGACCATCGAACACGTTCGTCAAGAGACGTCTTCGACGAAAACTTCTTCGACGTCGAAGGCAATCAGCCTTCTTCCTTGGAAGAAATATTCTAAGTATTTTGCCGTCTTTCGACAGGCACTTCGACAGGCTTAGCCAGTCGAAAGCATCTTTCAGCTTTTAATGGCTGTCATCAATCAAAACAAAGGTGTCGAATTTAGGAGCCAACAAATTGCCCCCCAAGAATGCCTTATTTCGACTCTGAAAGAAAAAGGCATTCTTTGAAAACGCCATTCGACACCTGTTTTTCCACGCTTAGTCACAAGTTAACTTGTGCACTTTTTGTTGCTTTTTACCAACTATTGGCAATCCCAAGAAACCATCATTGATTTGATCCTAGGACGTCACTGTCAGTACGGCGTGCAGTACCAAAACGTCACTTCAGAATTTGTCATTATGACAAATCCCAAAAACGAGGACGCACGCTGCGTCTCTCTGTTTCTGCAGAAACGGCCAAAACAACAGGATGCTGCCACGCGTCCCACTAATTCCTGCAGCATTAAATGACATTTAATGTCCTCGTTATTGGGAACTTCTCCCACTACTATAAATAGTGGTGAATATCCCATTGTGGGATTTTTTACGCAAACTAGCCTTCAAACCCCCTTGCTTTCTTACAAACTTGTTTCTCTTTGCAGAAAAACTCTTCCTTTTCCAACTTCAACTTCATCCTCAACAATGGCCTCTGCTTCCACTGCCCCCAAGACTAACGCACCAACTGAACAACTTGCTAAGCCCAAGGTCTTTGTTACTGCTCCGGTAGTGAACGCTACAGGGAAACGAAGGGTCCCTGAACCATCTGACATCTCCATTCGCGATGCTTACTCGCGTCACTTGATGATTCCGGTTGGATACTCCAACCAAATCTTCGCAATGTCTGGACCTATGAACCCAAGCATCTCTGAAGCTCTGAAGATCAAGAGCTATTTCCCCATCGTCGAGAAACTTAAACCAGTAGCATGCGCCAAGAAGGACGCAGAAGACAACGAAGACCCTACACACGAGAAGATCGACCTTCGTTTCTTCAACAGAAGTGTTAGAGTCTTCAGGTCTTGCCCTAATCTGACCTCTGACTATGTTGCTTGGCTAACAAAGTTGGAGAAACATCAAACTCCAGTTTGGAAGGAAATGGGAATCTTTGACCTAGTAATGCTGTCGAAGACAGGTTTAAACTACTCCCCAGAGATGCTTATAGCTTCGATGCTGTTCTGGGATAACTCTCACTTCACCTTTCACCTTCCATGTGGGATGTTAACCCCCACACTCTTCGACGTAGCGGCCATTACTGGCCTTCGACCAACCGGAGATTACTTCGACCCGGAGGAGATGTCGGAGGACCAAATTGGTTTCTCTGAGACCAAGCCAACATTCACCACCTTTATCAACCATTATCACGACAGGTCGACGGACACAGTGTCGGATGTCGAACACATAGCGTTTCTAGCTTTATGGCTAACTCGCTTTGTGTTTTGTTCGAAGTCTCTACAAGTGACCAAAAAGATGGTCACTCTTGCCACCCAACTGCATCACCGCCAGAACATCTGCCTGGCAGAACTGATTCTGGCCAGTCTTTATGACTCAATCAGCAATGGGGTCACTCTCCTGAAACATGTCGAAGATAGGAACAGCTTGCTACTCGCTGGGCCTTTCTGGCTACTTCAACTGTGGCTTAACGCCACTTTCGAATCTTTCTTACCCAAGAAGACTCAGATAAATGAACAAGCCCCAGCGATAGCTAATCGACGTATCGAAGGAATTAGGCTGGCTCTACTGACACCTGTAGAAGATGGGCTAGAGTTCCAACAAACCTTCACTAACTTCGTGCTGATGTTCGCTCGAAGGAAGGAATTCGTTTCAACTATGGCTCCATTTGCTCAACGAAAGGTGGGGCCAGCATGGTTTACGAGGCCACATCCAAAGGAGTCGAGTGGTCCCAATGTCGATGAGCACACTATACTTTGGGAGGCGTTCCTGACACCCAGGATCATGCCTCTTCGATTTAAGAGTTCTAAGACTCATCTGAGTCTGCTTGCCTATCAACCCAATCTGGTATCTCGCCAGTTTGGTATCATCCAAACCCTGCCTTCTCCCATTTTCCAAAGAGAGAAGTCAATGTTGTACTTCTGCAACGATTATACAGAAGAAGCTGCTACCAAGCATATCGGAAGGTATGCTGGTCGAACAATCCTCTCGCTGTTCAACTACCAGCTTAACTTCCTTTGCTCACCATCTTTTGAAGAGTGGTGGAGAAGCTATTACGCTGAGTACTTCTTCGATGAGAAGGACTTTATAGCAGAGTTGCAGAAGTCTTTTGTCCTTGTGTTGGACAAAGTAAAGAAATGTAAGTTCATACTCTCACATTTACTTTTTATCTTTCTCTTCGACTGTTAACCTGTTAACTTTCCTTTTTGCTTTCAGTTGTTCGAAAACCCTTGGCCAAGAAGGCTATAGGAGGCCCACAAGGAGGGGTCCCTTCGACAAAACCTCCACCGCCGGCGAAGACAACAGGCAACCAACAGGGGGAAGGCTCTTCGAGGAGGCCTCCTGCATCGGTAACCAGATTTTCTTCATTTTTCTTCTGGCTTTCGATTTTTTTTATTTTCGACGTAATTATTCAATCGAATTCCTATTGGTTTTATAGGCCCCTTCGCCCAAAAAAAGGGCAGCATTGGTGATCGAATCGGGGAGTGATGACGAAAGTGATTCCCCTCCTTCTCCCCTAAAGAGGCGAAAGTTAACGAAGGACGCTTCTGTTCCTACTCCAGCTCCTGAAGGTCGAACCGTCAGAATAAAGGTTGGTGTGAGAAAGCCTAGGCCACCTGCAGTGGTCATCGAAGAACCAACTGAGGAGGAACTGAACGCTCTTGTTACCAAGCCTGTCGAAAGTGATAATTCCAGCCCTGGGGCTGAAGTCAATCCACAGGTAATCTATTGGACCCTTCTTATAACTTAGGCATAGATACCAGTATTTGATTATGTCTCTTTCGACAGTTCTAAAGATTTGTCTTCTTCCTCTTTTTCAGGACACTACTGGAAGTTCCCCACCAAGGACTTCAGAAACTCTAGAATCTGCTGAACTCAGCAGGCCTCAGGAGAAAAATTTAGGCAATGACGAAGCCCACACTGAGACTGAGGCCAATGCTGAAACAGTGGAGAAGACAACTGAAGAGCCTATGGCGGAGGAAACACAGCCAGAAACGGTTCCTGTGGTAGACTTGTCGTCAGAAGAGAATCCTGAAGGAAGAGACCAAGGCAATGGCGAAGAGAATCAAGATACTGTTGACGAAGAGCATCAAGGTGGTACTGGCGAAGACCACCAGGGTGACGCTAGCGAAAAGCCACAAAATGACGCTGGCGAAGGACCCCAAGGTGATGTTAACGAAGAACCACAAGTCAACGCTAGTACCGCCTCCGTCCAAGTCGAAGAGCAACCAAACGAGGCACTCAGCATTCAACAGACTCAAGTCCAAGATAATACTATGGCAAGGGTCACCTCCTCAAAGCACAGGTCGAAAGAGGACTTGGAAATCTTGAAACAAACTGACCCTGTCAGCTACCTTAATGCAATCGTCGAGAGTAAGAGTTCTTCCGACACCAGTCAGGAAATTCCTACTCTGTCGGGGAAATCTACTGAGACTTCTCCTCTTGATGATGCGTTGGCGAAGGTCAAGGCCCAGTTCTTCAAGAGAGATTTAATGAAGGCTTTAGAGGGGGACCCCACTGCTCCATCTTGCTTAAAAGAGGTTTTGAATGCTGTTGACTTCGATGCTGTAGCCCCAGAAATCTCAGACTTAATCATGGAATTACATTCTATGATTGACCAAGTCTCAGCGGATTACCGGCGTCAACGAACTTTTAACAGTCAGCTCGAAACGCTGCATGGCAAGAGCTTATCTGCGTGGACTGCTGTCTCCAGTTCGACTTCTCGAATTGCCGAGTTGTCGAAACAGAAAGCGTCTGCACAGGAAAGGTTTGATGCTATTGAGCGAGAGAATGTCTCCTTCCGAGCACAAATTGCAGAGATAGAGGCGAAGATAAACGCCAACACTGTACTCCAGGAGGAAATTCTTTCGACCATCCCAGACGCTGAGAGCCAGACTGAGATCAAGCAAGGCCTGGAATTCGCTGAGAGGGCTCAAAGCCTCGACGCCCAAATTGCCAAACTGGAGCAAGAAAAATCTTGGTGCAAGAAGAGGTTGGATCTGCAGCATGCCAAGTATCTTCGACTCAAGAATTCTCTTTCCTTTTGATTGATTCTCTTTTGTAACCATCTTCTGTAATCACTTTCGACAACAATTGCCATTTTGGCTGAAATTAATGAAAATTTCCATTTTGGCATTTTTATGGTTAATTTAGCTTGTTCTTTTATTGTTTTATTTTTATCTCTTGAAGTATAGGCTTATATTTTTTCAAATATTTACCATTCACTCTCAAGAGCCTTTTATCACCACTTATCTCTTCGACTTCATAGGCTCCACCAGAAAAAGTTTGGATAATTCTGAAAGGTCCTTCCCATTTGGGTGACCATTTCCCCATACTTCGATCCCGTCGATCCATGGGAAGAATTACCTTCCAAACTAAATCTTCAGGCAAAAATACCTTAGGTTTTACCTTTCTATTATAAGAGTCTTCTACTCTTTTCTTCTGAAGCCTAAGTAAGTCGAGAGCATGTAGTCTCTCTTCGTCTAAATCCACCAGTTCATCTAACATCATATTCCAATAAACCTCAGAAGGAATATCATAATGCCTCTGAACTCTTGCAGATTGAAGACAAATTTCTGCTGGCAATACTGCATCATGGCCAAAAGTTAGCCTATATGGTGTTGTACCAGTGGCTTCTTTTGGGGACGTTCGACAAGCCCATAAAATTTGGTCTAACGTCTTATGCCAATTCTTTGGTTTCTTCCCAACATGTTTCTTTATCAAGCCAATCACCACTTTGTTAGCTGCTTCGACTTGACCATTCGCCTGTGCATAGTAAGGCGTGGATGTTAAGAGTTTGAAACCTGTTTCCTGAGCAAATTCCTGCATCTTTCGACCAGTGAAAACTGAACCTTGGTCAGTTGTTATTGTCTCAGGAATTCCATACCTAAATATAATGTTCTTTTGAATAAATTCAATGACATTTTCTTGGTCTACATTGACTAAAGGGACAGCTTCGATCCACTTAGTAAAATAATCAATGCCTACTAATATGTATTTCTGACTCTTTGATGATGCTGGTCGAATCTCTCCAATAAGATCCAACGCCCATCCTCGAAAGGGCCAAGGCTTCACTATCGAGTGAAGTTCGCTTGCTGGTACATGCTGGATGCCTGTATGAACTTGACACTCTTGGCAACCTTTGGCGAACTCAACACAATCTTTCAGCATAGTGGGCCAATATAGTCCTTGTCGAAACAACAACCATTTCATCTTATGGCCTGCTTGGTGAGCCCCACATGCCCCAGCATGCGTAGTCGAAAGGGCTATGTATGCTTCAGTTTCACTTAAACATTTCAGCAACACCCCTTCAGGCGTCTTCTTGAATAACTCATTACCCATGAGTACAAAACTCAACGCCCTGTATTTTGTTTTTCGTTCTGTCGGAGCTCCTGGATTTTGAAGATAGTCCACAATGGGTTTCCTCCAATCCTGGTCTGATAAATTATCAATGAACGAAATCTCGAAGTTTGAGTGATCAGCATAGCCTAGCCTTGTCGATTCCAAGTCTGATGGTGATAGACAAGTTGCCTTTATCTTTTCTCGAACTTCGATTGCTCTTTGTAATCTTGTTTTTGAAATCTTATACCCTGATGCAATCTGTGCCAAGTCATTGGCTATTTGATTTTCGACTCTGGGTATATGTCGAATATTGACACTTTCAAATTGTTTCAATAAACGATTTGTTATCACAAAGTACATAATGAGATTCTCTCTTATGCATTTATACTCCTTTGTGACTTGCTTGATGACTAACTCTGAGTCTCCCATTATTTCGACTCGAGTTGCCCCCAATTCCAACAATATTTCAAGGCCAGTAATTAGAGCTTCATACTCAGCCTCATTGTTCGAACAAGAACCTTCGATTTGGTACTTGAATGTTGTTGGAATTTTATCTGGAGAAATAATCAAGACTCCTACTCCTGTTCCATTTTTATGGCTGGAACCATCGAAGTAGAATTTCCAAGGTTCTATCTCCACATAGTTAATATCCTCGACTTGAATTGAGTGGTCGACTATGAAGTCTGCAACCACTTGTCCTTTTACTGCCTTAAGAGGCATAAAGGTCAAGGAGTATTCAGTCAATGCTAATGCCCACTTGCCAATTCGACTATGCAAGATAGGTTTCGACAACATATATTTGAAAACATCAAAATGAGACGAAACATAAACATCAACTGGTTTTATATATTGTTTGAGCTTTGTACAAGAGAAATACAGACATAGACACAATTTTTCAACTTCGCTATATCTAGTTTCTGCATCATTCAAAACTCGACTGAGATAATAAATGGGTCTTTCGACTCCATTCTCATCCTCTTGGGCTAACATACTTCCCAGAGTTTTGTCAGATGCAGCTATGTACAATCTCATACTCCTATTGCTGCAAGGAGGCACCAAAATAGGTGGCTTAGTGAGGTATCCTTTGATTTTGTCGAAGGCTTCTTGTTGCTCTTGCCCCCATTCGAACCCCTCTTTATTCAGTCGAAGTAAGGGTGAAAAGGCCTGAGCTTTCCCACTTAGATTGGATATAAACCTTCTCAAGAAATTTATCTTGCCTAAGAGGGATTGCAATTCCTTCTTATTCGATGGCGCTTTCGCTTCCAAAATTGCCTTCGTCTTGTTCTGATTGATTTCGATTCCTTTTTTGTGGACAACGAAGCCCAAGAAATCTCCAGCTTTCACACAGAACGCACACTTCAAAGGGTTCATCTTCAGACCATGTTCTCTCATTCTTTCGAATGATTGTCGAAGGTGGTCAATGTGACTCTTCCTGGAAACAGATTTTATAACAATATCATCAATATAAACTTGCATAAAAGTGTTAATAAAATCGTGGAAGATAGTATTCATTGCTCGCTGGTACGTTGCCCCAGCGTTCTTTAGGCCAAAAGGCATCACTACCCATTCGTAAGTGCCTAAGGCCCCAGGGCATCGAAAGGCTGTTTTCGACACATCCTCTTCAGCAATGAATATTTGATTATATCCTGAATAACCATCGAGCATACTCAGGTATTCGTAGCCAGCGGCAGAATCGACTAGCATTTCCGCCACAGGCATAGGATATTCATCTTTGGGGGTGGCAGCATTCAAATCTCTGAAATCTATGCACACCCTTAACGTGCCATTTTTCTTAATTACTGGCACAATATTTGCAATCCATTCGACATACCTTGTAACACGGATGAATTTGCATTTCAGAAGTCTTTCGACCTCCGTTTTGATCTTCGACAAAATTTCTGGAGCGAAGCGTCTTGGATTTTGCTTGATTGGCTTCTTTCCAGGTTTGATTGGCAACTGAAGTTCTACCAATCCTCTGTCGAGACCAGGCATTTCGTCATAATCCCATGCAAAACAGTCTTTAAACTCTTTCAGCAATTGGATTACTTCCAACCTAAGTTCTGGATCAATTTTGGCGCTGATGTAGGTTGGCCTATTCTCTGATCCTTCGCCTAAGTTGATTTCTTCTAAAGGGTCTTGTGCTAACATCTTAATGTTGTTCGCCAAGGGATCCTTTTCGAAGCCCAAAGGCTCATCGTCATAGATGGCGTCGAGCCTCTGTTCCAACATTTCATCTGGCATGATGTCAGGGGGCCTTGGATCGAAATCCTTTCCTGGGCCAACAGCAGATAATTGTTGATCATTGGCCTGAGTGGCCATGTACTTTACTTCGGCTTCGAGAGCCGTTATCATCTTGGTTTCGGCTACATAAGCCGAAATTCGCTTCAGAGATTGTGACTCAGTCATTATCACTGAATTCACTTCCCCAACCAGTTGGTTGGATGTCAGTTAGCCCACTGGAGTCTATGTGGGACAAGTCTTCTCTGTCCCATTGGAAACCATGCTCAGGATGCAGGTATAGGGAACAAAAGGTGTTTGGCGCTGGCGCCATGTCGAAGTCAGGAGTTGGACATGGCCCTATGTGAGCCAAGTTTTTGTCGAAATCTGTTACACCCAAGTGATTCACTTCGCCAAGGTAGTAACTCTGATCTGCCTCTATGTTTTCGACCATCCCATCTGGACGCCATAGAAGCAACCTTTGATGCATCGATGAAGGCACAGCACCCACACCATGTATCCACTCACGGCCTAACAAAAGGTTGTAGTTAGGTTTGGCCGATATGACCATGAACATTGTTGGTCGAAGGATCGACCCAACTTTTATGTCGAGCTGGATCACTCCCATGGTGGTCCCAATGCCCCCTTCATAGTTGGACAGGACCATATTGTGAGGTTTGATTTCTTCATCCCTTTTGCCAATCTTCCTTAGCATCGAATGAGGGATAATATTGATAGTGGCCCCACAGTCGACCAATATTTTGTTCACAGTGGTCTCTTCGAGCTTAGCCCTTATGAACAAAGGTTTGAGGTGATTTTTCATCGCCTCTGTAGGTGGCTCGAAGAAGCCATTTTGTTCCTCTGTAGTGCCATTGTCCATGACAAAATAGCACACTGGTCTGTGTTTGGCCATTTCTTGTTCCACCTCCCAGTCACTGGCTTCGACTTCTACTTGTCAATTGAACTCCCTGGGCAGTACTGAAACAATGTTCACCATTATATCCAGAGTATCGTCGGACTCAGCATCATCTTCGTCTTCGACTTCACTTTGGTTAGGCCAAACTA
The DNA here is from genome assembly GCA_948472305.1 of Vicia faba. NCBI lineage: Eukaryota > Viridiplantae > Streptophyta > Magnoliopsida > Fabales > Fabaceae > Vicia > Vicia faba. The sequence continues at coordinate 598,309,938 of OX451735.1, forward strand.
GCCTATTGGTAACTGGTTCTCTCTCAAGAGGCTTTCTTTGTTTCCTTTGAGGCACATTCGAACTAGTCTCTGCCTTAGGTTCGTTGGCAGCCTCTCTTTCAGCTTTTCGCCTTCTTTGATATCTCCTCCATTGGGATCTCGACATAGGATTTTTTCCCTTGTAGTTGCTGGACACTTGAGCAACCTTGGGTGCAGCAACTTGAGGATCTTTCTTCTGAATTAAAGAGGAACCTCTTGGCACTTCGAAAGAATGCCATTTCTCTTCACTTGGCCTTTTCCGGCCAGATGTTTTGTACCAAGTGTCTACTGGTACATTTGTTGGAGGCCTAAAAGTCAAAGGCCTCTTGTCTTGATTAGAACCCCTTCTGGGATCATGTCGAAGGTCAGAATTCTCCCTTCTCTTGTTCGCTGCTCTCACTCCTTGTATGTGTTCAGCAGCTTTTTTATCAAAGATAGAACTGCATCTTGGACACAGCATCACCTCTGATTTCTTCTTCTGGCATCTTTGTAAAAAATCTGCCAAGTTTTCGTTTTCCCTAGGGAAAGCCGTTTTATTTGCCTGCTCTTGCCTTATGGCTTCTTCTGAAGCTTTAGGATCAGAAAGTTCAACCATGTTGATATTCATGGTATCCTTAGTAGCAAGAGTTAGTTGCTTCATTTGTGTCTCCAGATTCTCCGTCTGGCCTTGTACAGTGGCCAAGTGGGAACTGGGCTTTGGTCCAGTTGTTTGTGCTTCAGCAGTCTTCGACTTTGGATCTTCGACCGCTTTCTGGACAGCCTGAATTGTCTTCCTGGATAAGCTTCCAGAAAAACTGCCAAAGATTGGCATGTTGATGTGGTCCTTTGAGACTTCGACCATGGTAATGCCTGGCTTCTTCGACTGGATCCTGGTTGCCTCTATCATGTTCACCTCAGAGGGTTCTGCATAGTGGGCTTCAACCTTCAGTGGATTGGAGTCGATAGCCATGGGGGATTTGTCAGCAAACTTTAATCTCCCTTCCTCAATAGCGTCTTGCACAAGATTCCTGAAAAGAAAACATTGAGAAGTTTTATGGCCCAGAAAATTATGATATTTGCAAAAACCTCTCTTCTTTCTTTGATCAAGAGGAGGCACTTTTACCCCAGGGGGTACTATCATTTGGCCATCTTTAACTAGCAAGTCGAATATTTCATCACATTTTGTGATGTCAAAACTGTAAGTCTTTTTTGGGAACCTATCGTTGGTCCTGTCTGGACCAATGGGATTTTTCCCATTTGAGGGGACTAACTGTTTACAAGAGTATGGTGGCCCTTGTTTTAGTTCTGCTAAATCGACTTCTCCTTCTTCGATAGCTAAAGTGTCGTCGAAGGATTCTAGATCTTCGTCATCCATCTCAACGTAAGCTATTCTTTCTCTCTTGTGAGTTTTCGTTGCCTTAGCTTTCTCAGCTTTGAGGCGTTCGACCTGTCGAACTCTATCGGCCAGTTGGGCCATGTCTCTTAGGTACTGGGTATCTAGCTTCTTCCTAATGGAATAATCTAAACCGCCTGCGGCCATTTCGACCAGCTCATGTTCTGGCACTTGTGTAAAACATCTCGCCTTAAGCAACCTAAACCTATTCAGATATTCGTCTATAGGTTCAGTGAAACGTCTCTTAACACTCGCCAGTTCTTTCAGGCTTATCTTGGTTTGCCCCATATAGAATTGTTCATGGAACAATCTTTCCAACTGGGTCCAATGGTGGATCGAATTGGGGGGTAGAGTTGTGAACCAAGTAAAAGCGTTCCTGGTTAAGGAACTTGGGAAGTATTTGATCCTTAGGTTTTCGTTATTCGAAATGTCTCCTGCTTCGATCAAATATCTTGCCACATGTTCGACAGTGGATTCTGTCGTGTCCCCAGAAAACTTAGTAAATTTGGGGACTTTGCTTCTTGGAGGTAAGTCAGTTTGTAACACATATTCTGACAATGGAGATGTAAAGTTGGGCCTTCGAAAGCCCATGTTCATCCCATTCTGATTCATGATCCTTTCGATCATGGTTGCCAGATTATTTTCCAAACCCATGTTTTGGTGTTGGATATGCTGAACCACTTCGTCAGCATTTTGGTTTCTGTTAACTAACCTTACCTCTGGGGCTATTACCCTAGGTTCTTCGACAGGCTGCTCAACAGGCTGTTGAACCTGGTTAATGGTGGTTTCTTCCTCTACCAATATCCCCTGATTTCCTCTTATTTGCGCCCTTTGGGGCTGTCGAATGGGTGGGGGTACTCCAAAGAAGTCAGCCAAACGCGTCATTTGCGCTGTAACTTGCTGATTCGATTGAGTAGTATTTTGTATTAGAGGATTTAGCACTGTACTCAAAGTTTGTGCCAACATTTGCACCATATCATGGTTGCTTTCGTCCATCTGTTGCCTCAAGAATGCTGTCGAGGCATTTGTAAGGCCATGGGCTACTTGGGACGTTCCTCCTAAGAGTTGGGTCCTATTTCTATTCGCCATGCCTATTCCAGAGCCTTGGAGTGGCGAAGTAGCACTCACGAAAGGGTCTGAATAAGTGGACGCAGCATTCGTCAGGCTTGCCACTTCAGAAGTTGGCATACCATAGAATGGAATAAATCCTGGGGGAACCACTGGCCTTGGGCCAGTATTTCCCCTTGGAGGGGGGGTTCCCAAAGGAATTCTGGGGCCTGTAAAAGAAGTTATTGGCCCCGTGGTTGTGACTGACACTGCTGGTGTCGAACCAACATTCGTCGCTTCACTCACGGTCATATTAACCGTTGCTCCCACACTTGGTGGTGGAATTTCATTATTGTTTGGCGGATTCGCCATCTCTTCCCTTCCTCTGGCAGTATTGTTATCGTTGGTGTATATTCTACCACTCCTCAATAACATACAACTCTAAAAGATGAGATTTTTCAACAATCAACACACAGTCCCACCAGGTGTGCCAATTTGTTTACCTGGGGATTTGGTAAACAACCGCTGATCCTCCAAATGGTTACTTATTTGGTTACTCGCAGGATCGATCAGATTGATCCTATGGACATAGGTTGATTTTGAAGTTTGATTAATGTGGATAAGGCTTTAAGTAAATTGTTTAAAGTAAATTGCATAAAGGAAAGGCTTGGTAAAATAAACAAGGCTTGAATGTAAAGGTTCGACAGGAATCTTAAAGGGGAAAAGCATGTAAAATACTGGAAAAGTAAATGACTTGAATTGATAAAATTGGTGTTTCACACATACATTTCTCAACAATTCGTTCGCTCACACTGGGTACTTGAATCTAAATGAGTGACTATGTATCTATTGTGAACACCCGCGAGAAACTGCATGTCTACTCCTATTTATACACAAACATTCCAAGTAACCGTCGGGCAGTTACACTGCTTCGAGATCAAGCCACTTGTCACGTTCTCCATGTTCGACGCTCCAGATCCTTGCACGTTTGCACGTAGTAACTGCTGGAAACCGTTTTCCCTCCAAAGCTTTGAATTTCAAACTGCTCCACTCTGGACCATCGAACACGTTCGTCAAGAGACGTCTTCGACGAAAACTTCTTCGACGTCGAAGGCAATCAGCCTTCTTCCTTGGAAGAAATCTTCTAAGTATTTTGCCGTCTTTCGACAGGCACTTCGACAGGCTTAGCCAGTCGAAAGCATCTTTCAGCTTTTAATGGCTGTCATCAATCAAAACAAAGGTGTCGAATTTAGGAGCCAACAACGGCGTAGACCGATATGGTTTAAGCGATGGCTGTGTTGGTGTGGAACTTTGGTTGGTACCGATATCCTTCATGGAGAAACAAGGAGAATACGGGGCCGCCGCGTGGTGTCGTGAAGCACTAACGGACCTTAGAACCTTAGTTGAACAAACTTGGCAATTATAAAGTAGTGAGATAGCCGACCTCGGTATAGAGCTGAGGATTGGTTGATACTCGATGCTACACTCATTGAGATCAGACTTTTGGGATATTTCGGTTGTAAGAAAAGATTTCTTGAGTTGAAAAAATGCCCGATAAAGGATGGTCAGTGATATTAAGAATCTTTAGAACCCGATTACTTTTTAAGACATGTTTGAAACTAACTAAACTTCAAGAGGGTATGACCTTTAACCTCATGCAAGCCTTAAACCTAAGAACTTGGTGTGATTTGTCTGTGTTTTCTATACCTGTGGTTTATCATGACATCATGCATCAAAACATAGCATTTATTCTTATTGAACTAACCATTTCAAGGACCAAGGGAATTTATCGTTGTTCTGTCTTGCAGATCATGGCTTCCGTTTGTTGAAACACTATCCGAATCAGTTTTGTGAAAATACCTTCCCAACTCAAAGAACTAGTATCAAGGGTTCCCGAAACCTCTGCGTTCACTAAGAGTCATGGTCGACTTCTCAACCTGGTTACTTCAAACTTTGATGAAAAGATGATGAGTGTACTCTTTCATTTCTTTGATCCCAAGCACCACTGCTTCATCTTTCCAGACTATCAGTTGGTGCCTACCATGGAAGAATTCTATCAGCTGTTGGATATACCCATCCTTGAACAGTTGCCCTTCACAGGTCTGGAAGAAGTTCCTAAGCCAGAAGTCATTACCTCAGCTTTGCATCTGAAACGGGCCGACATGGTATCTAATTTGGAAACAAGAAGCGAAGTCAAGGGTTTTCTAGCCAAGTTACTGATAGATAAGGCCCAGCTGTTTTGGGATGATATGGATTTTCAGGCTTTTGAGGAGGTCTTGGCCCTTCTAATCTATGGGTTAGTATTATTCCCTAATCCAGACTCATTCATAGATGTGAATGCTATCAAGATCTTCCTCTCTCGCAACCCCGTGCCTACCTTGCTCGGAGATATTTTGCACACTCTCCATACTCGTATCATGAAGAGAAGAGGGGTTCTTATGTGCTGCATGCCATTGCTGTCGAGGTGGTTTATTTCTCACCTCCCTAAGTCTGTACTGAAGAATGAAGAAGGTGTGGGTTGGTCACAAAGGATAATGTCACTCGCTCACATGGATATTCTCTTGTGTTCCCGAGCTATGGAAAACACTTCTATTATTGACCGCTACGGGGAGTACCCTAATGTCCCGTTACTTGGCATCAGAGGGGGTATAACCTACAATCCTTGTTTAGCTCTGCCACAATTTGTATTCAACTATGAGGATGATGTTCAAGAGTATCGCCAGAGGTTCAAACGAGCTTGGGGCATGGTAAACAGATCTGGCGCCAAGGCTTTGGGGCCAAAGGCTTCCATTCCTATGGAACCTTACCTCCAATGGGTACGAGCTCGCACCCAGAAACTTATAATGCCCTATATGGCCGTTCTACTAGTGATTATGGAACCCACTACTGAAGGGGGTATTCCTTACATGATTCTCTATCCTGATATGCCCACTGATCTTAGAGAATTACAGAGGTCTTGGATTCAGTTGAAGAAAGAGCGGGATACTTACAGGGATCAGTTCTATGCCCAAGAGAGGAAGGTTTTAGAGCTCACAAAGAAGCTCCATGAGGAAATAGGACTCAATGTCTATCTCGGCACGAAGAGGAAACATCCATGGGAATTTTGATTTTTTCTAGTTTTAGATTTGTTTTTAATTATAACGCCTAAAAGGCATTAGAACTTTGAATTCAACCAATAAAATATGTGTTTCATTGTGGTTCGCAAATTTAAATTTCCTAAAGTATTTGAAATCATTGCATACGCATCTCATTCATAGCATCGCATAAACAGGTACCATTACAGGTTTCTCATCTTCTTCGTTGTTTATTTCAGCAGAAATGTCTTCCGAACAAAGCATCAAGGATCTTTAGGTACAAAACGCCCAGTTCCAGCAAATGTTCATAAATCTGGCAAAAGGGAAGGAGGATCTGAAAGCCCTCATCCTGAAAGAGAAAAAGAAAAAGAAGAAGGTTATCGGTATTCTGAATATGGGTAGAAGGTTTAGAGGGCCATTGAAGCAACAAGTCGATCTGACCTCTTCATCCAAGGAAAGGGAGAATCAAGAAGAAGAGATAAGGGAGAAGGATCCTAGTCCTGAAGTTTCTGACAATGATACCGACTATAATGATGAGCAGTATCCTCCCACTGAAGATAGATACAAGCAGTTGGAAGATCGCTTGAGTGCTATGGAAGTTCAGAGGATACCTGGGCTGGATTTCGAAGAATTGTGGTTGGTGTCGAGAGTGGTCATCCCACAGAAGTTCAAAGCTCCAATTTTTGCAAAGTATGATGGGGTGTCCTGCCCAAAACTCCATCTCCACTCTTATGTTAGAAAGATCCAGCCCCAAACCGCTGATAGAAATTTGTGGGTTCATTTCTTTCAAGATAGTCTGTCAGGGACTCAGCTTGAATGGTTCTACCAACTGGAGAGAGCCAATGTTCGAAATTGGGAAGATCTGGCTGCTGCTTTCTATAAGCAGTATCAATATAACGCTGACCTTGCTCCTACTCGTACTCAACTCTAGAGTATGTCCACGGGGGCGAGTGAATGATTTAAGGACTATGCACAGAAGTGGAGAGACTTGGCTGGAATAGTCCAACCCCCGTTGTCTGATAGGGAGTTGGTTGATATGTTTCTAGGGACGCTATGTTTTCCATTCTTCAATAATTTTATCGGCAGCTCGTCAGCTGGTTTCACCGAGCTGATTCTGACTGGAGAGAGAGTAGAAGCTGGGATTCGGAGCGGCAAGATATAAAAGGATGCCTCTTTGAGTTCAGTAAAGAAGCCTTTTGCTGGTAAGAAGGAAGCCAGTGTCATCTATAGCCCGAGGGGCCAAAACAGAGCTGAACATCGTCATATAGTAAGTGCCGTAATGATACCTAGGCCTACAGTCGCTCCACAATGCAACAATCAACCAAGGGTGGAAAGGCCACAACGGCAGTTTACCCGAATCAATATGAAGTTGGCTGAAGTTCTACCTCATCTGCTGAGATCCAACTTGGCAACCTTGAAAGAGGCTCCCAAGAATCTGAATACCACATCTCCCCGATTTAACCCAAATGCTCGGTGTACCTATCATTCTAAGAGTCCCGACCACGATACCAATGACTTCTGGTCTCTAAGAAATAACATACAAGATCTGATCGAAGCCAAGGAAATTGAGTTCGATGCTCTGGAAAAGCCAAATGTCATAACTGCTCCCATGCCTAAGCACGGTCGTGGAATTAATGTTATTGATACCGACTTGTTTGTGACCTTGGTGGATGAAGTTTCTACTTCTCTCATGACTGTGAAGAAGAATTTGTTGTTGGCCGGTTTATTTCCGGGTTGTGGTGAGGATTGCCACATGTGTTCATTTCTACCTTTTGGTTGCCATTTGCTGAAGTCTGGTGTTCAACGCTTGATGGACAGCAAATAAATTTTGTTCAAGAAAACTTTGGTTCCCGTTGTTCTATCTGAAGACATTGCCATTATGACCATTTCCGCCAATCCTTCTAAGGTCTCCTCGAGAAGACCTGTTAGGATTACATTTGCTCCAAGAATCGCTCCACTAATAATCATTGTTCATGGTCCTGTCTCGTATGTCTCGGACAAAGCTGCCCCCTGGCATTATGGTGCCGATGTGTATTATCATGGCATCAAACAAGATTTGAAAAATGAAGAGGCTGATCCTGATATTGGTAACATTTTCGGGACCAACAAGGTCACCCTAAGTGGAAGGGTCTTCTCTCCCGAGATTTCCCCTAAGACTGTCAACAGGCCTATTGTCATTACATTTGATGTTCCTGTTGGTACATCAACTACGACTCCTGTTCTTACTCCAATTATTACCCCTGTCGGTGAAACGTCTGGTACCCATGGCAAAGAAGTTATAGGTGAGCCTTCCCGAACGGAGGCACCTAGAAAAATTATCGTGGAAGCCTTTAAGCAAGAGATAGAGGAAATATTGAAAATAATCAAAAAGAGCGACTATAATATGGTCGAGCAGCTGGGGTAGACCCCCTCAAAGATATTCATGTTATCCTTGTTGTTCTGCTCTGAGGCCCATGCGAAGGCTTTAATTTCACTCCTCAAAACTGCGCATGTGCCGCAAGAGACTTCAACTGATCAATTTAAAGATTGTGTGGCCAGCCTGACTGCTAACAATGGGCTGGATTTTTCAGATGCAGACATGACACCAAAGGGAAGGAAGCATAATGATTCTCTATATGTCTCGATTGAATTCAGGGGCACCACTATGGCTCATGTGTTGGTAGATACTAGGTCTTCGCTGAATGTTGTGCCCAAGAAGGAATTGGACTGGTTGGATTGCGAGGGTTTAACTTTAAAGCCTAGTAACATTATGGTAAGGGCTTTTGATGAGTCGAAAATAATGGTGCACGGAGAGGTGGACATCCCTGTCAAAGTGGGTTCTCAAACCTTTGGGTCCACCTTCTATGTGATGGATATCAGGTTGTCGTATTCTTGTTTGTTGGGTCGTCCTTAGATCCATGAGGCTAGGGAAGTTACTTCCACACTACACCAAATGCTGAAGTATCCGGTAAAAGGGAAGATTGTCACTGTGCGGGGTGAAGAGGAGTATATGGTGAGCCACCTCAATTCCTTCCGCTACGTAGAGATGGACGGGGAATTCATAGAAACTCCTTTTCAGAACTTCGAAGAGGTCCCTCAGATCTTGGCATCGACTGAAACTACTACCAGCAACAAACCTCCTCTGAAGATGGCTTCTCTCAAGGACGTCAGGGCTGTAGTTGAGGAAGGTGGGTGTACCAATTGAGGTCAGCTCCCTGATTTCACTCACAAAACTGACAAATTTGGTTTGGGATTTACTACAGGGGCTCAAAGGGTTGTTCGACGCGCTCGGGCTGGAGGACCTCCCCTACACATCAGTAATCGGGGAATTAATGCCATTGAAGACAGCGAGGAAGACTCAGACATTGACAACTGGATCTACCCAACTATCAATGGTGGACCGAGTAATTGGACGGCTAGGGACTTTATACCAGTTTCTTTTATTCCGCAGTAATTTTCCTACTTGTTTTGAGATTTGTAATAAACAATTTAAAACTTTACGACCTTGTGCCTTGCCCGAGGCACATTGGCTTTGCTTGTGAGGGCTATTATTTGTCATTTCGTATATCATTAATAAAGCATCGGACGTTTCTTGCATACAAATTTTGCGCTCTCTATTTTTTCTTTTCTGTTTTCACTTTATCAAAATAGCTATTCTCTTACACACACTCATGTATCATACTGCAAATCCATATCCACTCTGGATCCCATTGATAACAGCTCTGCTATTGCTAGTTATGACTTCAAAAGTCCGATCAACCAAGCCGAAGACGAAGGTGAGGATGATTGTGAGGTGCCTGGAGAACTTCTTAGACTATTACAGCAGTAATAAAGGGCCATACAGTCTCATGAAGAGCCAGTTGATATGATAAACCTAGGTACGGAGATAGACAGAAAAGAAGTCAAGATCGGCGCAAATCTGGAAGTTAAGATCAAACATCGATTGATACAAATGTTGCACGACTATGTTGAGATCTTCACATGGTCATATAAAGACATGCCAGGTTTAGACACTGATATTGTGGTTCATCGCCTGCCGACCAAAGAAGATTGTCCTCTGATTAAACAAAAGGTCCGCTGTATGTGTCCCGAAATGTCAGAGAAGATCAAGGCAGGGGTCATGACACAGTTCGACTCAGGATTCTTAGCTATCACTTCTTATCCATAATGGGTTGCTAACATTGTTCCGGTACCTAAGAAGGATGGTAAGGTACGGATGTGTGTGGATTACAGAGATCTGAACAGGGCAATCCCCAAGGATGACTTCCCACTTCCTCATATTGACGTTCTGGTTGACAACACCGTGCAAAACAAAATATTCTCCTTCATGGATGGTTTCTCTGGCTACAACCAGATCAAGATGGATCCTGAAGACATGGAGAAGACAACCTTCGTCGCACAGTGGGGCACCTTCTTCTACAAGGTAATGCCTTTTGGGTTGAAGAATGATGGGGCAACTTATCAGCGTGCCATGGTTGCTTTGTTCCATGATATGATTCACCATGAGATCGAAGTTTATGTTGATGACATGATAGCCAAGTCTCAAATCGAGGAGGAGCACCTTGATCATCTACAAAAGTTGTTCGACAGGTTGAAGGTATACAAACTGAGGTTGAATCTGAACAAGTGCACCTTCGGGGTAAGATCCGATAAACTTTTGGGTTTCATCGTCAGCGACAAAGGCATCCAAGTAGATCCTGCAAAGGTAAAGGCTATACAAAAAATTCCAGCTCCCCGTACAGAGAAGGAAGTTAGAGTTTTCTTAGGACGCTTGAATTATATCGGCAGGTTCATTTCGCATCTGACTACTACTCGTGAGCCCATCTTCAAGCTTCTGAAGAAAGATCAAGTGGTAAGATGGAATGATGAATTCCAGACTGCTTTTGAAAGAATCAAAGAATACCTTCAAGAACCACCAATTTTGATGCCTCCAGTTGAAGGAAGACCTTTTATATTGTACTTGACAATGCTAGACAATTCAATGGGGTGTGTGTTGGGGCAGCATGACGAGTCTGGTCGAAAAGAGCACGCAACATAATACCTTAGCAAAAAGTTTACCGACTGTGAGACACGATACTCACTGCTCGAGAAAACTTTCTGCACTTTGGCATGGGCTGCTCGCCGACTGAGACAGTATATGTTGACCCACACTACCTTGTTGATATCGAATATGGATCTGATCAAGTACATTTTTGAGAAACCTGCCTTTTTCGGAAGAATAGCAAGATGGAAAATGATCTTAACTGAGTACGACATACAATATACAACCCAAAAAGAAATCAAGGGGAGTGTTTTGGATGATCATTTGGTTCATCAGGCCGTGGATGACTACCAGTCCATGAATTTTGAGTTCCCAAATGAGAATATTATGTTGGTGATTGACTACGAAGAACCTGGACCAGATGAAGGACCCGAGGAAGGATTTTGATGGACTATGGTTTTTGATGGAGCTTCAAACGCATTGGGTAATAGCATCGGCGCTGTAATCATATCTCCTGAGGGTTGTCATACTACTTTCACTGCCCGACTATGTTTCAACTGCACTAACAACATGGCGGAGTATGAAGCTTGTATCATGGGACTCAAGGCTGCTATTGACCTCAGGATCAAATTCCTGGACGTTTTCGGGGATCCAGCCTTGGTAATAAGTCAAATCAAAGGCGAATGGGATACGAAACACCTGAATCTCATCCCATACAAAGAGTATGTGTTGACATTGCTCCCACACTTTGAGGAGGTAACTTTTGAACATTTCCCACGAGAGGAGAACCAGTTAGCGGACGCGCTAGCTACCATGTCTTCTATGTTCAAAGTTAAGTGGGACAATGAAGCTCCCCAAATCACCATTGAGAGGTTAGACGAACCAGCACACTGCTGTGAAATCGATATCAAAGAAGTGGCAGACAAACCCTGGTTTCACGAAGTCAAAAGGTATCTCGAGGCTCGAGAGTATCCCGAAGGGGCATCTGTCAATGATAAGAAGTTTCTGAGAAGGTTCGCTGCAAATTTCTTCCTCAGTAATGGAATCCTCTATAAACGGAACCATGACTCCACACTACTACGGTGTGTAGACAAGGGCGAAGCAGAGAGGATCATGACAGATCTACATGAAGGCACCTTCGGAACCCATTCCAGTGGACACACCATGGCTAAGAAGATCCTACGGGCAGGATATTACTGGTCCACTATGGAAGTCGATTGTTATCAGCACTCTCGAACTTGTCATAAGTGCCAAATCTATGATGATAAGGTGCATGTGCCTCCAGTCCCCTTAAACGTCTTGACAGCTCTGTGGCCCTTTACAATGTGGGGCATCGACATGATTGGAGAAATCAGGCCCAACGCTTATAATGGACATCGCTTCATCCTAGTAGCCATCGATTATTTCATGAAGTAGGTTGAGGTTGCTTCCTTTGCTACAGTAACCAAGAACGTCGTGGCGCGGTTTATCCGACATAATCTGATATGTCGATATGGTGTACCAGAGAGAATTATTACTGACAATGGTATGAATCTCAACAACACAATGATCACCGAGCTATGTAAACAGTTCAAGATACAACATCATAATTCTTTTCCCTACCGGCCAAAGATGAATGGCATTGTTGAAGAAGCTAACAAGAATATCAAGAAGATTGTACAGAAGATGACAGTGACATATAAAGACTGACATGAGATGTTACCATTTGCTCTTCATGGGTACCGTACCTCAGCACGCACGTCGACAGGGGAAACACCCTACTCTCTGGTATATGGAATGGAGGAAGTCCTACCCATCGAAGTCCAGATACCTTCTCTCAGGATTATGAAGGATGCAGGTTTGAACGTAGACGACTGGATCCGAACCCGACTTGATCAGTTAAATCTAATCGATGAAAAGAGACTTACTGCTATCTGCCATGGTCAGACGTATCAAAAGCGAATGATCAAGGCTTTTAACAAGAAAGTCAGGCGTCAAGAATATCAAGTCGGGGATCTAGTGATCAAACGCATCATACTGCCGCAAGGTGATCCCATGGGCAAATGGACCCCCACGTACGAAGGACCATTTTTGGTTAAGAACATTTTCTCAGGTGGAGCTATGATTCTAACCACCATGGATGGTGACGAACTTTCTCACCCTATCAATGCATAGTGAAAAGATACTACGCCTAATCAAGAGACCCGCTAGGTTGACTGACCTAGGCAAAAATAAGGGCTTCCCGGCGAACCAAAAGGGTTCGGGAAAAAGTAAGGGATGAAAATAGAAAATATGTACACCCGGCAAGTCAAAAACCCGAAAGGGCGGCTTGGGAAAAAATGGGGAATCCCGTTGGACTGAAAACCCAAAAGGGAGGTCCAGGAAAAAGTTAGGGATATAAAGCATACCAATATGTCTCATCAGATCATCTTGCGGCCAGACTTCAGTATCGACTATCAAGCTCGAACGGCGCCAATCAATCTGATCAACTTTTGGCCAAGAAGCAAAGTGATGAGACGTTTGAAGATATAAAGGAAATAACAGAGTTAGAACCCAATGGGGTTGTTTCACATAGATGATTTTTTTTCTTTTACACAAATTGTATAGTTTCTATTTTTTGGCGGCGTTCTCTTACTAGAGCGTCAGCTTCCTTGTACAAAAACGCCTATTACAGGCCAACTTCAAAAATCAATGCAAATAATTTTCACAAGAAACTTCGATTTGTTTTTCTTTTTCTGTTTTGTTTTGCAAGAACGTCCAATGACTTATTTTTTATATATGCATTTTAAAATGATTTCTGCTCATAAATATTTACATAAGAAACAAAAGACAATTACTCGTACTTCCAGAAACAGGGAAAAAAATAAGAAGTGCAAAACCCGATGGTTACTCCGCCCAGCAGGTGCCAGGATAGAACCAGCTTTGGAACACAATCATTGGTACATACACTCCCCACAGAGTAAAATTATTCAAAAGCATTGATGTCAACTTTCCCAAAACAGGACGTAACCTCCCCAGCCAGGGTCATTCTGAAACCTGAAAGCTATATCCTCCATCTGAATTTCATAATCGCAGGCGAGTCAGTAAATTTCATCCCCCAAGAAGAGTTTATTTCTATGGATACAGAGGCTCAATCACCGACAGATTTCATCACTTCAGCTACATAAATTCACTTCCTAAGTTTGTTTCCCACAGAGTTTATTCTCAAGCAGAATCTCTTCCTAACAGAATATTTATAAATCTCCAGCAACAGTCAGGGATTTATTTTCCCAGATGCGGGCATACCTCGATAACATTTCATGAACATACATCATGACATGCGCATACATATCATATACAACATAATCTCATTTATTTTGAGAACACCGTCTCACCTTGCATTTCATGCATCGCATATAATTAACCCTGATATCTTTTCAAAAAAAGATGATTAGCTTCAACAAATCCAACAGTTATACAGGTCACGTCTGCAGAAGACTAATGGAAACTCAGCTCCCTAAATCGAATGGGTCAATAAACCTACACTATTGCTTTGAAGTAACCCTACGACCCAGGTTCCTTCTTGTAACCCTACTATCCAGGCTTTCATTTCGAAGTAACCCTACTATCCAGGTTCCTTCTTATAGCCCTATTATCCAGGCTTTCATTTCGAAGTAACCCTACTATCCAGGTTCCTTCTCGTAGCCCTACTATCCAGGCTTTCATTTCGAAGTAACCCTACTATCCAGGTTCCTTCTCATAGCCCTACTATCCAGGCTTTCATTTCGAAGTAACCCTAATATCCAGGTCCCTTCTCATAGCCCTACTATCAAGGATTTCATATCGAAGTAACCCTACGATCCAGGTTCCTTCTTGTAGCCCTACTATCCAAGCTTTCATTTCGAAGTAACCCTACTATCCAGGTTCCTTCTCATAACCCTATTATCTAGGCTTTCACTTCGAAGTAACCCTACTATCCAGGTTCCTTCTCATAGCCCTACTATCCAGGCTTTCATTTCAAAGTAACCCTACTATCCAGGTTGCTTCTCATAGCCCTACTATCCAGGCTTTCATTTTGAAGTAACCCTACTATCCAGGTTCCTTCTCATAGCCCTACTATCCAGGATTTCATCTCGAAGTAACCCTACGACCCAGGTTCCTTCTCGTAGCCCTATTATCCAGGCTTTCATTTCGAAGTAACCCTACTATCCAGGTTCCTTCTCACAGCCCTACTATCCAGGATTTCACTTCGAAGTAACCCTACATCCAGGTTCCTTCTCATAGCCCTACTATCCAGGCTTTTGTTTCGAAGTAACCCTACTAACCAGGTTCCTTCTCATAGCCCTACTATCCAGGCTTTCGTTTCTAAGTAACCCTACTATCCAGGTTCCTTCTCATAGCTCTACTATCCAGGCTTTCGTTTCGAAGTAACCCTACTATCCAGGTTCCTTCTCATAGACCTACTATCCAGGCTTTTGTTTTGAAGTAACCCTACTATCCAGGTTCTTTCTCATAGCCCTACTATCCAGGCTTTCATTTCTAAGTAACCCTACCATCACGGTTCCTTCTCACATCCCTGCTATCCAGGCCTTCATTTCGAAGTAACCCTACGACCCAGGTTCCTTCTCGTAGCCCTACTATCCAGGCTTTCATTTCGAAGTAACCCTACTATCCAGGTTCCTTCTCACATCCCTACTATCCAGGATTTCATATCGAAGTAACCCTACTATCCAGGTTCCTTCTCATAGCCCTACTATCCAGGCTTTCACTTCGAAGTAACCCTACTATCTAGGTTCCTTCTCATAGCCCTACTATTCAGGCTTTCATCTCGAAGTAACCCTACGACCCAGGTTCCTTATCTTAACCTCACCATCCAGGTTTCTTCTCTCTTATCTCCAGATGACAGTTTACAACACGGTAAAACTTGGACAAGACCAGTTTCAGTCGATTTCACCTTTCCCTAATAAGTTGCTGTGCAGCCTGGACCCTGACCAGATATCCAGTTAACTTCAGCTTCCTCAATAAGGAGTTAATTCCTCAGTAGAGTAATGGACAACCGCAACTCCTAGCCTCTATTTTCCAAGACGCGAATCAACATTATCTAGCAAAGTCATCCTCAATGGTAGGTACATGAATTCTCACAAAGGAATCTTTCAGGAAACCGGTATATTTTCTAGATGGCATCGTTAAGCCCATCTCCGACGATTCTCTAGAAAATTCCAAATGGAATCTGTAAGCCCATTCCCAATATCACCAAATCAAGTATCACTTCATACGAGTGCAAATTTCTGGGCACTCTAGTGTTCAATCATCTACCACCTTAATATTACCAAAGGCAGACAGCCAATCTACATCCTCAGGTTTAAGAAGATTGAACAGGGGCAGATGTTGTACCCCAAAATTTGCTCTCTCATTTTACTCAACACATGCCTATTGAGATCCTCAATTTGCTCCAGGTTGCCCAAGAGTTGACCAGACAAACTCTCTCCTAAGGCAATGTGTCTCAAATTAGGGTTTCCATTTTCATCAGTATGTGTATACTCTAAAGGCCTAAAATGCTTTCCATGGTCATAATATGTTCTCAAGACCTTCCATGTCAAATTTCAAGCCTTGCACAAGAAGTTTGCTCATTCAACTGCTCAGATACTTGAGAATCGACTGTATTAGGTCAAAAGTCAAATGTGGCCCACATACAGTCAAACTTCAAGATTTTGGTCAACATCAACATTTTGAAGTGAATTTCATCATTTGATCAAGGGTTGATCATGATTCCTCAAGGAATGCCCCAAATTCATCAAAACCCAAAAGTTGCTAAATTTGGGTTTCTTAGGAAAAGTCAACCAAACTTTGACCAAGCATAACTTCTTCATACTTTATCAGAAATTTTCCATCCAAGGCTCATTTTAAAGAGGATTGAATTCCCTACAATTCACCTTTAGCCCTTAAGTTCAAAATATGCCCTCATCAAAAGATATGAATTTCCACATTATAGGTCCTTTTGAAAAGTCAACAAAAACACTTTTTGGGTCAAAGCTTCATACATGAACATGGTAGAACCAATTGAGATAAGACCAAAAGGGTTGTTTAGGGGACATCCTAAGCTTTCTAAAAAGTCCAAGAACACCTCTCTAGGGTTAAAATTGGAAGAGATGTTCCTTGTCAAAGTTGACCATTTTTGCAAAATTGCCAAAAGTCAAATGTGCTCAAAAATGCACTTTTTGTTAAATGGGCCTAACTTTTTATGCTTCCACCTCACTCATAACATGGTCCACGACCCAAATATTTACCCACACATTATTTGCTTCATTTTCCATTTTATTTTGATTTTTTATTAATTAAAAATTGAATTAAATAAAATAAATGACAAATAATAGCAAAGATTTGTTTTGATCTGATTTTTGGACAGGATCACAAGCTAATTATGTTGGCATATCAGAATCAAATAGAATCAAGGTGGATGGGTACAAGAATGGCATGATTAGGCCTAATTTGGAAACAAATCATACAAGGAAGGAATGAGATCAAATCTTCAAAGTTTTCAAAGATACGTGTAGTTTTTATAACCCTAATTAATTCAGGGTTATATATTGAGCAAGGTCAGGCACGAAAACAAGGGCTAGCAGTTGTGAAGAACACTAGAACAAACTCAAAATTTTGGCAAAAAGTAGTGATCTGATCTCTACCCTATAGGACGACTCAAAGAATTCCAACACTCCTAATCGTATCCTGGAGCATCTTTGAAGCTAACAGGATCAGTAGCAAGCATTCCCGCGCCCAGAATCAACCCCTGAACCCCACACGGTTTATTTGCTTTTTCAAAATTGGTTACGACAATTCTTGCATCATTAGCATAATTTAATGGCATATTTGTGATCATTAATGTATTTGTAACATGTCTGAATAATTTAATTAAAGTTTTGACACCTATATATGCATTTTCCATTGATAGGGTTTTTGTGTTCGTTTTAGGGTTTTTGTCCACAGGTAAAATTAGACCAAGAATAATCCACCATGAGGATCGTGGCATCAAGACCAGTTGAATTTTGGTCTTCAATTTCATTTATCTTTTGTTTTGTGAATTTTAGAAATTTGCAGGGTTTTAGTTACAGATGTTGTCCGTAGGTATAAGTCACATACCTAAGACGACGGACAGAAGGAAGAAGACGGTGATTTTTCATCACCCCATTGGATGATTTGAATTCCGCGTGCTTTTTATATTCAGCCACTTGATTTTATACATTATATTTTATTGTTATTATGTTGACAAATAAGAATAGTAGCCCAGATGGCTAAGCGCGCTGGTGTTGAACGTGAGAACCTGGGTTCGATCCCAGATCCCAGCAATTTTCTTCATTTTATTTCTCCTTTACAGATCAGGTGCATCATCCTCTCAAACGCCTATCATGCGCCTTATTGATCCAACCAATGGATCACAATGTCCAGATCCAACGCCCCAGACAAGGAGGGATCATGGTGCACCATCAGAAGGAGCCAACATTGGATCCCACGCAAGGACTAGGCTTCAGCTTTGTGGGCCTAAGCAATTTCACAATACACCCCTTGATTTCTTCAGCAAGCAGGCCCAAGTTTTTTTTTCTTTTATATCTTTTTTCCTTTAATTTGTTTATTAATTTTTTCTTTTTTTTCCTTCACAAAATAATCCAAAATATTTTTTTAAATCAAAAATCATAAAACACCAAAAACCATTTTTTCATAAAATATTTATTTTCTTTAATTAATTAATTTAATTAAAAATTAGGATAATTTAACTCTTTTTTTTAAAATTAAAATCAATTAGAATTTAGGGTTTAATTTTGTATATAATTAATTTTTTCTTCATAAAAATAACTTAAATATTTTTCTCGATTAGATTTTTAGGTTTTATATTTATTCTCGCACTTAATTCGTCGCGCACATTCTAATTACTTTTTTTGTATTATTATTTTTGTAACTGCTCTGAGTTTGTAATAGCTTTAATTAGGTTTTAATTCCGCCTTTTATTTTACAGTCAAAAATAATTATGTATTTGCGAAAGCCATGTAATAGCTAGAACTTTAAACTTTCCGCATTTTAATTTCCGCAATTACAAATTGTTAGATGTATGCTAATAGGATTGTATGGAAAGACTAACTGAAAATTAATACGGTAGAAAACCCTAAATGTACAAAGACAAATTAACTGAAAAAATTTACTCGCACATGCTTACTCCTAGGGTTTTCTCCACTCCGGTTGTCTTCGGTTAAACGGTCATAAAGTATAGGGTTTATTGGTGGTCGTCCTCTAGCCCCCGAAAGATCTAAATGACCCATTCGGATGTTGCCTCGGAAAAGATCTTTAAGGCTTTAGGAGGGTTACTAAAATTCCCTAACATTTCTTTTGTGATTGTATCTGTCCCTTCGAATGTCCCTGAAAAATCCAACGACGGTGCTACCTAGTCCTTAATAATAGGATAGCGCTGTCTAAAGGAAAACGAACAGACTTTTTTTCGATTAGGTAGATTAGTTCTTAAGTACTTGCTCAAACAAGTAAACTTTTCACACAAACACTTTTTCAAAACAATTTTCAAAACAATTTTCAAAACAACTTCGTCACACCCTTGAGGACTGATACAAGGGTTATCACGAAGTAAAATCTTTTTTTCAAAACAAGCACACACACAAGCAATTTTAAAATGAGCAAGTACCTAATAGCCCATGGAAAACCATGGATAGAAAGGGTGCTAACACCTTCCCTTTCTATAATCTACCACCTGTACTCAGAAATATTCTCGAAAAAGGTTTTTTCTCTTCTTTTTCCTTTTCCTTAGTTGGATGAAATAAAAGTCGGTGGCGGCTCTTGCTTACCGCGACATTTGCGAATATAAAACACAAACCAGTATTAACAGTCGGTTCTGCCACCGTATCACATGTTAGAACAATGTTTGAATCTACTACCCTACGTTTAAGTTTTGATGATAACAAAATGAAAAGATATATTATTTATATGATTCATGTATGAACTATCTGCTACCTAAAATATCACGTTCTACTTTGCAGAAATTCTGATAGGTATAAGCAAGAGCATACTTAATCAGCATCAGAATATTGATTCTTGACATCAGCATCAGAAGTTGCTATATCAGAATACCAGAATCAGAAGATTAACTCACGTGTATGCTGAAGCTTGATGAACAGAACTGCGCTCAATACTCTGATAAAGAAAACAACAGTTCATCAGCAGTTAAGCAGAGTCAGAATGAGCCAAGCCAGAACATACATTAAGTAAGCAACGGTACTGTGCATTGAAAGCAAATTATTACCAACGGCCTCATTCCAGACAAGATCTGCTCAATAAGGAAAGTTTGTTATTAGCATTGAATCAAGAATATTGCTCCAACGTTCAAGAATCTCAGTGCTATATAAACAAGACTATGAAGATTGAATTGGCGAATGCTCTCCAATATTTTACACGCCTAAAAGCTGATCATAATCTTCCTTCTCTCAGTTTGCTAAACACTACACATCTCCTTAATCAATCATTGTTTAGCAATCTAGTTTCATAAGCTTAATTTATGTATACATCACAGTTGTGATACAGTTTTGTTGAAAACATTCACACACTTAGATTTATCTTATTTGTAAGAAAGTGTTTCCTTGACAAACCGGGTTGTGGTTTGCATCAAGAAGGCTTTAGCAGTTGTTAAAGCAGTTTGTAATATTCAGTTGAATATAGTGGATTAAGACCTCGTTGGAGAGAGGCGAAATCACCTTGACGGGTGGACTGGAGTAGTTTGAGATCAAACGAACCAGGATAAAAATATCTTGTTCATTGCATTGATTTTCAGTTTTACAATTCAACCCCCCCTTCTTGTGTTTTTCACTACTTCAATTGGCATCAGAGCGCCTGGTTCTGAGCTAAAACACTTAACCGTGTCAGTACAAGATCCAGCGTCAGAAAAACACAATGGTAGGAAACTATTCTCACACCAGCAATGACAACCATGAGGACAGAGACAGATTCAGCGGCAAACCTCCAGTCTTTGATGGAGAAAATTTTGATTACTGGAAAGACAGAATTGAAAGCTTCTTTCTGGCACATGATGCTGATCTGTGGGATATGGTGACAGATGGATACACGCACCCTGTGAATGCAAGCGGTCAGAAGATTGATAGAAAAACAATGTCTGACCAACAAAAGCGTGACTTCAAGAATCACCACAAGGCCAGAACCATCCTCCTCAGCGCCATCTCCTATACTGAATATGAAAAGATCTCCAACAGAGACACAGCAAAGAACATTTTTGACTCACTCAGAATGACGCATGAGGGCAACGTTCAGGTCAAAGAAACTAAAGCTCTGGCGCTCATTCAGAAGTATGAGGCGTTCAAAATGGAAGAATCTGAATCCATTGAAACAATGTTCTCAAGATTCCAGATTCTGGTAGCTGGTCTCAAGGTTCTGGACAAAGGATACTCTACTGTTGACCATGTCAAGAAAATCATCAGAAGTTTACCCAAGCAGTGGAGACCAATGGTTACAGCTCTGAAGCTAGCAAAAGATCTCAACAAAATCACTCTGGAGGAACTTATCAGCTCCCTCAGAAGTCATGAGATAGAGCTAGAAGCTGACGAGCCTCAGAAGCAAGGTAAGCCTTTAGCATTGAAATCTAACAAAAAATCTGAGTCTAAAGTTTTGCAGGCAGTTGAAGAAACATCTGATGGATCCTCATCAGAAGAAGACGAACTCTCCCTCCTCTCCAGAAGAGTAAATCAACTGTGGAAGCAAAGGCATAGGAAGTTCAGGAATCCCAGAAGATCTGATCAGAACGAGTCCTCTTCCAGATACAGAAGGACAGAGTCTTCCTCTGGATACAGAAGATCTGAAGGCTCCTCAAGTAGCAAAAAGTCAAACACCAAGGACATCATCTGCTATGAGTGCAATGAGCAAGGACACTACAAGAGTGACTGTCCAAAGCTTCAGAGGGAAAAGCCCAAAAAGAAGTTTGGAAGAGAAAAGAAGAAAAGTCTCATGGCTACATGGGATGACTCTGACTCGTCCGAAGCTGACTCAGAATCAGATGATGAGAGGGCAAACATAGCTCTCATGGCTAACATCTCAGAAGATAGTGAAGCTTCTGAATCAGACTCAGAATCAGATACTGAAGAGGTATTTCCTAACTTTGCTGTTAATTTTACCAAGGCTGAACTTGCTGAAAGCCTTAATGAGATTCTGGAAAGGTATCAGCAAATTAGAGTTAAATTCAGAGACCTGAAAAGGAATCTTGAATCTGACTCTAATAAGACTGAGAGTCTCAAATTGGAGAATTCTGAGCTGAGAAATAAGATTTCAAAATTAGAAAATACTTTACAAAACTCTCAGAAGGAACCAATTTCTGAAACTCCCAGCAACGCTGATGAGATCATCAAGGAGTATGATCACAGTTTCCAGAAGTTCCTTGCTAAAAGCATATATAGAAGCAAAATGGCTTCAATGATCTATGGAGTTAGCAGAAACGGCAGGAAAGGAATAGGATACCAAGGTAAGGTTCCTACACCAAAGAATGTCATGGACTTAACCATTAAACACACTCCTCTGAATTCACATTTTGTGTATGGTCACACACATGATATTAAATACACTAGCAGTAAGCACTCTGTGAAACCAAAATTCAACCAGAGTTTTGGTAAAACTAACAAATCAGGACCCAAGAAAATATGGGTACCTAAGGATAAAATAATACATGTTGCAGATATCTTTAGCAGCAAGTCAGAAACACCAGTCATGGTACCTGGACTCTGGCTGCTCGCGACACATGACGGGAAGAAGGCATATGTTCCAAAGCCTGGAACTTAAGCCTGGAGGCCACGTTGGCTTTGGAGGTAATCAGAGGGGAAAGATAATTGGATATGGAACTGTAGTCAAAGAAGAATGAAGTTTCTGCAGGTATGGAAATTGAATTTACAGGTTCTGAAGACAAGTCATCAGAAGCTCTTAACACAGACACTCCTTCAACGTCTGAAAGGAGCACTGCTAGCAATCCTACAACAGCTGCTGATCAACCTCAGAAGAGATTACCCAGAAGCAGCTTGGATCACCCAGAAGAGACTATCTTAGGAAGAAAGGAAGATCCAATCAGAACAAGAGCAAGCTTCAGAAACTCTGAAGAAACACTCATGGGACTTGTGTCTCTGATTGAACCTTCTTCTATTGATGAAGCACTTCTGGATAACGACTGGATTCTGGCAATGCAAGAAGAGCTGAATCAATTCACCAGAAATGACGTATGGGATCTTGTCCCCAGACCAAAAGGATTCAACGTCATTGGAACAAGATGGGTGTTTAGAAACAAGCTAAATGAACAAGGTGAAGTCATTAGAAACAAGGCACGACTGGTTGCACAAGGTTATAGTCAGCAAGAGGGGATAGACTATACAGAAACCTTTTCCCCAGTCGCCAGGTTAGAATCTATTAGACTTTTAATTTCATTTGCTGTTAATAGAGGCATCACTCTGTATCAGATGGATGTCAAAAGTGCATTCTTAAATGGTTATATAGAAGAAGAGGTTTATGTACACCAACCCCCTGGTTTTGAAAATACAAAACATCCAGAACATGTTTTCAAACTAAAGAAGTCACTATATGGTCTGAAACAAGCTCCCAGAGCTTGGTATGAAAGGCTAAGTAACTTTCTGTTAGAAAATGAATTCACCAGAGGGAAAGTGGACACCACCTTATTCTGTAAATCAGTTAAGAATGACATCTTAGTCTGTCAAATTTATGTTTATGATATTATTTTTGGTTCTACTAATCCTTCTCTTGGAAGAAAATTTGCTAAGTGTATGCAGGCAGA
The DNA here is from genome assembly GCA_948472305.1 of Vicia faba. Taxonomy (NCBI): domain Eukaryota; kingdom Viridiplantae; phylum Streptophyta; class Magnoliopsida; order Fabales; family Fabaceae; genus Vicia; species Vicia faba. The sequence goes on from OX451735.1 coordinate 598,333,196, forward strand.
ATTTGAGATGAGCCTCATGGGGGAACTGAAATTCTTTCTAGGAATTCAGATCAATCAAACTCCAGAGGGAACTTACATTCATCAGAGCAAATACATCAGAGATCTTCTGAAGAAATTTGACCTCTCAGAATGTAAGCCATCAAAGATTCCAATGCATCCCACGTGCATTCTGGAAAGAGAAGAGGTAAGAAAAAATGTAGAACAGAAAGTCTACAGAGGTATGATTGGTTCTCTCCTCTATCTGACTGCTTCAAGACCTGATATATTATTCAGTGTTTGTATTTGTGCTAAATTCCAATCAGATCCTAGAGAATCTCACTTAACAGCTGTTAAGCGAATTTTCAAGTATCTGAAAGGTACTACTAATCTGGGTTTGTTTTATAGAAAATCTAGTGATTACAGTTTAGTAGGCTACTGCGATGCTGATTTTGCTGGAGACAGAGTGGAGCGTAAAAGTACTTCTGGAAGCTGCCAGTTTCTGGGAGAAAATCTGATCTCTTGGTCCAGCAAAAGGCAATCAACAATTGCGCTATCAACAGCAGAAGCTGAGTACATATCAGCAGCAGGATGTAGCACACAAATGCTCTGGATGAAAAGTCAGCTTGAAGACTTCCAGATTTTTGAGAGTAACATTCCTATACTCTGTGATAATACTTCTGCTATTTGCTTAAGTAAGAATCCCATTTTACATTCTAGAGCTAAGCATATAGAAATAAAACATCACTTCATTAGGGACTATATTCAGAAAGGAATTTTGAATTTAAAATTTATAGATACAGACCATCAATGGGCTGATATCTTCACTAAACCTCTTTCTGAAGATAGGTTTAATTTCATTCTGAAACATCTCAGCATGAAAATCTGCCCAGAGTGAAAATGTTTTAATTCCATATATTTATCTTCAGAATGTATTTGTTTTACTGTGAACTTCTGATCAATCTCCTTTCATAAAGATAGAACATGCAGATTGTATCAGATGCAAGTCTAAAGATCTGAGAGTCTAAGCTCAAAGACAGACGTGTTGATCACTACATCAAACAAGTGTCATCCAATCATCAGCAAATCTCTGAAGCAGAACGCGTGCACGCTTCTGAGAAGGCAAAACGCTGATTGGGTGCATTGAGACACATGTCTGGTAACCGTTTTTAAGTATCTTTCTCAAATCCCCCAAAATCAGCAAGCATTAAATGAAAGTAATCATGCTTTTAAAACGTAATCATGATTTTATTTCTCTCTCTTAAAAACGTTTACAATTTCAAAATATTCTGAACCCTATTTAAACACGTTAACCTCTCATTCTAATCTTTTACAGTTTCTAACTTTTTCTCAAGCATTCTCTGCATTTTTCTGTGTTCATCTCTTGCAAACCCTTTTTCTCAGTTTCTTCTCAAAATCTTTTAGTGTGAACATGGCAACATCCAGCAGTGCTTCTGCAGGTCCTCAGAAGAAAGCATCATCTGAACAGTATCAAGTTCCATTCGGAACACTCCTCACTCCTGTGAAGAATCTTGAAGTGTTATCTGAATTGATCATCGATTTTGGAAGCTTGAAGGAAAACAGTTTTGATTTAACTGAAGAAGTTAGGGCACAGAAATGGGAAAGGTATTTTGACAGGTTGGTTGGACCAACATTCCCTATGTTAGTGAAGGAGTTCTGGATTCATGCGACAGCTTCAACGCATTAAGTCACCTCCTACATTATGGGGAAGAAGATTGTGATCACTGAGGATCACATAGCAAGGTTAATAGGCTACAGTGGTGGTGGCGTCCGCTGTATTGATATGGCTGAGAGATGTGCTAACGTGGGCGTCATAGCAGAAAAGATTTTCACCCATGGGGTGCCCAGCAGCAAGATCAAAGATCTGAAGGATCATCACAAAGTTTGGGCGAAGATAATTCTGGGGTGCTTCAACCATAGGAAGCCAACTAGTTCCCCTGATTACATAAATGTGGATCAGCAGTTTCTGATCTACTTTATCAATCAGAAGGTAAAAATCAACTTGGCTCATCTTCTGTTCAACCACCTCAGAACAAGCGTGAAGGAAACCAGGGAAGAAGAAAGAACAAAGAGGGATTGGATTCCCTTTGGAAGGTTGATATCAGATATTCTGACAGAGAATAGGCTGATAGAGCATCTGATAGAAGCTCAAGAGTTAAGCACCATTGAACCAACAGTTGGGAAGCCTCTGAACGCGAAGAACTTGAAGAAAATGAAGTTGATAGAGAATATCAAAAAGGAACCCAGCGTTACTCCTATTGCTGATATCACCAGCAGAAGAGTTCCACTGAGTGACTTTCCTTTATTCTCTCAGATAGAATCCAAGCCAGTGGTAGTTCTCAGATATCTGGACGCGTGCAAAGCTGATGGCACAGATCCAAATTTGAAGATCAAAGATCTGCATCAACCTCAACCAGAAGTGACTCTGAAGAAGACGAAGAAGAGGAAGGCACCTTCAGAAGGATCACCCCAGCAGACACCCAAGAAAAGAGGTAATTTATCTGCTGCTTCTGTTTTAAATTCTTCTACTATTCCAGCATCTATTCCTCCTCCAACCTCTCATAGAATCTCAATCCCCATCCCAACAATAGATGAAACTGAACCAGAAGATGACCCTTCTGAGGCATTACAACTCAGAAGACCCAGAACCAAACATCCAAAGCCAACAATATCAACAACATCAGCAATTGACAAAGTGCTGTCTGACATTGATCAACACACTTCTGATCACTCCTCCAATCCAAACTCTGAACCACAAATTGTCCCTCCTCCACAACCAGAACAACAGCAATCTGCTGAGGAACCAGAACAACAACAACCACTCTCATCCATTCCAGAAGAACCTCTCATCCCTGAACAACCAGAAATTCCAACAACTTCTCCTCAACCAGCAATTTCGTCTCCCTCTCCTCAACCAGAAATTCATCCACCATCACCTCAACCTGAGTTTCATCACTCTGAAACTCCTTCTCCTCCACCTTCTGAACCTCATTCACCTCAACCATCACCTCTGGCAATCCAGCTGCCATGTGGAACAACAGTCACAATGGCCCAGTTGCCATCCTCACTAGAATCTACACCACCCAATACTCCCAAAACACCAACCAGTCCAATCATAATTTCTGATTCTCCCACTCCATCTCCAAAACAAACAGCTTCCAAGCAAACCACCGAAATCCCCAGCAGGACCTTCATAGACTTAACCAGCCTTGATCGTCTTGCTGGTCTGAAAAATAAAATAGCCATCCCAAAACCAAAAAAACCAGATGTTGGCTCTGGTATTATGAATTTTGAAACAGGTGTGCAGCAGTGGATTGCTTCTTTGAAGCAAGTCTGTCCTGGAATAATTGACCCAGCTGCTTCTGACCAGCTCTGGTCACAATTCAGAATTTGGGTACGTGCTGAAGCCCTCAAGTTGCAGGATATCAACTATGAGCAGGCACAACAGAACTTCAGCAAGCTGCTGAAGGAAGTTGAAAGTCAGCTGCCTCAGGAAGCTGTGCTCCCTCTGGATAATGAACCTTGGTCTGAGAAACAGCTAGCTTCAAAGGTGCAACCAGAAGAAGACAAGACCATTCAAGCTGAAGCAAGTCAAGCAGAAGATGTTGCAGAAAGCTCTCAGAAGCTCCCTGCTTCTGATGTTTCTCAAGCTGCCCTGGACAGGCAGACTCTGGAAGAGCTGAAGCTGAATGACATGCGTCTGCAGCAGAGGATGGATGAAAACGACCAAAAGATGAAAGAAAGGATGGATGTGCAGGATAGCAAGATTGACACAGTTGTCAGCATGGTACACAAGCAGAATGAGACTGCTGATCAGATCAAAGCCATGTTGGAGAACCTGTTCACACGCTTTCCTCCCCAACCTTAGTTTTTTCATTCATGTCATTTTCATGTTTTCTTTGATTATCTGATGTACTGTTTTAATATGTTTTGTTTGATTCTGAACCTTTTAATATGACAAGTTTTTATGATCTTAATTGTTTTAGCACATCACTTACACTTTTTGATTGCTGACAAAAAGGGGGAGAACAAGAATGATATTTTAAATAATAATGGATTACTAAGACAGAAATTCTCGAATATTCTAACTCTGATATACTTGAATATGTTTTATGTTTTGCTTAAGTCTACAGGTACAGGAAAACTCCATGATATTCTGAAGACTAAAGCTTTGAAACTCTGACCCGCTCTGATACTCTGACCCAAAGCAAAACTCTGACAAGAAAAGCTCTGATACGCTGATCACTGACAAGAAAAGCTCTGATACGCTGATCTGAAGCTCTACTCTGATATGCTGATCTAAAGCTTCTGATAGTCAAAGACTCTGATACTCTGATGTTCAAAGAAAGGCAAAAAGATCTGATCCTGAAGAACTCTTGGAATCAAAAAAAGGGAAGCAATAAACTCAGGGGGAGTATCTCTCATCTCTTATCCCTTATCTTTGATAAACCTCTTACTCTGATACATATCTCTGATACCTTTTCACGTTATTTTCAATTAAAAATATCAAGTTTTTGTCATCATCAAAAAGGGGGAGATTGTTAGAACAATGTTTGAATCTACTACCCTACGTTTAAGTTTTGATGATAACAAAATGAAAAGATATATTATTTATATGATTCATGTATGAACTATCTGCTACCTAAAATATCACGTTCTACTTTGCAGAAATTCTGATAGGTATAAGCAAGAGCACACTTAATCAGCATCAGAATATTGATTCTTGACATCAGCATCAGAAGTTGCTATATCAGAATACCAGAATCAGAAGATTAACTCACGTGTATGCTGAAGCTTGATGAACAGAACTGCGCTCAATACTCTGATAAAGAAAACAACAGTTCATCAGCAGTTAAGCAGAGTCAGAATGAGCCAAGCCAGAACATACATTAAGTAAGCAACGGTACTGTGCATTGAAAGCAAATTATTACCAACGGCCTCATTCCAGACAAGATCTGCTCAATAAGGAAAGTTTGTTATTAGCATTGAATCAAGAATATTGCTCCAACGTTCAAGAATCTCAGTGCTATATAAACAAGACTATGAAGATTGAATTGGTGAATGCTCTCCAATATTTTACACGCCTAAAAGCTGATCATAATCTTCCTTCTCTCAGTTTGCTAAACACTACACATCTCCTTAATCAATCATTGTTTAGCAATCTAGTTTCATAAGCTTAATTTGTGTATACATCACAGTTGTGATACAGTTTTGTTGAAAACATTTACACACTTAGATTTATCTTCTTTGTAAGAAAGTGTTTCCTTGACAAACCGGGTTGTGGTTTGCATCAAGAAGGCTTTAGCAGTTGTTAAAGAAGTTTGTAATATTCAGTTGAATATAGTGGATTAAGACCTCGTTGGAGAGAGGCGAAATCACCTTGACGGGTGGACTGGAGTAGTTTGAGATCAAACGAACCAGGATAAAAATATCTTGTTCATTGCATTGACTTTCAGTTTTACAATTCAACCCCCCCCCCCCCCCCCTTCTTGTGTTTTTCACTACTTCATCACAATATCACACCTATACAATGCAACATCACTACACCAATAACATACACAGATAACATACAAACACATATAACATGCATAGATAATCACATGTTAACACATATAGCTTACACAAATAATCACATATTAACACGTATAGCATACACAACTAATATGCAATGAAATAAGACTCAAAACATGGAATCAATGCATGTGGTACCAAGATATAAACTCTCAGGTTCACTGCTCTGATCCCCACCTAGGATTGAAGCTCTCCAAACAGACCTCCGTCCAAAATTATTATCAATGTAACCCTTCGTTAATCCATCACATAGGAATTAGCTACTCGCACCCATTACATAATAGGATTGAGGCTCACCAAATACGAACCTTCGTCCAACACCATGAGTGCATGCAATATTCTACATACAACACCAACAATATACACGTTGACCTTCACCATAATCAGTGCACTTCGCCGAGACCGGCCACCACGCATCAAACACGTGCTAATACATAATGCAACAATATAAATATATCAAACAACAACAATATGCGCATCGACCTTCACCATAGTCAATGCACTTCGCCACTACTGGCCACTATGCAACAAACACCTATCAAAACATACAACAACATTAATACAATGATACAACAAGCAATAACAATGCTTTTGCACACATTCCATAAAATAATATATTATGCATGCATATTATGCAGACAACACAATACGACAACACACATAAAGTACGTCACCATGGTCAATGTACCTCGCCACTACTGGCTAATATTCACCAAACAACTTCCAATGCATGCAGCAACAACAAACTAATGATATAGCAAGCAATTACAATGCATTTACAATGTTCCACAAAACAACTTAACTTGACGCATACAAAACACATGCCCACACGTCGAATAGTTAGAATTTTGGTACTGAAAAGTTATTTTAGTATAAAGTACATTAAACCAGTTTTCTAACGATTCAAACCATACGTCAATCGGACACTCGCAACTCGAGTTACGAATTTTTAATGTTTCGCAAAATAACATAACTCGACGCACAACAAACATGTGTCCACGTGTTGAATAGTTAGAATTATGATACCAAAAATATTTTTAAGAGAAATTATGCAAAGTGAAATTTCCAATGATTTGAACGGTGCGTCAATCGGACACTCGAAACAAAAGTTATGAATTTTCAAAGTTTTAAGAAGTTTTTGTCCAAAGTTGTGGTAACGGATTACCCAAAAACTAGTACATGTGTACCACCTGAATACAGTAGTTAGGTACACAATTTCTTCATGTGGTAACCAGTTACCTCAAAATTGGTAATCGGTTACACCTGCGAAAAATGCAATTTTTTGCATTTTTTGTGTACGAAAACTCATCTCAACACATTTCCAAAACCCCAATCTCCACACATTACACAACAGCAGAATCCAAGTTCAATTCATAATCACATACATCAATAGCAACATTCCAATTCACCAAAAAACAATTACATATATGAAATTACACAATTGAGTCACATTCACATACACTGACATAAACCCACAAATCACAAATTCACACAACATCATCACCAAACAGAATTTTATCAATAAGAGTTTAACACATGAATTAGAATTAGGTTCTAGCAAGTAATTACCATTAACCATTAATCATTATACAACCCATTAGATAGTTATAACTCTACCCTTACCTTAGATTTCCTAGTTTGAGTTCTCTTCCCTTCTACAATAGAATCTTCTCTAATCCCTAGCTTCCTCTTCCTCTTTCGTTCTCTTTTCTCCAATTCCACGATTGTAACAACTGACAACAATTTTCCTAATTCTTTTTTTGTCACTCCTACCCCTTGGATCCTTATTATAACATTCCACTTATACCCTCACTTAACCACATAAGATTACCAATAAGTCCTCCATATCTCTACATTACTATTATTTCTATTATCCCAACTAACTAAATAATTAAAATAAGACTAAATAATTATTAAAATAAATAAATAATTATTTAACTATTACTGATATTATTTAACTCTTCTAATTTTAATTAAATAATTCTAGTAACTACTTAATCCCACCACCCTCAAGTTCTACACAAATACTAACATATCCCCAACACCTTAACCTCTATATTTCTAAGGCAACTACCCCATACCAAGGGAATCACAACTCATCAAAACACCCATCAACGCATATAAATGAACAATACCATATAATTAAATTATGAATAACAATTTAAATAAAATTGGGGCGTTACATGCTCCCCTAGAAACATTGCACACATAAACCACATCACAAAATGTTTAAAGAAATTTTAGACTCAGTACAACTCCCTCCCCCCTTGACAATATCAAAAGGAGATATCAATTGTTATGGACCTAGAAACCAAATACAATAAATAATTTCAGATGAACATATGAGCTAAATAGATAAGAAGAATATACAACAATGAAGATCGAATACATAATAAGAAGATAACATGTTACATGCAACATAAATGTTTAACAACATACAACAAGTGATCAAAACTATCATGAAATAGAATGCATTAACAACTTAAATAATGCATGAACATGTTTGTTTACAGTGTTGCATTTAGTTTGTTCTTCATATGTTGCATTATGTTGTAATTTTATTTCAATTTTTGTGAGCTTGTTTATAAGTTCAGTTCTGGTTCTATGTGTTAGTTCATTGGTTCACGATTTGGGCACGATGTAAATTTTGTCTCTGAGGTCACACTTACAATATGACCATTGTATGTGTTGTTAGTTGTATGTTGTCGTTGCCCGCGTATTATCGTGTTGTAATGTCGGTTTTATGTTGTGTTCATGTGAGGTGTTAAAATCTTGGTTTGCTTTGTTACTTTTCAAATTGACATTGTGTTATGTGTACATTACCATAGTTTACATTTTTTCTGATTAAGTTTGTGATAAGCGCATCACGCGTTAGAAACTTGCTGGATTTTCACGTATTTATGTGCGACATGTCACTTTTTGTTGCCGTTACATTCAATTCGATTTGTTAATTTCAAGTTTCATGATAGAAACCTCACGTCCCATTTCTTCACATGGAGGTATCTTGATTTTACGTTGTGATTTATTATCTTATTTTCATTAAGTTCACATTTCATATGACGGTTTTATTTCCATGACCACGTCAAGCGCTAGCAATTCATGGTTTTATTTGTGTTGATGTAACTTTTTATTTCATTACGCGTATTTTAGATTTAAATCTTGGTATACGGCTTTGAAATCACGCCTTTGCGTTACGTGAGTTTAATTCGTGCCATTGCATCATGTGGATTCGATTTATGTCCTTAGGCGATAGTTGGTGTGTGACACATTTTCTTGCATTTTCATTGATATATGCGTCACGATTCTATTTTGCCACATTATCCCCATGTAACAAAATGTATCATTTCCCCTTGTTTGTTATTTATTTCTCTTTGACTCTCACTCTAGCTTAGTTTAATTTAGCTTGAATAATTGAATAACGCGACAAATAAAATCAATATTTTTTTTCCAAAAATAAAAACACTTGATCAACATCAATCTATTTTCCAAAATCAAAAAGTGAACTTAGGTCTTTAGTACGAAAACCTTGATCAACATCGATGGCGTTTTCTAAAATAATAAGTCGATTGCTTTCGCATCCATCCACTTCACGAATAAATCAACCATCACATCACCATTCAAAAACCTTTTCAATATTGTTTTCAATTCAAAAACCAATCAAACACTTGGTCAACACCATGTTCTTTTCAAACTCATTTTTCGCACAAGCGCGTGTCTTTTTCATTTTAAACTTGTTTTTTACCCAAACGCGAATCCTTTTTCAAAAACTTTCTACGCCTAAGCGTGAATCTTTTAATCAACGAGTCTTTTCCACCCAAGTGCGACTAAACTCATTTTCACAATTCAAATCAACCAAACAACAAATTTCTTTCTACCAAGAACTATGTAGCCTTGAGTTCTCTATCGCACCTAGAGATATTTAGGAGCGAGATTCAACATCTCATAAGGCCCTATCTTTAAAACTTAAAAAATAATATTTTGCCCAAGTACGGGTCTTTTTCATCTTTCTCCCAAGTGAGAGTCTTTTTCATCCTTTGCCAAAGTGTGAGTATTTTTATCAAATCATATTTTGCCCAAGTGTAAGTCCTTTTTAATTTCCCCCCAAGTGCGAGTCCTTTTTCAAACACTTTTCTTTGCCCAACAATGAATCTTTAAATCAACCAACACACTCGTGTTTTGTTTCCACGAACTATAAGGCTTTGATTTTATCATTACACCTAAGAATACATATGCACAACATTTAGAAATCTTATCGAGCACCATAATCAAAAACACATAAACATCTATTTTCTTGCTTAAAACTATGTGGTTTCGAGTTCCTCATCGCACCAAAGGATGCATATGAGCAAGATCCAACATCTCGTCAGACACAATAATAAAAAACCTAAAAAAACCCTTTTTCTTTTAATTAGTAATAATTAGAAGGAAACATAACATCACGCTAACATCCGATCACGAAACTAACTAAATGGATCCCATTGAGTACAACAGGTTTAAGGGGTGCTAATACCTTTCCCTTGCATAACCTGCTCCCAAATATAATTTGGTTGTGACGACCATTTTTATTTTATTTCATGGGTTTTATCGATATTTCCTCTTCCTTTTGGAATAAATAAATTTTGATGACGAATTTGTTGTATTTCAAGTGTGCGACACGCTCGGGTATTTTTACGCTGCGAAACTCAATACCAACTTCAAAGCTTCCCAATGAACTTGGCCTAGATTTACCATAAGCTGAATTACTATGCTGACTACATATGCTAAATTTGATCTACTACAAACTATACCATACATAATGCTTCCAACCCCACTTGCATAGGAAGCACTCTCCATTATCTTCTTCTCTTCATCTGTTTGAGGATATTGTTTAACTAAAAGCTTCGTGTGATAACCCAAAGGAGTGTTAACGGTTTTAGCATCTTGCATTTTAAATCTCTCCACCACTTTCTTCAAGTTTTCGTAACTGGAAAAAAATACGAGATTCGCCGCCACTATTTTTTGTCCTAAGGAGGGGAAAGAACGAATAACCTTATATTGTTCAGAGATTCTAAGTTCACGAGTTGGTTAGACGAAGGAAAGGTGTTAGGCACCCTTTATTTCCCTTGTTCTCAAGGGGCTCCTTTTCTAGGTCATAGGGTAAATCAGGATTTTTCTATTTAAAAGTTATTATTTCCATGAATTTTAGAAAATAATTTAGTTTTTTAGTTATGAACTCGACTTGGTTTTAACTGCATGCCTATGTATCTCCTTGTGAAGAATCAAAGTCCAAATTCATAGTTCGTATGTGTTTGGTTAGTTTTTTTTATGGATTATAGAAATGATTTAGAATTATCCTTGATCCTTGTATGGGTTCGAAAATAGCGTAGTCCTAGATGAAGTTCGCAATTAATATAGAAAATATATCCACAATTCTTTTTGAAAATGATGTTGAATTTGAAATTAAATTAGTAAAAATTGATGTTAAGTTTGATTGGTTAGTTGTCTTGGAATGGATGATGAAGTTTGAAAAAATAAGTTTGAATGATACAAAAATTGTTTGATGAATTGATGAAAAGAGGTTAGTATTTTGAAAATATTTAATAAATGATATTCTCTTATTATTAGGAAAATATTAAATATTTTCAATAATAGTCAAATACTTATTTATCACCATGATTGTTTTATAACAAAATGCAAAAAATTATTTTAATGCAAAAGAGGGTGGTGTATTTCTTATTGACGTAGTAAAATATAAGGGTTAGAATAGCAAGGGCATAAGCCCAATAATTTATTTTAGATCCAACAAGCGTGGGGGGTGTGGTTTTACACTGAGGGAGTAATCTGGGGATGTCAATAGAAGTGGGCTTGAGCCCAGATACCATTGTTTGATCTGTTAGACAATATGTGAGAGGGCGTGTGGCGTTATGGTGAGCTGAGATCATGAGGTGCGTTTGATTTGAATCAAAGATCCACCAGAGGCCAGCTCTGGAGCATTGATTCATTGTAAGATAAACGAAGGGTTGAGATGCAAGTTTGATTAGGGATCATGTTAAGCATGGGTACATGGAGAGACAAAGGGGTTATATAAACATTTTCATCCCATTTTATTCATTTTATTTTCTCCGTATCTCTCTCATACCTTTGTTCTCTCACAAAAAACAAAATTCGAGAGAGAGATGCTCTACCCTCTCTCTAGAAAACCAACTATCGACTGCCATTCACCATCATTCGGAAATCACTTTCACGGGTATTTATCTTTCTACCACCATAACGACCACCCTTATTCCCAGTTCCAGGTTGAGCTTCAACCAGAGAACTCAACCCAAAACCCAGAAATTAGAAGAACCCTAGGAACCCAAAGTAAAAAACCTTATAACCATAGCAACATAAACCCTAACCATAGCAATCTAAGAACCCTAGGTAGTAACCACCTTGAGCGGTCGTCGAGGCCGTCGTGAGGGATACAAGTTTGCCGGGAACTTCATCCTTTTTTTCAAAATTTCCCCCAAGAACCCTAACCCTACCCTTTGAATATATGAACCCTAACCCCAATTCCTAAGAACACTAAACCTAGTATCCAAGAACCATAACCCTACTTAAGAACCCTAAACCTAATTTTCCAAAAAACCCAAATTGAGTCCTAAATTGACCCAACACAAACAAAAATCATATCTAAATTAGAAAGCTAAGTAGCCTACCTCTCCTTGTCATGAATCATCAAGCTTGATTCTTGAATCTTTCTTTGTTTTCTGCTCCTAATCCTCTTTCACTTCCTCTGCTTGCACGTATTGGATTAAGGTCTTATCTTAAAGAAGTTAGGGTTCTAATGGTGAACCCTAATCCTATTTTTGTATGAAGTGCTTTGGTGAGGGATGGGAATTTGCAGCAAGCTTTAAGGTTTTCTCTATAAAAAAATTGTCCCTTTTTTGTCTTAGAACTTAGGTTTTTATAGGCTTTTAGAATTAGTTAGTTTAGGAAATATTTGTATTATTTGCAGTTAAAAGTTAGATTGAATCAATTAGGTTGAAATATGATATTTGATTAGATTTTGTTGTAAGTTATGAATTAGGTTTTCTAACTGATTCATGTATTGGGACAAATTCGTATGTAAATTCATTAATCATCAATAAAATATTTTTTTGCAATAACTGATTTGATTTGGTTTGATTCAAACTGAAATCTTAGATTTGGGCTTCTGTTGTTAGCTTAGGGAGAAAGAGTCCAACACGCAGCAAGAAGGTTAGGGTTCAAAAAACCCTTATTTGACTCAGTCAACCAATAAAGCTTAAATAATAAAATTTAATTATAAAACAAAAACAAAAACGAAAAATAATTAGAAACAATGTTGACTTCGGCCAACAAAATAATGATAATAAAAATAATAACAGTTAAATGAATAAAATAATAACAACACAATAAAAATATGTTGACTTCGGTCAACTTAGTTTAATAATAATAATAAAACAAATAATTATGAATAAATAACAAAAATAGTTTAGAAGATGTCGACTTTAGTCAACAACATAAATAAAAACCTCACTAACCTGGTTATGGGCTTTACAAAAATTTAATGGGTCATTAGATGTGAATTAATAATAACAAACCCTATTTGATGAAAATGATAAACACATACCCCTCCCTAAAATTGAACCCCATTACACTAAAACAATTTAAAATGATAAATTAGATGTCAATATAATAACAAGTGTTTCGTATGCGTATGAACCAAGTGTTTCGTATGTACATGCACTAAGTGTTTTGTAAACGTTTTTTATTTATAATTTCCTCCGTTTGAACTATTTGGTTTTCTAAGTAACCAACTTCCTAATGTTGCTTGTTGTTTCGCTGTGGTGTCTCCAAGTTGATATGAATCTTGATATATCATGGTGAACAATATCAATGTGTTGTTGATCATCGTATCATAGGCGCAAGTGTGGGCATGGGCGTAGGCATGGATTTCTTTTGACGTTTTTCTAACCAAAATACTTTTTCATGCTTTATCAAATGATTTTATTTTCATAGCGCAGTGTTTACAAGAAATAATGGTAGTATTTTGCAAACAAGTCGAAAAAAAGAAAAAGAAAATTGAAAAATATTTGGAAAGATTGAAAAATGAATTGTATTATTAATGAAAATTCCTTTGAATAGGCGAAAGTACAAGATGCAATTCCTAAAAATAGGTAACTACAAAAAGTTTTAACAATATTTGAAAATGGCAATGAAAATGATAACTGATACTTCTAATTCTCCAACATTATTTGATAACTCTAATCTCCTTTGCTTCCGAGTTGGATGATTTAGATTAATCCTTCCCCTTGGTCATAGTCGTAGTAATGAATTATCGAATCATAGTCCATTTGTTCATTTTTTGAATAAGTTCCCTAACTTTTGCCTAGACCGCCCTTTCGGGTTTTCAATCCACCGGGATAATGATTTTGTTTATATGTCCCTAAATTTACTTGGATCGCCCTTTAGGGTTTTAAATCCACTAGGACACCCCTTTTTGCTTAAGTCGCCCATTTGGGGTTTCGACTTAGCGGGCCTTTTATACAGTATTTTTGACTGCATCAAATGTGGTAGTTCTTCCCCATCCATTGTTGTGAGGATAAGACCTCCGCATGAGAATGTTGTTTTAACCACATATGGACCTTCATGATTAGGCATCTATTTACCACGTGAATCTAGATGAGGTATCATAATCTTCTTGAGAACCAGATATCCCTCTTTGAACACTCGAGGACAGACCTTTTTATCGAATGCTTTCTTTACCCGCTTCAAGTATAACTGACCACGACATAAAGCTTTTAAGCATTTCTCTTCAATAAGGTTAAGTTAATCAAGTCGTGTTTGAAACCATTCTAATTCTTCAAGCTTGGTTTCCATTAGGACTCTTAGTGATGGAATCTCTACTTCAGCAGGGAGTACAACCTTCATGCCATAAACAAGAGAGAAAGGAGTTACACCTGTCGAGGTACGTACTAAGGTACGGTAGCCATGTGGAGTGAAGGGACGCATTTCATGCCAATATTTATAAGTCTTCACCATTTTCTGAATGATCTTCTTGATATTTTTATTGGCAGCTTCAATGGCCCTGTTTACCTTGGGTCGATAAGGTGATGAATTATGATGATAAATCTTGAAATTATCGCATATCTCTTTCATTATTTTGTTTTTCAAGTTGGACCCATTGTCTGTAATAATTCTTCTAGGAACGCCATATATTGTATATGATGTTCTATTTGATAAACCGAGTGACCACTTGCTTGGTGACATATGCATAAGACACAACTTCTACCCACTTGGTGAAATAGTCAATAGCGATTAGTATGAATCGATGTCCATCGCAAGCCTTTGGTTCGATCATTCCTATCATATCAATTCCCCACATCGAGAATGGCCACGGATAACTTAAGACATTTAGAAGAGGTGGTGGTATGTGCACCTTGTCAGCATAGATTTGGAACTTGTGGAATGTCTTTGTATAATGGTAATAGTCAGCTTCCATCGTTAGCCAATAGTAACCTTCTCTCAATATTTTTCTAGCCATGGCATGTCTATTTGTATGAGTCCCGGAGGTTCTTTCAGGGATCTCTCTCATGAGTTTATTTGCTTCATATTTCTCCACGCACCTGAGTAACACCATATCGTAGTTTCTTTTATACAATACATCACCCTTTAAGAATAACTTCCCAACTAGCTTTCATAGAGTTCACTTGTCTACGATTGAGGTGCCTTCTGGATATTCTTGCATTTCTAGATACCTTTTGATATCATAGAGCCAAGGTTTATTATCTAGTCCTTCTTCAACTGTGAGACAATGTGCAGGTTCTTCAAAATGTCTGATCGTGATACGTGGTTCATGATTAGGCCAAGTTACTTTAAACATGGCTGACAAAATTGCCAAAGCGTCTGCCTTCTGATTTTCTTCTTGGGGAATGTGAGTGAAAGTGATCTCTCTAAATTCCATAGCTAGCTCCAAAGCATAATCCAGATATGATCAATTTGGTATGTTGAGTGTTTCATTCACTGTTGACTTGGTATATGACTAACACTGAGTCTCCATATACTTCGAGGTATTTGATTCTTAGATCAATAGAAGCTTCTAGACCCAATATGCAAGCTTTGTATTCAGCAATATTGTTGGTGCAATCAAAACATAACCTTGTAGTATAAGGTTTATGAAAATTCTTCGAAGAAGTCAACACAGCCACAATAGCATGTCCTAGTGTGTTTGAAGCGCCATCAAACATGAGTGTCCATCGTGCCCTTGGTTCAACTCCTTCGTCGGGTCCTAGTATTTCGTAGTCACCTATAACCATGATGTCTTCGTTTGGAAAGTCAAATTTCATTGGTTGATATTCCGCCAAGGGATGATGAGCTAGGTGGTCAGATAGTACACTACCTTTGATGGCCTTTTGAGTAACATATTTTATGTCATATTCAGATAACAACATTTGTCATTAGGCAATTCTTCCTGTAAGAGAAGGCTTTTCGAACACATACTTCAAAGGATCCATTCTTCCTATTAACATGTAGTGTGATTTAACATATATTGTCTCGGTCGTTTAGTAGCCCAGGTTAGAGCACAACAAGTTTTCTCAAGGAGTGAGTATCGGGTTTCGTAGCCAGTGAATTTCTTGCTTAGGTATTAGATGGCATGCTCTTTTCTACCTGTTTCGTCCTGTTGCCCCAATACACATCCCATAGATCCTTCAAGAACTATCAAGTACATGATAAGTGGTCTCCCAGGAACAAGTGGCATCAAGGTTGGTGGCTCTTGTAAATAATATTTTATTATTTTAAAGGATGTCTGACAGTCTTCATTCCACTCCACTGATTGATCTTTTTTAGCAGTTTGAATATAGGCTCGCACGTAGCAATTAGGTGTGATATGAACCTTGATATGTAGTTCAATCATCCTAAGAAACCATGAACCTATTTTTCTGTTCTTGGATCTAGAATTTCTTGTATGGCTTTGACCTTGTCAGCATCTACCTCAATACCTTTTTGGCTTACAATAAATCCCAATAGTTTGCCTAACCTGACACCAAATGTACATTTGTTCAGATTCAACCTTAATTTGAATTTTTATAGACGTTCGAAAATATTTGTAAATGAATGATGTGGTCCTCCTCTGTGTGAGATTTGGCAATCATATCATCCATATATACCTCGACTTCTTTATGGATCTTGTCATGAAATAACATGATCATTGCTCATTGATAAGTTGGCCCTGCATTCTTTAGATCGAAGGGCATTACTTTGTAACGAAAAGTGCCCAAGGATTCATGAAAGTGGTATTTTCCATATCCTTAGGTGCCAACTTGATTTAATTATATCCTAAAAACTATCCGTTAAAGAAAATACCGAAGCTTGAGTTGTATTGTCCATCAAAACATCTATGTGAGGTAACGGGGAATCGTATTTGGGACTTGCTTTGTTTAGATCCCTATAGTCTACACACATGCATACTTTTTTGTCTTTCTTGGGTAGTGACACGATATTAGCTATCCAAGGTGAATAATCTACCACGACTAGGAACCTTGCATCAAATTGCTTGAGGACTTCTTCTCGAATTTTGTCAGACATGTCTGCATAGGTCCTTCTGAGAATTTGTCTAACTGGAGAACAACCTTCTTTGAGAGGTAGTTTATGATCCACAATATTTGTATCTAAACCTGGCATATCTTGGTAAGACTAGGTAAATATATCCGCGTACTCATGCAAGAGCTTGAGCAGCCTTTCTTTAACACTTTCCTCCAAGGTTGCACCTAGCTTGATCTCTTTTGGGTCATTTTTGGTCCCAATATTGATGGTCTCCATAGATTCCTGGTATGGATGTATATTATCTTCTTTTTGCTCTAGTAACCTCACCAATTATTTGGAGAGCTCAATATCTTCCTCATCTTCCTCTTCAGCTTGGTTACTTGGTGTATCAAAATCATATCGGATTGTAGCAGAATCATTATCAATGAGTTTAGATGAGGATATGCACATGGTATCGTGTTTTTGTGCTTTTTAGAATGTGAAATGGAACATATATATGAAGAAAAAGTATTGCCATTTGAAAAATAAAAGAGAAATGCAAGCGAAAACAAGGATCTTAATTGAATGTAAAAAATAATTTTTCTTAATTGAAAACACAGTTTGAAATCAAATGGGGGCCCTTCCAAGCTACCCATATGCCTTGGGCAGGACATAGGTTCTTTTAAAAACAAAAAATTATTTCCGAAAGAAAAAGATCTCTGGAAATTCCACGGTTGTCCAATTTTTAAGTTCTTCGCCGAGAGCACTTTCTCGGATAAGGTTAGATGTCCTTTGTTGTTTCCTTTGTTGGATAACATTTACACTTGTCCACCATGTTCTACTCCTTTGCTGACGAAGGTTTCCAGGATGGAAGGAAACTACCCTTTGCCTTTCTCGGTAGTCTTTGACGGTCAATAGCCTAAACCAAAGCGCCCTTTCTTCTCAGGTATCTCCACGAGCTTGACCGAACCTTTTAAGGTTTGATCCTTCACAATTGTTTGTAAATCTCTCTAGGAGGCTATAGGGGTTCCAGTTTTTGAGACTTTCTCTACCATCAGTGTAACCACTATAGCCACTTCAAAGAATTGGAACGGCGTCTCCATACAATCTTCTTCCACACTGATATATTTGTAGGACTCCAAGTAGCTTACAAATGTATATTCTTCTCTGTCGATCACAACCAACTTTACTTGAACAAGGAATTTCAATTTTTGATGCAGAGTTGAGGTAACAGCCCATGCAGCATGAATCCAAGGTTGCTCGAGCAGACAAGTATATGCCGGTTATATATCCATTACTTGGAAGATGATGTAGAACATATACAGACCGGTATTTACTAGAAGATCAACCTCTCCAAACATAGTGCTTTTGGAACCATCGAAATATTTGACCACCATAGAATTTGGTCTTATAATGATGTCGTGCATTGTTAGTTTCATAAAGCTAGCCTTTGGTAGCACATTGAGGGAAGAACCAATATCAATGAGTACTCTGGACAAGATAGTTGTACCTATCTGGATTGAAATGTGCAATGCCTTATTGTGAGCTCTTCCTTGTGTAGGTAACTCACTGTCATTAAAGCCTAGGTGTGTTCTTAACGTCAGATTAGCCATGACTCCGTCAAATTGATTTACTGTGATCTCCTTTGTAACGTGTGTAGAACTTAGAACTTTCATTAGTTTCAGCCACAGCTCTTCCCTTATCCTTAACTGTATTATTATCCTTCTTTTGTTGTTCGGGACCATATATCCGACCACTACGAGTCATGCCCCCTGTTTCTTCTATATTTGTAACTACATGTCCTTGGCTTGTTGATGGTTAACATCCTTGATTTAAACCATTAATGTAAACAGTAGTATCATAACTCTATGACACAACTTTATCACTTTCATATGGGGTGGGAGACGGACCTCTGATCACCATTGTACTCATCAAAAGCACTGGTATTGCTACTGGCACTTTTGTTAAGATTGGCTCTCCACGTGGAATGATAAGATGTTTATTTGCAGAACTTGGTCCTTGGAAAGGAATCCCACATGGTCTTGTATTCCCATTGGTTGTAGCTACATATACATCTTCAGGGTAATGCCCAAATTGGATTATCCCTTGATCCACCAATTTCTTGAAAGTGTTTTCTAAGGCATCATTGTCTTCCAAGAGAAAGCCATGTTCCAATAAATGCTCCTTTAACATATCTATTAGAGCTTTTACTCTTTTAACCTCTCTATGATTAGTGACTACCTCGATCGTGTTCACAGCTGGACTACCATGTTGAGGCATAGGGTTCGTCTTGATATTTGGTTTATCAAAAGTGATATCTTGAGAATCCAAAAAATCTTGAACTTTGTGCCTGAAGGCCCAACATTTCTCTATGGTATGCCCTAGAGAATTGGCATGATACTCGCACCTTACATTTGCATTATATTTAAGTGGGAGTGCCCCAATTGGAGGGGCAAGTGGCTTCAGCTCTACCAAGTATTCCTTGAGTAAGTGTTGTAGTAATTGACTGGGTGGCATAAGGAGAGGATCAAATATTCTTAGAGGCCTTTCAAACCTATTTGGTTCTCGTGGAATAACCAATGGTTATTGTGCTTTTTGGTTGGAAGAAACAACATTAGTTTCTCCTTCTTTCTTTTTCGATAAGTTCAAAGTATGCTTCTTTGGATTATAAGGAGTACTGTATGACATTCCTTATATCTTTCCACTTTTCACACCAACTTCGATTTTTTCACCAATTGTCACCAAATCGGAAAATCTGGAGGAGACGTTGCCTACCATTTTCTCATAATACATACCTTGTAGAGTACCCATGGACATGTCTACCAACTTCTTTTCCAGGAGTGGTGGTTGAACATGTGCTGCCATTTCTCTCCATTGTTAAGCATATTCTTTGAAATATCCGTCCTTCTTTTGGGACAAATTCTGAAGCTGCATGCGGTTAAGAGTCATGTCCAAGTTATACTTGTATTGCCTCAAGAAGGCGTTATCAATATCTTCCTATGTTTGGACATGCACTCGCTCCAACTGCATATACCAATCTGGGGATGCCCCACTAAGGCTATCTTAGAAGCAATGGATCATTAGTTTTTTATCATGAGCATAGGCATGCAATTTTCTATAGTACATGCGTAGATGGTTCATTGGGCACGCGAGTCCCTTATATTTTCCAAAGTCAGGTACTTTCAACTTCAGAGGAATTACTACATATGGGACTAGACCCTTCTCAAGAGAATCAACATTAAAAGCGTCATAACCTTCTACAACCTTCAGTCTTTTTCAAGGGCTTTATATTGGTTGACTGCCATAGGATCTTCGACAGTATTTGGTTAGGGCAGATAAGCAACGCCTTCCATATAATGGTTTCCATATTGTAGGTCTATGTAATTATCCACGTTGTTGACTGGAATTTTCAAATTATGGGATGCCCCTACCTTTGGAGGAGGTGGAACCAAACCTTCAGTCGTGATGGTCTCTTGTTGGGCAATGGTTGACTTTGTGGGACTAGATTCTGGCTCATGTCTTGGTTGGTGACTGCTTGATGCACCAATGGTTTGGGCTACTTCTTTAAATTCCACCTTGGGAATCTCATCTTGCCTCACTGTGATATTTTTCAAGGAGAGCATAACTTGACTCATGTCTCCTTTCATCGAGTCGATACTCCCTTTCACTTGTTCCAAGTCTTCTTGAAAGGCAGCTTGGTTTTCCTCGATTTTCTCCATTACTTTCTTTTGATGAGCTCTTGTTTGATAAGGAGGTTGGGAAGGTAGTGAGGTTTTCCCAATGATTTAGCTGGAGATGATATGAAAACAATGAGTTTTTTGTATGACATATGAAATGCAATACTTGTGCTTGGATGAATGCATATGAATATGCTAAGATTTTATTTGAATGTGTTATTCACATTAGATTCCTTTATTATTATTTTTTTTTAGGTTTTACTTTTTTGTTGGTGAGTATCCCAAAATAAATACAAAAATAAGATGTTGAAACCAAAATACTTTTATTGAATAGAAAGTATCATCCTTCGAAGGAAAATATAATCCAAATACTGAAGCAAATACTGAATGGAAATACTGAATCAAAACAAGTGTCAAATATTGAATGAAATAACCAAAGGGAAATTAAAATCTCCTAAGTACGTTTGCAGATCTCCTCTCTAAAACCATCCATCATCTCCCTACAAAGTTTGAGGAAGTCTTCGACATCCTTCAGAAGAGGAACCATCACAACTTCTGCATCGTGCAAGCTTCTAGGAATGTCACCAATGAGATTGTTTGCTAGGAAGACAAGTTTTGCGTGTTTGTCTTTGTACTTCATATACTCCTTTTAAAGTGTAGGGATTATGACCTTTTTGTCCTCTCCCGCTTGAGCTATCTTTGCATATTTCTCTTCCAAATATCTCTTCTCAGCCCTCATCTCCTTATAGAGTTCCCTTTATATAAGGAAATCTTTTCAGAGGCCTTATAATTCTTGGCATACCTTCTCATATTCCTCCACCTTTTGAGAGAGTGATTCTTTTTCTCTTATTTGTCTAAGGTGTTCTCTCGCCTCTGCTTCTTGAATTTCTTGGAGACTTGTGAGAAGGAGACTTGAATTTGGCCTGCTTGATCTTTAGTACCTTCTTGCAACCCTTGAATTTGAATTCTCATAACATCATCTAATTCTCTTTTGTCTTGCAATGCTTTATCATACCATTTCTTTAGCCTTGCAATTTCTCTAGCAGCATCATCCAACTATTGATTGTGGGAATCAAGATTGAAAGTATCACTTAGTGTGATACGGTGGCAGAACCGACTGTTATACTGGTTTTGCATTTGTATTCGCAAATGTCGCGGTAAGCAAGAGTCACCACCGACTTTTATTTCATCCAACAAATAAAAAGAAAAAATAACAGAAAAAACCTTTTTTCGAGATGTTTCTGAGCACGGGGGGTAGATTATATAAAGGGAAGGTGTTAGCACCCTTTCTATCCACGGTTTTCCATGGGCTCTTAGGTACTTGCTCATTTTTAAAATTGCTTGTGTGTGTTTTTTTTAAAAGCTTTTGAAAATGCCTTAGTGCGGCGTTTCACTTTATGGTAACCCTTATATCAGTCCTCAAGGGTGTGATAAAGTGTTTTGAAAACTTTGTTTGAAAATGTTTGAAAGTGTCAGTGTGAAATTATTTTTTGTCTGAGCAAGTACCTAGGAACTATCTACCTACTCGAAAAAAAGTTTGTTCGTTTTCCTTTAGACAGCGCTATCCTACTATTAAGGAGTAGGTAGCTCCATCGTTGGAGTTTTAAGGGACATTCAAAGGGGCGAAATGGTCACTGAAGGCAACAAGTAAGGATACCTTAGCATTTTGAAGGTACTATCGTCATTAGATCATTTTTCGTAGGCAACTCGAGGGACAATGAGGGACTATGAT
Organism: Vicia faba; assembly: GCA_948472305.1. Lineage (NCBI taxonomy): Eukaryota > Viridiplantae > Streptophyta > Magnoliopsida > Fabales > Fabaceae > Vicia > Vicia faba. The sequence goes on from OX451735.1 coordinate 598,355,678, forward strand.
CTTTATGACGACTTTCAACTGCGGGTCATTGCTAAGGTATCCCTACGTTCGAGGGACACGACCATTATTTCCGAGGCAATCAAGTGAGGCAAAACCCTAGGAGTGAGCATGTGCAAGTGTTTGATTCCAGCATCATTTATCTTGCGCATTTAGGGGTTTCTACTTTTTTAAATTGATTTATCTTGCCATTCAATCCTATTGTCCATACATCTAGGCAGTTTATCATTGCCGAAAGTAAAGTGCGAGAAATTAAAATCCTAGCTATTACAAGGCCTTGGGGAGTGGGATTACATAATCAAAAACTGGGAAAATAATATATGCGGAATAGTAAACCTAATTAACTATTACAAACTCGAAGCAGTTACAATAATTAATCAAATAATGGAAACAAAACACGCGCGAATAAATTAAACGGGGAATTAACGTCAAGTTCATAAACAATTAATTTGCGAATAAAGAAAATATATTTTTTGGATTTTTATGAGAAAAATAATTAACTTAGCAAATTAACCCAATCTCTATTTAATTTTAATTATGAAAAAAAAATAATTTAAATTAACCTAATTTCTATTAAATTTTAATTACAAAAAAAGTATTTAAGTTAACCTAATTAAACTAATTAATTAATGCAAATAAATATTTTATGAAAAAAATATTAAACCTAATACTTTTTGTAATTTTCTGATTTTATGACTAAGTAAAAAAATTATTTTGTAAAAAAATAATTTAAACAAGAAATTAAGACAAAATAAATAAAGAAATTAAAAAATAATAATTAAAGGAATTGGGCCTGATATGATGAGCAATTTGGAGGGGTGCATTGCCAATTTTGTGATAGGCCCAGGATGAGGGCCCAGAGTCTAGCGCGTGATCCAATGGATCTTTCTTCTGATGGTTCATGGTGTGCCTTCAATCCTGTGACGCTGGATCTACATGATGATGGATCTCAAGGATGAGATCTGGGGCATATGGTGGACGCTGGGCATTGAGGCACGCTGGATCTGGAAAGTATATTCAAGAAAAATGCAAAAGCAACACACCTGGGATCGAACCCAGGACGTTTGCTTCAAACCCTCCGTCCTTAACCATCTGCGTTGGTTGTTCAATTGTTAATATAATCAAATAAAAATAATATAAGAAAAACAAACACGTGATGTCCAGCAAACGCGCCAATATTCAAATAGCCCAACGATAGCTTGCCACCTAGCCTTCTTCTTCCTCAACACTATCGTTTTAGGCTTAGACTTTTACCTACGGTTCCATGTCTGTAACTACAACCCTGCATCATTCAAAAATCCAGCACAAGCAATATAAATTACAATGAAGACATGAATCAACTGGGCTTGAAGTCCTGAACATCGTGGTATCCACGCCTAGCCCTAATTTTTCCTGTAGAAGAAAGCCCTAAAACGAGCTTAGAAACCCTATGAATGGCAAACCTTGATTCCTGCACTTAAAATTCAATCAAACGATCCAGCAAGCATCGAAACATTATGATAAATAAGAGTACAGGGTTAAATTTCATTGAAAATGTATGTATGCATGTAATCAAAAATCAAAAAGTTGGATAACAGAGTTGCGGATTTTACAATTATGAGTGTTTTGGTGCGTGCAAAAGGTGCAGTTAGCTTCAGGAGATTGCCAGGAACATGTTGCAATCCTTAAATATCCTTGAGGATGGCTGTAGTATGGAATCTGATGCTCACTTTTTTGTCCAAAAACTGAGTTCTTGCTCTTGCAGTTTACGCGTCCAACCCTTGTCCTTGTGCTTGGGAATTGTTATGTATATGTATTAGACTGAATTAGGTTAACAAAAAGCATTCATATCTTTGCCAATTATTAAGATTTGATTTGATTTCATCCTTGAATTATTTCTTTCTAAATCAAGCCAAATCATTCCATTTTCATCCCAATCACCCTTGGCACGATTTGATTTTGTTTGATAGCATATTTGAATTGTAATTCCATTCAAAATCAGATCAAAAACAAATCTTTCATATTTTATCATTTATTTGATTTAATTTGACTTTTAAATGATAAAAATCAAAATAAATTAAATAAATAAAGTAAATAATATATGAGAGAGTGTTTGGCTCGTGAAACATATTAGAAGTAAGATGCAACATAAAAAGTTAGGCCTATTTGGCAAAAAAAAAGCAATTTTGGGCATATTTGACTTTTGACAATTTTCAAAAATGGCCAACTTTGACAATTCATGTCTCTTTCAATTTTGACCCTAAGAGGATGTTCTTGGACTTTTTAGAAATTTTGAGATGTCCTATAAACAACCCTTTTGGTTTTATTTCAATTGGATCTTCCATGATCATGTAAGAAGCTTTGACCCAAAAGGTGTTTTTGTTGACTTTTTAGAATGACATATAATGTCTGAATTCATATCTTTTCATGAGTGCATTTTTTGAGCTTGAGGGCTGAAGATGAGTTGTAGGGAATTGTATTCTCTTCAAAATGATCCTTGGATGGAAAGTTTCTGATAAAGTATGAGAATGTTATGACTGGTCAAAGTTTGGTTGACTTTCCTTGAGAAGCCCTAATTTAGCAACTTTTGAGTTTTGATGAATTAGGAACATTCCTTGGGGAATTATTATCAACTCTTGATCAAATGATGAATGTCACTTCAAAATGTTGATGTTGACCAAAATTCTTGAAGTTTGACTATATGTGGGTCACAGTTGACTTTAGACCTAGTACAGTTGATTTTCAAGCATCTAAGCAGTTGACTGAGCAAACTTCTTGTGCAAGGCATGAAACTTGACATGAATGGTCTTGAGAACATATTAGGACTATGGAGAGCATATGAGGCCTTTAGAGCTCACCCATCTTGATGAAAATGGATACCCTAGTTGGAGGTTCATTGCTTTAGGAGAGAGTTTGTCTGGTCAACTTTTGGGGCATCCTTAGGCAAGTTGAGGATTTCAATGAACATATATTGAGTAAAATGGGAGGGCAAATTTTGGGGTACAACACTTAGCAACCCCTCAGTTGAACACTTTCTTTTAGACCTTTCCTTCTCAGCCAATTCACGGTCACTTTGGATCTGTTGGTCTTTCATCTTAAGCTCTCGTTGCAAATGATTCTTCTCAATATCAAGGTCATAAAGGTCATGTTCCAAATTCTCCTTGTCCCTTGAGCTTGCTCAAGGGCATTTTTTAGCTCTTATATCTCCTCCACTGACATCGGAAGAGGATCGGGTATGTCCAGCACGTATGTAGGATCAATATTAAATGGTAATTTGACGATTTGAACCCTCTCCAAAACCCATTGAGTATAAGGCTCTCTTGCCACCGCATTCTTCCTTCCAAATTCAACATCTTTCTTGTGAACCCTACTCCAAGCATGGATATTTTTGCAAGTAACTCGGGGGTTATTCTTACCCATGTCGTAAAGGACCAATTGTTGAAGTTGTTTATCGAAAGGTTTACCTTCCAAAGGGTACCCAAGTTAACATAAGGCCAAAGTGGGGGTATAGTTAATACATCCTCTTGTTCCAATCAGGGGAACATTTGGAAATTCTCCACATCTATAGAAAATATCACCTATGTTCAACTTCCTAGCATACCACAAAATATAATCAGCAGTAAGAGCCTTCAGCTATTGGGACCACTCATTCTTTGTTAAGTCCTTAACCATGTAATCCTCTTTGTAAAGGTGAGAAATGAACCAAGAGTATAAGAGAGGAATACAACAATTTAGAACGCCCATCCCTTTTTCATAGCCTGTATGAAGAGCGTTGTAAACATCAGCAAGTAAAGTAGGAGTGGGATCCGCATTCAAAACTTTTATGACCCAAAATACATTAATGGCCGCATCACCAATATAGTCGATAGTATTTGGAAATAAAACTAAACCAAAAATTAGTAGAGCCAAACAATCCACACAAGCTTCCCATTCTTTCTTATCAGCAAAAGATAAAGCCTTAGATTCTAAGTACTACCTCTTAATACCTTGAACTTCCCCATCTTTCTTGTAATTAAGTAGCAAATCAGTGAAAGGCATCCCTATCTCCTTAGCCAAATTTTTGATACTGATAGTCTTCCCAATCCTTTTGTAAGCTTCATCTTTGATCCTAGAAAAATCCAAGATCCTATCAAGCTCTTCTAAAGTAGGTGCTAGTTGAAAATTCTGGAAGGTGAAACATCTTAACGGAGGGTCGTATAATTGAGAAAGGTCAGTGACTTCTTCAACTTGCATAATTATCTTGGTTAACTCAAGGATATCCCAATAGCATCGAACAAGCATCTTCATAGCTTTCTCTTCCAGTTTTCCCCTAATTAGTTTGATCTTCTTCAAATCAGGGACCACGACGCTGACTCGGACAATTTGCTTCTTATCGGTATTCATCTTTAGAACACTCACCAAAAACCTTTGATTATTTTTTTCCGTAGGAACCTTGTGAATAAGACAACACAAAATGCAAAAATAATGAACATTTTGAAATGCAAGATGTATGTATGCATGGTAATGTAACATTGTGGTGGGATTATGAAAGATATCCTTAGTAGGTAGGTTCCTAGTTTCATCCTACGGATATTATACCCTCCCCAAAAGGATGGCTTCCTTAAGAGTATCATGGATAATACCAAAGGGAAAAAGCACACGAGCCTCCCTTAGGTGGAGCCTCTTTGTAGACCGAGAGTTTTGTCTCTTAGGTCATTCAAGGTCTCACCATGAGATTTTATTTTAGGGTTATACAAAGAGTCATTGCCAAATTCCGAAGTCCTACCTCCAAGAGATTCTAGCCCTCTAAAAGATATTCCTTGGAACTCAATCGTCTCTAGGTGAAGTCATCACAAAAACTCATAGGGATGTTAAACCCCCCTTGGCCAATTGACAATCCTTCTTTCTAAGGTTTGATATTTTGTTGAAATTTAAAGCCCACTAGCAATAATATAATAATGAGATAAATAATAGACAAAAAATAAACCAATAAATAAACATAAATACATGCTATAAGTGGAAAGCACCCCCAAAAACCCTAGACCTATGTGATCGGTGGATCTGGAACTGACTGTTTAACGCTGGTTCGCGAAATGTCGCGGAAGCAAGAGTCGCCACCGTCTTTTATTTTCTCCAAATGGAAAGGACAAAAGCACAGAAAAATTCCTTATAGAGACTGCTCTCGGTTCGGGAGGTAGATTATAGAAAGGGAAGGTGTTAGCACCCTTTCTATCCATGGTTATCCATGGGCTCTTAGATACTTGCTCATTGTGTCTTCAAAAATGGTTTATTTGCTTTTCAATGTGGGTTTTTAAAAAAGTTTCTTTGAAAATTCCAGTTCGACTCTTGTATCGGTCCTCAAGAGTGTTTGAAAAAATGCTTTCGAAAGCTTTTTGAAAATGTGTTGGTGTGAAAAGTATTTTTGAATTTGTTTTGAATTTAGAGCAAGTATCTAGAGTCGTCTACCTACCCTAAGGAATTCGTCTGTGTAAATGTCCTTTAAAGTAGTGCCATCCCACCATTGAGGGGTAGGTAGCACCACCGTTGGAGGTGTTCGGGTCAATTCGAGGTTCGGGACATGGTGATCACCAGAGCAATGGGAAGACACCTTAGAAGCTACCCTCATGCCAGGTTCCCGGATCATGAGGACTTACTAAGACATCCTCTACTCAACGATCACCTTTCGAGGCAAGGCAACAATGAGGCGTACCCTAGGGGTGGTGTGTGATTTGTGTGTCATTTTCAGATATTTTGTCTTGTTCATGTCATGTTATTGGTGATCTAGCGTTTGTTTTTATTTTTGTCCATACATTCTTTCATGCCTTGATTAACAGTTGAAAATTGCGAGAAAAATAAAATTCTAAGCTATTACAAAAGGCGCGGGTCCACATCGCCAAAATTTCCTGGACCCGATTTGACAGAAAATAAATAAAGAAATAAAAAGTGCGACAGATAAAAGATGTTACATGGCCTTGGGAGAGATACATAAATATTATAAAGAATAAAAATAAACGCACGAATTAAATAGGAATTAAAAACGAGGGCGTTGGACCCCTTTTTGCAAAATTAAATTAAATGATGAAATTAATTAATTAAAAAGAAAAGAAATTGTTTTTTGGGATTTTTAGGTATTTTATGATTTTAATGAAAAAAAGAATTAATTAAAATAAATGCTAACCCTAATTCTAGTTGTTTTTTAATTTATTAAAAAGAAGATTAAATTTTAACCTAAAATTAATCCTAATCAATTTACATGCAATTTAATTACAAAAATAAATATTTAATATTTTAATTATTTATGAAAGAAAAATGAAAAGGGATAAAAAAAATAATTAAACCCTAATTCTATATTTTTTAGATTTTTATTAAAAAGTTAAGATTAAAACCTAATTTAAAACTAGTTAATTAATGAATTTATTTACAAAATTCTATTAAACAAAATATTTATTATTTTTTCATCTTTTCTGATTTTTATTGTTTTTGTGTTTTTTTATTGAGAAATTAAATTAAAAGAATTAATTGAAAAGAATAATAATCAAAATAGAAAGAATAAAATAAAAAAATAAAATCTAAAGATAGCAAACCTAGGGGGTCTGCCCCTTAATATGGAGGTTTTCTTTTAGAAATCTGGCCCATTTAAATTTTTGGCCTCTTTGACTTTCCAGGACGCGTGTATACGCGTTGACTAGGGTGTATCATGTTCCCTAGATCCTGGCCTTCTGATTGATCTCATTGGCCTTGTGAACGGCTTGATTTTGAAAGCGTATGGTGCATCTTTATACTGAAACTACACATAATTATTAATTGAAGAAAAATATGAAAGGGGGTGGGGACCTGGGGCTCGAACCCAGGTCCTATGGTTTACCAATCAACGCGCTTGCCAATGCTCCACTTTGTTCTCTTTGTACCTTATATGAATAACAAATAATATATAATAAAACAAATGTTAGTGGAATTTTAGCGCGTAAAATTCAAACAAGCCAATCGCTGATCGCCACCGGGGTCATCTTCTTCCTCGTTGTTTATTTTTTTTCTGAAACATAAACATTGGCAACGGTTTTGTTAGTGTTCTTTTAGGCCATTTTCTGGAAAATAGCGAATAGCCATTGGATGCTCATAAATTGAGCGCGAGGGTGGCCTTGTGATCGTCCAACCATGGTTGATTCAATGGCCCAGGTTTTGAGTGCCAATTTTTCCTTATTCAAAAACCCCCAATCCACAGTTCTGCAAACCCTAAAATACGACCATGGCATCTTTGCATACAGTGCATAAAAATCCAATCAAATCATATGGTTAGCTTTAAAACACATCACTGATCATGAATCTATAAACAAAATGCCATGAATGTGCATAGAATGTAAAATACGATTATGAGAAAAAGTGGAAAAAGATTTGATAAATTAGGTTTAGTATTTTCCATGTATTTAATTAATTTAAATGAATTATTAATAATAAAAATCCAAATAAATAATGAAGAAAAACTTCCTTTTGGGCCAAGTGGTCGTGCACATGCCTTGGATGATGAATTGTGGAAGAAAAATAGGCCCATTAGCAATTTTAGGTCATTTGAATCAATGTTGACTTTTCAAAATATCCAAACATTTCCCAACTTCCACAAGGCATAACTTGCTCAATTTTTAAGCTTTGCTCATGTTCTTGGACATTTTGGAAAGGTCTTTGAGTCCTCTAACCAATGTCCTTGGTACCATGTCATTTTGATTTACCAATCTCAAGTTATGGCCTTTGACTTAAAGTCCCTTTTTGTTGACTTTTGAAAATGACCTATAATGTTAAAATTGATAACTTTTTGTGAGGGAATTTCTTGGACTTGAAGTATGAAGATGAGTTGTAGGAAATGTCTTTCTATTCAAAATGAGATTTGGATGGAATTTTTCTGATAATCCATGTGAAAGTTATGCCCTGGTCAATTTACAGTTGACTTTTTCAACTGTCCAAATAAGGAAACTTTTGCATCTTGATGATTTTTGAGCCAAGCTTTGAGAATCATGATCAAGCATTGATCAAATGATGTTTGTGGCTTCAAAATGAGATGTTGACCAAAAATTTGAACTTTTGACTGTCAAATGACCATTTTGCCCCTATAGTTGACTGTAGTGCAATTAGGGTTTTGACTGTGCAATTTTGTGCTGAAAGTCTTGAAACTTGGTATGAGGATGCTTGACCATATTTGTAGGCATGTGGGACTTGATTGGACCCTTGGAAACTTCATTTTCTTGATCAGAACCAAAACCCTAATTTTGACTGTTTAGGAGGCCCTTGAACTGTGCAACCCTTGGGGAGATTTGAAGCTTGGCTTGGCAATTTCTTGAAGAATATGGGAGGGCAAATTTTGGGGTACAACAGTTGCCCCTGTTCAATCTTCTTAGACTTGAGGATGCAGATTGGCTGACGTGCCTTTCGTAATCCGAGGGTAGAAGATGATTGAACACTAGAGTGCCCAGAAATTTGCGCTCACATAGTAGCAGTGATGAGGATGGGAATGGGATTTCAAATGCCATGCTGAGAGATGCTGGAAGGTGGATGGGCTTATAGATGCCATCTGGATGTTGATCGCATAAGAGATTCCTTAGTGAGAACCTGCGTACCGGCAAAAGAAAAAAAAGAGTACCTGACATGTTGCAGGAGCTGGTTTTCGGATGCTTTGTATAGATGTGTCCTGACTGGTTACAGGAGCTGGATCTGGAGCTTCAAAAGATGATGAATGAACCAGGGGTGGTTACTACCTCAGCAGGAACGGTGAGAGAACCTTGGATGATCTTAACCTCAACAGCAATTGTGGAGAGAATCTTGGGATTACCACCTCCGCAAGATCGGGAAGAGAACCATAGGCAATTATAATCTCAATAGCAAACATTGAAAAAAAAACCTGGAATGGAATTATCGTCTCCGCAGCATTGGGGAGAGAACCATAGGAAATTATAATCTCAAAAGCGGACGTTTTGAGAAAAACCTGGGATGGAATTATCGTCTCCGCAGCATTGGGGAGAGAACCATAGGAAATTATAATCTCAAAAGCGGACGTTTGAGAAAAACCTGGGATGGAATTATCGTCTCCGCAGCATCGGGGAGAGAACCATAGGAAATTATAATCTCAAAAGCGGACGTTTGAGAAAAACCTGGGATGGAATTATCGTCTCCGCAACATTGGGGAGAGAACCATAGGAAATTATAATCTCAAAAGCGGATGTTTGAGAAAAACCTGGGATGGAATTATCGTCTCCGCAACATTGGGGAGAGAACCATAGGAAATTATAATCTCAAAAGCGGACGTTTGAGAAAAACCTGGATTGGAATTATCGTCTCCGCAACATTGGGGAGAGAACCATAGGAAATTATAATCTCAAAAGCGGACGTTTGAGAAAAACCTGGGATGGAATTATCGTCTCCGCAACATTGGGGAGAGAACCATAGGAAATTATAATCTCAAAAGCGGACGTTTGAGAAAAACCTGGGATGGAATTATCGTCTCCGCAACATTGGGGAGAGAGCCATAGGAAATTATAATCTCAAAAGCGGACGTTTGAGAAAAACCTTTGATAACTTCTACTGAATCTTCATCAGGAAAATCTGTTTGGGGTCGATTTAGTTGGACTAGAGAAGGCCTTGGACTGGATAAGAAATCTTTGGAGTCGATTAACTGAACCGGTCTAGGTCTTGAAATATGATTGAGAATTTAACTGAATCTTTCCTGAAAGAATAGAGGTCAGTCATATGCAATGCATGATATGGATCAAGCGATGATGTTCTCAACATAAATGAGATTTGTAAGATATGATGCGTCTATGCATGCTATAATGATGTATGTGATGTTTAGGAATGTATGTTTTCGTCTAGGAAAGTAAATCCTTGACGGGCGCCGGGAAGTCATATCCTGGGCTGATGTTGAAGAATAAGCTTTTACTTCCGCTGGGGATGATAGTTGCAAGAATACCGGTAGGAGAAGATAACTCCGTTGGGGAATAAACTTGGCGAATGGAATATTCTGCGGGGAGAAAAGTACTCTAGCGATCTTGCTGGGGAACAATACTCTGTGGGGAGAGAGATACTTTGCCGAGTTGTTGATAGTAACTTGCTGAGGATACCCTTGTTGTATCGGAAGTGTTAATAGACTTCGCTGGGGGTGAGAAGACTGTGTTGACGACGATCTTTCCGTGGCTTTTGGCTGAGGATAACCCAGTTATATCCTGTTAAGGAAATAAATCTTTAAATAAAGCCGGGAGACGCGTTCGTGCTCTGCGAGGATAAGCTTCCAGAATCTACTGGGGATAAGCTTACTGCTTGGGAGAAATGGATTCCAATTTTCCTGGGGAACTAGATTGGACTCTCATGGGGAAGTTTTGAACTGCGGGGAAAGTGATTCCTTTGAATGTTTGATATACCACCGGGGAACAATCTTTAGGCCAAGACTGTCGGGGGTGCTTGTTAAGGATATATATGCTGCCGGAGAATGTTGATATCTGCTGGAGGATACCCAACTTCCTTAAGATTTGATAACTTTGCTTGAGGAAGAGTGCACTAACTTGCTGACTCACTCTCTGGGGAATTAAGATATGCTGGTTATGTTCTTTAGCTGAACCTACCTTGGTACCTTGTAGGACAGAATAATCAGATTGCTTAGACCACCCATTATTGCCCCTGTTTCTGAGGTTGGAGAAGAAGATCTGTGAGGGGCTGATAGTTATTGATGGACCAACCTTCTTCTGGTAGGCAGGTGACAAGATGACAGGACATAGTCGTACGCTTTAATCCCTAACTTTTGCCTGGACCGCCCTTTCGGGTTTTCAGTCCACCGGGATACCCATTTTTTGCCCAAGCCGCCTTTTCAGGTTTTCGACTTGCCGGGTGTACAGATTTTTCATTTCATCCCTTCATTTTGCCCGAACCCTTTTGGTTCGCCGGGAAGCCCTTATTTTTGCCTAGGTGTGTCAACCTAGCGGGTCTTTGATTATGCGCAGTATTTTTTCGACTATGTCCATGTTCTCAGAATGTAGGGAGTTGCCCCTGTTAGAAGTGTTTTGCCATGCCCCAGATGGTGTTTGATCAGGCAAGATTTGTTGTTAGAGTGCCCCAAGTAACTCAGGCGGAGATTTGCCCCAGGCTATTTTGGCCTTTGAGAGATTCTCCGAATCTTGATTGGATTGCCCCAGATGATGGACCATGATCATGTCTGCCCCTTGATTGGGAGTACTTCTGTTCATTAGGCGTTCATCGTGCGAATTTCTATGCTGTTCAAACAAAAAGTCATATGCAAACAAAGTTATGTTAAAAATGCAAAGCCTACGTCTGTCTTGAAGATTTTGAAAATGCATTTTTTTTCATAAAACAAATGAATGTTTGTAAAACGTGATGTCAACTCCGTATTTACCGTAGGCCTTCAGGAGCCAGGATACCTTTCGTAACAGTATGCTTTCGAACTAACCCATGCTTCAGCTAGGACTTTTAAGGGTTATAACGTGGCTTGGTTCACGGTTTAAGAAACAAAGGATAAAGGCTCAAAATTTATTTGTACCCACCCGCTCTTCGTGATGTTCTCCAAACCTAAACTCAGTTGATCATATGTTAAACCTTGTTTGAGTCTTTGCTCTGATTTTCCGGTGATGATTCGGATGTTGATAACTTATTTTGAATAGGCAGTCATTCCTTTTTTGTTGAGGGTTTGTATGACCTCTTTCTTTTTGATTTCGCTATCCCTAAATTTTGCCTGAACTGTTTCTTTTGTGATTACAGTCAGCGGGATGCCCCAGTTTTGTAAGTCTCCTTCATGGGTTTTGACTTATTGGGTTTTTTATTTTTTTGAGATAATGACTGCCTTTCTTTATTGATCATTCGGAACCACCACTGTCTTTCTTTGTTTTGTAAGGACCTTTTTGGTGCCATTCGTTATGCACTTGGATCAACTGAGAGACTACCCTGCCCCAGGTTATGATAAAGGGTTTTAAATTTCGAAAAGAAAAAACTCCTACTTCTTTGGCTCAGAGGGGTTGACGAGGGATTATCTTCCTTATAACTCCAGTGTTTAGGAATTGAAACAATGCCTGTACCTCATCAGCTAGGTCTGTTCAAAAGCATACTGTACATTGTGGTATTGTTTTCGTCATCCTCCCTCAAGAGGCTTTAGAATTTTAGATCAAGAGTTGACATCAGAAAAAATATGAAAATAATTTGCATTTAGTGAATACGAATATATGGTTTCAGAACAGACACATGCGATGCATTAATGAAATAACAATGTTTAACATGAGTAAATGTTTGAACAAAAGAGAATTGCAACTTGAACATTCGAATGAACAAAAATTTCTCAATCCTAGCCATGTCTTGGCAAGGGAGGAGTGATCACGTGGGGAGTCTTGGGTACTTTAAACTGAATCTCTCCAGCGTCGACCATGTCTTGGATCTTATTTTTCAAGCTCCAACAATCAACTGTAGTATGCCCCGGGCTGTCAGAGTGATAAGTGCAGCGGGCGTTGGGGTTATACTTCGGTGACGTTGTATTTTGGCTCTTCGGAGCTTCTTTTAGAGTTACCAGCTTGGTCTCCAGCAACTGTGGCAATATCTGGGATAAGGTCATGCTGAGCCGAGTGAACTGCCTTCTCTCGCTCTTTTGTTGGTTATGATGTTGAATTTGTGACACTGGAGCCATTTGAGGAGCTCTTCCCTTACCTCCTTGTCTCAAAGGTGGTTGAACGATGACTGGCTTTTTACCCTTAGACTTTTGCCCCAGTTGGTTACCCTGAAGCAGTTGGTTGACGAGAAACCAGAGCTCATCTTGTCTTTGAGCTAACCCTTGAATGGCAGTCCCCTGCCCCAGCATCTGGGCTTTCAATGCATCCATTTCAGCTTGTAGGTGTTTCAGCCTTTCATCCTCAGCACTGTTCCTGACAAAAGTCTCCATGAGAAGTGTCCTTAGCTCCTCCTGCCCCTTGGATAGATTCAGGAGGATTTCCCTGAACTGAGTCTCTTGAGCGAGAAGGTCCTGGTTATCTGGTTGGAAGGCCATTGCTGAAATAAACAGCGAGAAAGGTAAGTGACCTGCAAAAGGGATACCTGTTATACAATGATATGTATGATATGCATGCAATGTTTTCAAGGATCTCGCGGGGTAAACAAGAAATTTATTAGAGCTGGGATCCGGTAGCTTGATTGAAGGAACTTCATATTTGTTGAGAGTCCTTTTTCAAGGGTCAAAGGCTCACCATATCCAGTGGGTCATAGCCCCTGACTTTAGTCATCATGTCTGGTTTTGATTTCCAAACAACCTTGGTTAGGGGAACCTTCTTCAAGAGTCAAAGCTCACCATATCAAGTGGGTCATAGCCCCTGACAACTTTGGCTAGAGGAAAATAAATCCTCTTTGCCCCTTGCTAGATGTTTGATTCATCATGACCTGCATCACAAGCCCTTGAGATCCTTGAAATGGGTTAAGATGTATGCAATGGTATGATGTTATGGTATGCATGGGGTGATGTAGGTAAACCCTGTTATGAGTCCCAATTAAGGACTATAAACAAACCCTGCAAGAGATTCAGTATACTTGTCATGAGTCCCAATTAAGGACTAAAACAAACCCTGCAAGAAACTCGGTAAACCTGGTTATGAGTCCTAGTTAAGGACTAAAACAAAAACCTGCAAGAAACTTAGTAAGCCTTGTGATGAGTCCTAGTTAAGGACTATGAACAAAACCTGCAGGAAGTTCGGTAAACCTTATTATGAGTCCTAGTTAAGGACTATAAACAAAACCTGCAAGAAGTTCAGATGTCAGATAACAAGCATGCTAGTAATCCAAGTTTGAAGGCACACAAGTCACGCAAAAGAGCCCTTAGAGTTTAGGCCAGCATGAGGTCTAGGTATTACCCTCTTGAAGTTGGTGGGTTCAACCTGTCCTATCAGAAGTAACAGGTTTCTAAGGGTCCCCAATATCACTGGATTGCTTTCATTGTTCATCGTTTCGATTTAGCCACTGAACTGGCGACCGAAATATTCCAGGAAAGCAACCCTCAATTGAGTGTAGTATCGAGTATCAACCAACCTCGGACTGCACCAAAGTCAGTTATCTCACTACCCTAAAGAGGCCAAGATAGTTCCATTAAGGTTCCTAAGGTCTGTTGATGCTTCACGACACCACGCGGAGGCCCCGTACTCTCCTTGACTGAACTCAAGGGTTACCGGTACACACCAAAGTGCCACATCAACGTAGCAGATTGTTTCAACCATGTCGGTATACCCCGCACAGTTCCCTCACAGCCTTGTTGCTACTTTCTGAGAGAGGTATACCCAGATCCGGGTTAGGATCTATAGAACTCCCAAGACAGTCCCACAATATAAAGCAAACAAGGAAAGCAATTGAAAACACAGTTATGAACTAACCCTAAGGTATACCTCACTTTAAGTTTAAGTCCCCAGCAGAGTCGCCAGTTCTGTGATCGGTGGATCTGGAACTGACTGTTTAACGCTGGTTCGCGAAATGTCGCGGAAGTAAGAGTCGCCACCGTCTTTTATTTTCTCCAAATGGAAAGGACAAAAGCACAGAAAAATTCCTTATAGAGATTGCTCTCGGTTCGGGAGGTAGATTATAGAAAGGGAAGGTGTTAGCACCCTTTCTATCCATGGTTATCCATGGGCTCTTAGATACTTGCTCATTGTGTCTTCAAAAATGGTTTGTTTGCTTTTCAATGTGGGTTTTTAAAAAAGTTTCTTTGAAAATTCTAGTTCGACTCTTGTAACGGTCCTCAAGAGTGTTTGAAAAAATGCTTTTGAAAGCTTTTTGAAAATGTGTTGGTGTGAAAAGTATTTTTGAATTTGTTTTGAATTTAGAGCAAGTATCTAGAGTCGTCTACCTACCCTAAGGAATTCGTCTGTGTAAATGTCCTTTAAAGTAGTGCCATCCCACCATTGAGGGGTAGGTAGCACCACCGTTGGAGGTGTTCGGGTCAATTCGAGGTTCGGGACATGGTGATCACCAGAGCAATGGGAAGACACCTTAGAAGCTACCCTCATGCCAGGTTCCCGGATCATGAGGACTTACTAAGACATCCTCTACTCGACGATCACCTTTCGAGGCAAGGCAACAGTGAGGCGTACCCTAGGGGTGGTGTGTGATTTGTGTGTCGTTTTCAGATATTTTGTCTTGTTCATGTCATGTTATTGGTGATCTAGCGTTTGTTTTTATTTTTGTCCATACATTCTTTCATGCCTTGATTAACAGTTGAAAATTGCGAGAAAAATAAAATTCTAAGCTATTACAAAAGGCGCGGGTCCACATTGCCAAAATTTCCTGGACCCGATTTGACAGAAAATAAAGAAAGAAATAAAAAGTGCGATAGATAAAAGATGTTACATGGCCTTGGGAGAGATACATAAATATTATAAAGAATAAAAATAAACGCACGAATTAAATAGGAATTAAAAACGAGGGCGTTGGACCCCTTTTTGCAAAATTAAATTAAATGATGAAATTAATTAATTAAAAAGAAAAGAAATTGTTTTTTGGGATTTTTAGGTATTTTATGATTTTAATGAAAAAAAGAATTAATTAAAATAAATACTAACCCTAATTCTAGTTGTTTTTTAATTTATTAAAAAGAAGATTAAATTTTAACCTAAAATTAATCCTAATCAATTTACATGCAATTTAATTACAAAAATAAATATTTAATATTTTAATTATTTATGAAAGAAAAATGAAAAGGGATAAAAAAAATAATTAAACCCTAATTCTATATTTTTTAGATTTTTATTAAAAAGTTAAGATTAAAACCTAATTTAAAACTAGTTAATTAATGAATTTATTTACAAAATTCTATTAAACAAAATATTTATTATTTTTTCATCGTTTCTGATTTTTATTGTTTTTGTGTTTTTTTATTGAGAAATTAAATTAAAAGAATTAATTGAAAAGAATAATAATCAAAATAGAAAGAATAAAATAAAAAAATAAAATTTAAAGATAGCAAACCTAGGGGGTCTGCCCCTTAATATGGAGGTTTTCTTTTAGAAATCTGGCCCATTTAAATTGCTGGCCTCTTTGACTTTCCAGGACGCGTGTATACGCGTTGACTAGGGTGTATCATGTTCCCCAGATCCTGGCCTTCTGATTGATCTCATTGGCCTTGTGAACGGCTTGATTTTGAAAGCGTATGGTGCGTCTTTATACTGAAACTACACATAATTATTAATTGAAGAAAAATATGAAAGGGGGTGGGGACCTGGGGCTCGAACCCAGGTCCTATGGTTTACCAATCAACGCGCTTGCCAATGCTCCACTTTGTTCTCTTTGTACCTTATATGAATAACAAATAATATATAATAAAACAAATGTCAGTGGAATTTTAGCGCGTAAAATTCAAACAAGCCAATCGCTGATCGCCACCGGGGTCATCTTCTTCCTCGTTGTTTATTTTTTTTCTAAAACATAAACATTGGCAACGGTTTTGTTAGTGTTCTTTTAGGCCATTTTCTGGAAAATAGCGAATAGCCATTGGATGCTCATAAATTGAGCGCGAGGGTGGCCTTGTGATCGTCCAACCATGGTTGATTCAATGGCCCAGTTTTTGAGTGCCAATTTTTCCTTATTCAAAAACCCCCAATCCACAGTTCTGCAAACCCTAAAATACGACCATGGCATCTTTGCATACAGTGCATAAAAATCCAATCAAATCATATGGTTAGCTTTAAAACACATCACTGATCATGAATCTATAAACAAAATGCCATGAATGTGCATATAATGTAAAATACGATTATGAGAAAAAGTGGAAAAAGCTTGACTTCTGTATACCGTTTCAAGGTGCGAGGGACGTGAAAATCTATTCAGTTAGGATCAGTGATGTCCTAGGAAGGTGATGGGATGATTCTTTTGGCTTGAATCGACCTGCAAATAGGTTTTCAGTTTTGAATTTTTTTGCAAAAAAGCTTGAGTTTGATAATGGGGTTTTTGCGCAGCTTCTTGGTCAATGAGGATTAGGTCTTGCTTAAGCTTATGTATGGAGTGAATTAGGTCAAAAAACTTGATCAAAATCCTTTGCATTCATGGTTTGGAAGATTTGATTTTTTAAGATCTTTTTTTCTATATTTTCCATGCTATTTTGTACCAATCATGACCAATTCTCTTCAATTCTTTCCATACTTGATGATGCACGAATTTTTGAACCTATTACATGTACAAAAAGATTTGATAAATTAGGTTTAGTATTTTCCATGTATTTAATTAATTTAAATGAATTATTAATAATAAAAATCCAAATAAATAAATAAATAATGAAGAAAAACTTCCTTTTGGGCCAAGTGGTCGTGCACATACCTTGGATGATGAATTGTGGAAGAAAAATAGGCCCATTAGCAATTTTAGGTCATTTGAATCAATGTTGACTTTTCAAAATATCCAAAAATTTCCCAACTTCCACAAGGCATAACTTGCTCAATTTTTAAGCTTTGCTCATGTTCTTGGACACTTTGGAAAGGTCTTTGAGTCCTCTAACCAATGTCCTTGGTACCATGTCATTTTGATTTACCAATCTCAAGTTATGGCCTTTGACTTAAAGTCCCTTTTTGTTGACTTTTGAAAATGACCTATAATGTTAAAATTGATAACTTTTTGTGAGGGAATTTCTTGGACTTGAAGTATGAAGATGAGTTGTAGGAAATGTCTTTCTATTCAAAATGAGATTTGGATGGAATTTTTCTGATAATCCATGTGAAAGTTATGCCCTGGTCAATTTACAGTTGACTTTTTCAACTGTCCAAATAAGGAAACTTTTGCATCTTGATGATTTTTGAGCCAAGCTTTGAGAATCATGATCAAGCATTGATCAAATGATGTTTGTGGCTTCAAAATGAGATGTTGACCAAAAATTTGAACTTTTGACTGTCAAATGACCATTTTGCCCCTACAGTTGACTGTAGTGCAATTAGGGTTTTGACTGTGCAATTTTGTGCTGAAAGTCTTGAAACTTGGTATGAGGATGCTTGACCATATTTGTAGGCATGTGGGACTTGATTGGACCCTTGGAAACTTCATTTTCTTGATCAGAACCAAAACCCTAATTTTGACTGTTTAGGAGGCCCTTGAACTGTGCAACCCTTGGGGAGATTTTGAAGCTTGGCTTGGCAATTTCTTGAAGAATATGGGAGGGCAAATTTTGGGGTACAACAACCTAAAATATAAGGGAAACTCTAAACCCTAGGATTATTTCCCCAGTAGAGTCGCCAGCTGCCGTAACCAGCAAAAAATATGAGAGTCACAACCACTACTTTTTGTCCTAAGGACGAGAAAGAACGGATAACCCTAAATTGTTCAGAGATTCTAAGTTCGCGAGTTGGTTAGAGGAAGGGAAGGTGTTAGGCACCCTTCATCTCCCTTGTTCCCAAGGGGCTCCTTTTCTAGGTCGTAAGATAAATCGGGAATTTTTCTATTTAAAAGTTACTATTTCCATGAATTCGAGAAAAGAATTTAGTTTTTTAGTTATGAACTCGCCTTTGTTTTAATCGCGTGCCTACGTATCTCCTTGTGAAGAATCAGAGTCTAAATTCGTAGTTCTTATGTGTTTGGTTAGTTTTATTTATAGATTGTGGAAATGTTTTATAATTATCATTGAACCTTGATTGGGTTTGAAAATAGTGTAGTCGTAGATGAAGTTCGCAGTTAATATAGAAAATATATCCATAATCCTTTTTGAAAATGGTGTTGAATTTGAAATTAAATTAGTAAAAATTGATGGTAAGTTTGGCTGGTTAGTTGTCTTAGAATGCATGATGAAGTTTGAAAAAATAAGTTTGAATGATTCAAAAATTGTTTGATGAATTGATGAAAAGAGGTTAGTATTTTGAAAATAGTTAATAAATAATTATTCTCTTATTATTAGGAAAATATTAAATATTTTCAATAATAATCAAATATTTATTTATCACATGATTGTTTTATGACAAAATGCAAAAAACTATTTTAATGCAAATGATAAAAAAAAGTAATATGAGAAAATCTGATAATTATATAACATATAAATTAAATAAAATAAAACAAATAAAAAAATTAAATAAAACAAAAAAAATTAATTAAATAAAATAAATAAATTATTTAATTAAAAAGAGGGGGGTATATTTCTTATTGACGTAGTAAAATAGGGGGTTGGAATAGCAAGGGCCTAAGCCAATCATTTGTTTTAGATCTAACAGGTGTGGGGGTGTGGTTTTACACTGAGGGAGTAATCTGGGGGTGTTGATAGAAGTGGGCTTGAGCCCAGATAACATTGTTTAATCTGTTAGACAATATGTGAGATGGCGTATGGTGCTACAGTGAGCTGAGATCATGAGGAGCGTTTGATCTGAATCAAAGGGCCACCAGAGGCCAGCTCTGGAGCGTTGATTCAAAGTAAGATAAACAAAGGGTTGAGATGTAAGTTTGACTAGGGAGCATGTTAAGCGTGGGTACATGGAGATATAGGAGGTTATATAAACATTTTCATCCCATTTTCTTTTCTCCGTCTGTCTCTCATCGTTTTGTTCTCTCACACAAAACAAAATTCTAGAGAAAGATGCTCACCCCTCTCTCTAGAAAACAACCACCGGCCGCCACTCACCACCGGTCGAAAATTGATTCTTCCAGTAGTTATCCATCTACCATCCCAATTACTATCCTTATTCCTAGTTCACGGTTGAGCTTCAACCGGAGAACTCAAGCCAAAACCCATAAATTAGAAGAACCCTAGGAACCATAAGTAGAAAACCTTAGAACCCTAGCAACATGAGCCTAACCATAGAAATCTAAGAACCCTAGGTTGTAACCACCTTAAGAGGTCATCGAGGCCGCCATGAGCGATACAAGTTCACATTGAACTTCATCCCTTTTCCAGAATTTCCCCCAAGAACCCTAACCATACCCTTTGAATATATGAACCCTAACCCTAATTGCAAAGAACACTAAACCTAGTATCCAAGAACCCTAAACCTAATTTTCTAGAAAACCCCAATTGATTCCTAGATCGACCAAACACAAACAACAATCATATCCAAATCAGAAAGCTAAGTAGCCTACATCGCCTTGCCGTGAATCTTCAAGCTTGATTCTTGAATCTTTCTTTGTTTTCTGCTCCTAATCCTCTTCTACTTACTCTTCTTGTAGGTATTGGATGAAGGTCTTAGCTCGAAGGAGTTAGGGTTCTAAGATGAACCCTAACCCTCTTTTTGCACGAAGAGATTTGGTGAGGGATGGGAATCCGCAACAAGCATTAAGGGTTTCTCTAATATTTTTTCGTCCCTTTTATGTCTTAGAACTTAGGTTTTTATAGGCTTTTAGAATTAGTTAGTTTAGAAAATATTTGTATGATTTGCAGTTACTAGTTAGATTGAATCTATTAGGTTGGAATTTGAGATTTAATTAGATTTTATGGTAAATTATGAATTAGGATTTCTAACTGATTCATGTCCTGGGACAAATTCATATGTAAATTCATTAATACTACATAAAATATTTTTTTTTGCGATAACTGGTTTTATTTGTTTTGATTCAAACTGGAATCATGGATTTGGGCTTGTGTTGTTAGCTTAGGGAGAAAGAGTCCAACGCGTAGCAAGAAAGTTAAGGTTTAAAAAACCCTAATTTGACTGAGTCAACCAATAAAACTTAAATAATAAAATTTAATTATAAAACTAAAACAAAAATAAAAAATAATTAGAAACAATGTTGACTTCGGCCAACAAATTAGTGATAATGAAAATAATAACAGTTAAATAAATAAAATAATAACAACACAATAAAAATATGTTTACTTCGGTCAACTTAGTTTAATAATAATAATAATAAAACCAATAAAAACAAATAATTATGAAGAAATAACAAAACTTGTTTAGAAGATGTTGACTTTAGTCTAACAACACAAATAAAAACCTCACTAACATGGTTATGGGCCTTACAAAAATTTAATGGGACATTAGATGTGAATTAAGAATAACAAGACCTATTTGATGAAAATAATAAACACACACCCCTCCCTAAAATTGAACCCTATTACACTAAAATAATTTAAAATTATAAAATAGATGTTAATATAATAACAAATTAATATAAAAATTAATAAACCAATAGCTCTTAGCAAGAGAAATTGATTGCTTACACCAATGCGGGCAAATTTGGGATATGACACAATTAACTAGATTGAGATGATAATAATTTACTCTTCTTGTGGCTTCTCATGATATCCATACCCATTACTCTTTTAGCTTCACCAAGATCTTTCATCTCAAATTCACTATTGCAGATCTCCTTGAGCTTACCGATCTCGTTTTTGCTAAAGCTTGCCATCAGAATATCATCAACATATAAAAGGAGGTAGATAATGACTTTCTCGTTCCTCTTAAATATGTATACACAACTATCATAATTACTTCTTGCAAAACCATGTATAAGAAGAAATTCATCAAACCAACAATATCACTGCCTTGGGCTTTATTTTAAACCATACAAAGAATTCTTCAACAAACACTTAGCCTTATCTTCTAAAAAATCTTCATGTTGTTCCATGTAGATTGTCTCTTCAAAGTCTCCATGTAATAAAGTTGTTTTGACGTATATCTGTTCTAACTTAAGATTGTATTGATTTACAATTGCCATAAGTACCCTTATAAAACAATGTTTTACTACAGGTGAAATTTTTTTATTGTAATCAATCTCTTCCACCTTAGTGAAACCCTTCGCTATAAGTCTTACCTTAAACATTGGTTCTTCAATTCCTAGAATACATTATTTCTTATTGAAAATCCACTTGCATCCAACCACCCTTTGTTTCTTAGGTAGTCTCACAAGCTCCCAAATACGGTTCTTTATTAGTGAGTTCATCTCATCATTTACTGCAATAAACCATTTTTGACTATCCTTTCTTTTCAGTGCTTCCTTGAAAGTCTTTGGTTCCGAGTCTTGCAATTCTTCAACCATATTTAAAGCATAACAAATAAGATCAGCATAAGTGTACCTTTGAGGTGGTATAATCTCCCTCCTAACTCTATCACGAGCCAACTGATAATTAGGAGACATTGTATGTTGCCCTATAATAGTGCTGAAAATAGGAGTCTCTACTACCTCCTAGTCTCTAGTCTCACTAGTAGGAACCTCCACCTCATAGAGTCTTTTCCACTATAGTTTCTAATTCTTTAACATCCAGTTTTTTGCACTTCATCCCCATACAGGTCTCATCAAAACTAGCATCCATACTTCTGATAAATTTTGATCCTCTAAGATCCATCTTCCACAGTTTGTAAATGTTGTACCCCAAAATTTGCCCTCCCTTTTTCACAAGAAATCACAACCCTAGGGTTTTTCTCTGATTTTTAAGATCGGCTCAGGAATCGATCAAACAAACTTTTCTTTGGCAGTAAATCAAGAATCAGGTTTTCTCTCGCATTTCTCAGAGGAAATTGAATCCATAGAAATTCAGTTTCATGTTACATTGTTTTCACGCTTTTTAAGCCTATTGAAAGATTGCTGTTTGTCCTCAAGTTTTGTTTATCTGGGATAAGAGATAGGAGCTGAAACTGTCTAATCCAGATTAACCAGATGATGTGTGTCTATTAAAACTTCTGCTTGTTAATGGAATAAAATGTTTGCCAGTTAATGGAAATGCTTGTTTCTTTGGAATGCACAACGCGTATGTTGATTGGAATACTGATGCAAAGAGATTGCAAAGTTTTTATGGATTACTTGGATTTTAAGTTATCTGTATTGGAAATGGTGGAATGAAATTTCAGTCATTTTTAATCAGGAATCTTAAATAAAAAGTGAAGAGGTAAAGGGAAAGATTGAAAGATATTTGACAGTAGAAAATTCTTGGATAAAGACTTTTTATTCATTTTCAAATATTGCTACAAAAGAATAATTTATTATTTTTAAATATTGTAAGTTTTTACAACTTATAGTATTTTAAAAGAAATAAATATTTACAATAAATGAAAAAAAGATCCTATCTAATCTAAGCCTAAATCTTCTAAAGCTTCAGTGCTCCCATGCTTAAGATCTTTGGTTTCTACTGCTTCCTCTATTGTCCAATTAGTACGCACCTGCAAAAGGAGAAGGAAAAGAAAATCAGTACAAGAATTTTCAAATGAAAAGAAAGAAAAGAAGGTCATCATTAAAGTTTGCCGGCCAGAATCAGAATGTTATTTGTTCATCATGTTTTTATTTTTCTCTTTGCAAATCACAAGAAGATCGCTCTTCTTGGTTCACAAAGAGAAAAGTAAAAGATAAAAATGCAAGCACCATTTCAAACAATTGAAAAGCAAAAGCAAGTGATCTAAAATCAAGTAACTAAGAGCCCATGGAAAACCATGGATGAAAAGGGTGCTAGCACCTTCCCTTTTCATAATCTACCCCCTGAACCCAAGAAAACATCTCAAAGGTCTTTCCTGTGCTTTTTGACCTTTCCTTTGGATAAAATAAAAAGTTGGTGGGGACTCTTGCTAAACTGAACAATTGCGAACACAAACGCAAAACCTCAAGTCAGTTCTACCACCGTATCACAGAACTGGCGACTCTGCTGGGAACATTTTTGAAAGTGGGGTTACCTTAGGGTTTTAGATCACCTTTACATGCTTATCTTGCTTGATTTGTATGCTTTACTTTTTGGGTTCCTTGTTTGGGTTTGTTTTAAATCCTACACCCGGATTTTGGGGCACCTTTTAGGTAAGTAGCAATAAACTGCGAGGGAATTATGCGGGGTATACCGACATGGTTGAAGCAGTGGCTACGTTAGTGCGACATATTTGTGGGTACCGGTAGCCTTTGAGTCAATCAAAGAGAATACGGGGCCGCTGAGTGATGTCATGAAGCACTAACGAACTCTTAGAACCTTACTTGACCATCTTGGCCTTATTAGGGGTAGTGAGATGACCGGCTTTGGTGCAGTCCGAAGTTGGTAGATACTCGATATTACACTCATTGAGGATTGTTTTCTTGGAATATTTTGGTCGCCAGTTAAGTGGCTAGACCAAAACAATGAACACAGAAAATAATCCAGTGATATTGAGCTCCTTAGAACCCAGTTACTATTTATAGGACAGGTTGAGCCAACTAACTTCAAGAGGGTACTTACCCACGAACCCCATACAAGCCTGAACCTAAGGACTTGTCTGCTTTGTGTGAATGTGATTATCTGTATATACACTTGCTTATTTTTGCATACTTGTACATAACATCATAACATCATACCATAGCATTTTCAATAACTATTTCAAGGATCTCGAGGGTCTTTGATGCAGGGTCACGTTGAACCGGACGTCTACCAAAGGGTAAGAGGATTTATTTTCCTCTAAACAAACACCGTCAAAGATCAAGCACAACAACTTGAATCAAGGGCTATGACCCACTCGACATGGTGAGCTTGATTCTCGTGGAAAGACATCCACCAATACAAAGTTCTCCAGTTAAAGATGTTGATTGAAGTTCAATCTCTAACATTTTCTTGTGTTTACCCCGCGAGATTCTTGAAAACATGCATCCACATATCATGCATTGTATCATAACAGGTTTTCCTTTTCAGGTTTCCTTATTCTCCTACTGTTTATTTCAGTAGAGATGGCTCTAGAGAGGATTGTCGAAGATATCCAGGCTCAAAACGCTCAACTTCAGGAAATGTTCTTGAACCTGTCCCAGGGGCAAAAAGAAGTGAAAGCTCTCCTCACAAAGGGAATGGTCCTAGGGAATCTAGGCGGCGTCAGAAATGATCAGTTAGAAGAGCTACAGATTGAGTTGGCAACAATGAAAATCCAGATGATGGGACAACTGGTGGGCCAGATGGCTCTCATTCAAAACCTAGCTCAAGGACAAGAGGAGCTAAGGGTTCTCATCAACAAACTGCTTCAAGATAACCAAGTGGGGCAAACAACTAAGGTTGAAGATCAAGTCACCATTCAACCTCCTTTGAGACAAGAAGACAAGGGAAAGGCTCCCCGGCTTGCTTCAGGGTCACAAGCCCAACAACAACCTCGCCAACACCAACGGGGAAATCGGCGTAAGCAAAATACATCTGGAAAAGGCTTCACTGAGATTGACATACCTTTATCTCTAATACTGGAACGCTTGTTGGAGGTCAATCTGACTGCTTTAAAGGATCCTCTTCGGAATCCCAATACCTCTACTCCTGGCTATCACCCCAATGCATTTTGTGTATACCACTCCTATAGTCCTGGACATGACACCGACGATTGTTGGGCTTTGAAAAACAAAATCCAAGATTTGATTGACAGAGGAGTGCTGAAATTCATGCCGGATGGCGAGATGAAAATCTTCCGCTGAGGGTTCTCCACTTGAAATGACAAGTTCGAACTAAGAGACTTTTGTTTCATTTGAATTTTCAAGTTGTAATTTATTTTGTTATTCAAACAATTATCTGTTGATGTCAAACTCTGTTTCATTAATGCATTGCATATGTTTGTCTTGAATTCATCCTTCGTTTTCACTATTCTTGAATTATGCTTTCTACTTTCTTTATGACATTTAACTCTTGCTAAAAGTTACAAGTCTTTAGAGGGAGGATGACGAAAACAATGCCATAGTCTCATACAGTATGCTTTTGGACAGACCTTGCTGACGATGTACAGGCGTTTCTTTCAAATCCTAAACACTGGAGTTATAAGGAAGATAATCCCTAGTCAACCCCTTTGAGCCAAAGAAGTAGAAGTTTTCTATTTTAAACACAAATTGAAACCTTTAATCAAAACCTGGGGCGGGGTAGTCTCTCAGTTAATTCAAAATGCGTGTTGAAGTCGTAAACTCTCAGTTCATAATACAATGAATGACATCAAAAAAAATTCCTTTGGAACCAAAAGACAGTGTCGGTCCCTTATCTCATAAGCAGTCATTACCTCTCAAAAAAGAAAAAAAAGCCCACTAAGCCAAAACCTACGAATGAGGCTTAAGAAAGCTGGGGCATCTCGCTGACTGTAATCTTAAAAACAGGAACAGTCAGGCAAAAAAATTAGGGATAAAAAAAAGAGAAATAGGTCATTACAAATCCTCAACAACATGAAAAATGTTGCAAAAAAAATGACTGCCTTCCAACAAATTCAACTTGTGTGAACCATCACCAAAACATCGTTTCAGACTCATTTTGAGTTCAGATGCACAATTAACTGAGTTTAGGTTTGAAGAACATCACGAAGAGAAAGTGGGTATAAATATACTTTGAGCCTTTATCCTTTGTTTCTTAAACCGTGAACCAAGCCACGTTACAATCCTTCAAAAGTCCTAATTGAAGCATGGGTTAGTTCGAAAGCATACTGTTACAAAAGGTATTCTGACTCCTGTAAGGCTTTGCTCTAAATCTTGAGCTGAATTTTTCCTATAAAAAGTTTTATGCTAAAAATGCATTTTTCAAAACTTCGAGACAAGCATAAACTTTGCATTATTTGAATATCATTGTTTGCACATGGTTATTTGTTTGACAGTGAAGAAATTCACATAGTGAATGTTCGAATGAACGAAAGCTCTCTCAATGAATAAAATCACTTCAAGTGGGATGACACTCCCGTTGCAAAAATCTCCTATCAACAAAAGGGGACTTGGTTTGGTATTATCCAGTAAACTTGGGGCAGTCCAGTCAAGATTTCAACAAATCTTTCAAAGCCCAGTAAACCTGGGGCAGTCCAGTCAAGATTTCAAGAAGTCTCTCAATTGCAGATTAACCTGTGGCAAGTTTCCATCACCATCACTTAGGGCATTAAACGTCAATCTCATCAAATGGTTACATACATTCCAAATTTCCTGGCAATGTCACAAACATTTGATACTAGGGGCAATGATTAACCTCTCCAAAATCTTTCTGAAAAGAAATTCAAGCGTCCTCGATAAGTTTATCACCTCTCTAGCAGACCAACAGTCATGGGTTTATTTCCCCAACACTTGTCGAGGATTTATTCTCCAAAACAAAATTATATTTCAACGACATTCATGACATATGCAGATTGATCAGCAGGTAAAGGTTATCATTACCTTTTGAAGTTACGATCGTCAAAGATTCCTTCATCACCTGTTGGAGTTACAGTCGTTAAAGATTCCTTCATCACTTGTTGGAGTTACAGTCGTCAAAGATTCCTTCATCACCTGTTGGAGTTATGATCGTCAAAGATTCCTTCAACACCTGTTGGAAGTTACGGTCGTCGAAGATTCCTTTAACACCTGTTGGAAGTTACGGTCGTCGAAGATTCCTTCATCACCTGTTGGAGTTACAGTCGTCAAAGATTCTTCCATCATCCGGTTGAGTCAAAGTTAATCCAAGACCCTCTCTGTTTTGGTCAGATCGACATTAAGATCTCCCTGATTCCTATGCCAGTGGAAGATATTCCGGGTTTTTGATATTCCAGATAAATCTCCCAGCAATTTATTCTGATTTTTCTTCACTATCAGAGATGAAGAATCCAACTCTTTTCTCCTTCATCAGTTTGAGATTTATTTTCCCCAGTGAAAGATCGTCTTGAAAAACATTACACCTCTGTGCATCAGGACATCATACAACGCAATCTCATTTATTCTAAGGACATCATTGTTTGATATATGCCACTAACCTTTACCTTTCAGGAAAGGTACAATCAAATTCAAGCAACAAAGCTTTTCTTCAGTCGAATTACGGACAAGTTCCTAAATCTCGACAAAGTTTTTACTTCAGTTGAATTACGGACAAGTTCCTAAATCTCAGCAGAAACAACCTACCAGCAGAATAATGGACAACTGAAGCTCCTACAATGCTACTTCTCAAGAATGAAGACTCTCATCCTTGAAACCTCAAAAGATTGGTATACTCCCAAGCTCCTGATACCGTTAACAGAATGAAGATTCTCATCCTTAAAACCCCAGTAGATTGGCATACACCCAACCTTCTGACCCAAACGCCTGAATGAAGATTCTCATTCTTGCTTCCCCAGTAGATTGGCATACACCCAACCTTCTGACCCAAACGCCTGAATGAAGATTCTCATTTTTGCTTCCCCGGTAGATTGGCATACTCCCAACCTCCTGATATTCCCGACAGAATGAAGATTCTCATTCTCAAAGTGGTATATACACCCAATAACCTGATATTCCCGACAGAATGAAGATTCTCATTCTCAAAGTGGCATATAACCAAAGTTTTTGATATTCCCGACAGAATGAAGATTCTCATTCCCAAAGTGGCATATAACCTGAATTCCTGATATTCCTGACAGAATGAAGATTCTCATTCTCAAAGTGGCATACGACTTAACTTCTGAACTTATTCCAAACAGGATTAAGCTTTTCCCAGAATCCCGAGCTTATTCTCTAGCAAGATAGCTACTCTTCAGCAGTACAGCTACTCCCTATAGAGTTCTTACTCCCCAACAAAATCAAGATTCTCATCCTTGATTCCCCAGTAAAGTTTCCAGAACCTTCTTTAATCTCAGCATAAGTTTGACAGAGTTTTTAATCCCCTGCAGAATGAAGATTCTCATTCTCAGTTCCCCAACAAATTTCTCCTCAAAACAGGAATCCCCAGTAGATTGGCATACAACCCAAACTCCTGACTTTCCCCAGCAGTATAACTTCTCCCTGCAGAGGTTGTCAAAAGAGCTTGAAGACACACATACTCTTCAACAGTGGTCCCAGGACTTCTCATTCTCAAACGATCAAAGGATTTTCAATCCCCAGCAGTAGTCAAGGATTTATTTTCCCCGACAGCGGTCAAAGATTTTATTATCTCCAGCTATCCAAGATTTATCTTCCTAAGCAAGACGGCTAATCAGCTTACATGCACATTCATTGCATTCATATAATCATAAGCATTAATATAACACATACATTGCATCATACATTTCATGCAACATAACTTTGTGTTTCAGCTAATATTTTAACCGTCGTAGGATAAGTTTAGCAAGTTTCCAACTTCAAGGATTTCTGAAAACAGTTTACGGATGCTTCCCAACATGGATGTTAATCTATCGCTTGTTCAGCTCCAGACTTCTGAAAATAGTTTACAGATGCTTCCCAACACGGATGCTAATCTATTGCTTATTCAGACCCCCAGCTCAGAGACGTCCCAAACATGGATACCTTTCTGATACTCAACATACAGTTCAATAAATATTCTTGGATGGCATCTTTAAGCCTATCTCCAACAAGATTATGTCACATCTCCAAATGGCATCTTTAAGCCCATTCCCTCAACTATGCTTTAACGAGTGAAAATTTATGGGCACTCTAGTGTCCAATCATCTTTTACCTTCGAGTCGCGAACGGCAAAATTGCCAATCTAACTCTTCAGGTTCAAGAAGATTGAACAGGGGCAACTGTTGTACCCCAAAATTTGCCCTCCCTTTTTCACAAGAAATCACAACCCTAGGGTTTTTCTCTGATTTTTAAGATCGGCTCAGGAATCGATCAAACAAACTTTTCTTTGGCAGTAAATCAAGAATCGGGTTTTCTCTCGCATTTCTCATAGGAAATTGAATCCATAGAAATTCAGTTTCATGTTACATTGTTTTCACGCTTTTCAAGCCTACTGAAAGATTGCTATTTGTCCTCAAGTTTTGTTTATCTGGGATAAGAGATAGGAGTTGAAACTGTCTAATCCAGATTAACCAGATGATGTGTGTCTATTAAAGCTTCTACTTGTTAATGGAATAAAATGTTTTCCAGTTAATGGAAATGCTTGTTTGTTTGGAATGCACAACGCGTATGTTGATTGGAATACTGATGCAAAGAGATTGCATAGTTTTTATGGATTACTTGGATTTTAAGTTATCTGTATTGGAAATGATGGAATGCAATTTCAGTCATTTTTAATCAGGAATCTTAAATA
The DNA here is from genome assembly GCA_948472305.1 of Vicia faba. Lineage (NCBI taxonomy): Eukaryota > Viridiplantae > Streptophyta > Magnoliopsida > Fabales > Fabaceae > Vicia > Vicia faba. The sequence goes on from OX451735.1 coordinate 598,385,442, forward strand.
AAAAGTGAAGAGGCAAAGGGAAAGATTGAAAGATATTTGACAGTAGAAAATTCTTGGATAAAGACTTTTTATTCATTATCAAATATTGCTACAAAAGAATAATTTATTATTTTAAATATTGTAAGTTTTTACAACTTATAGTATTTTAAAAGAAATAAATATTTACAATAAATGAAAAAAAGAGCCTATCTAATCTAAGCCTAAATCTTCTAAAGCTTTAGTGCTCCCATGCTTAAGATCTTTGGTTTCTACTGCTTCCTCTATCGTCCAATTAGTACGCACCTGCAAAAGGAGAAGGAAAAGAAAATTAGTACAAGAATTTTCAAATGAAAAGAAAGAAAAGAAGGTCATCATTAAAGTTTTCCGGCCGGAATCAGAATGCTATTTATTCATCATGTTTTTATTTTTCTCTTTGCAAATCACAAGAAGATCGCTCTTCTTGGTTCACAAAGAGAAAAGTAAAAGATAAAAATGCAAGCACCATTTCAAACAATTGAAAATCAAAAGCAAGTGATCTAAAAACAAGTAACTAAGAGCCCATGGAAAACCATGGATGAAAAGGGTGCTAGCACCTTCCCTTTTCATAATCTACCCCCCGAACCCAAGAAAACATCTCAAAGGTCTTTCCTGTGCTTTTTGACCTTTCCTTTGGATAAAATAAAAAGTCGGTGGCGACTCTTGCTAAACCGAACAATTGCGAACACAAACGCAAAACCTCAAGTCAGTTCTCCCACCGTATCACAGTAACCTTTCACCTTTTCAGGATAACCAATGAAGACACACTTTGCAGCCCTAGCATTAAGTTTGTCTTGTTTGATATAAGTTAAAGCCAAAGCTCCAAAATATTTCAAACTTCCATAGGTGTCTTAAAGTTTGTTCTTCTGGATGGACATTTATTGATCAAGTAAGTTGATGTAGCAACAGTTTCACCCCAAAAACTCTATGGTAACCTAACTCCAAACAATATAAACCTTACTCTCTCCAAAATGGTTCTATTCATGCGAACTGCTAAGCCATTTATGATACGGTGGGAGAACAGACTAGAAGTTTTGCATTTCGTTTGCACTTGTGCGGTTAGCAAGAGTCGCCACCAACTTTTCTTTTATCCAAAAGGAAAGGTAAAAAAGCACAGGAAAGACCTTTCGAGAATTTTCTCGAGTTCGGGGGTTAGATTATGAAAAGGGAAGGTATTAGTACCCTTTTCATCCATGGTTTTCCATGGGCTCTTAGTTACTCGTTTTAGATCACTTTATTTTGTTTGATTGTGTGCTTGTGGTGTGGGCTTTGAAAGTATTTTGAAAAATCTCTTTGTAATGGTTCTCGTCTCTATAAGAACGTATACAAAGTTTTGTTTCGAAAAATGGTTCAAAGATGTGTTTGTAAATCATGTTTCGAAAAGTGTTTTGAAAAGAGGTTTTGCAATGGTTCTCGTCTCTATAAGAACGTATACAAAATGTTTTAACTTTTTGAAAATGTTTTGAAATGGGAGTGTAGGTGTGAAGAGTTTTGTCGTGAGCAAGCGAGTAACTAAGAGCGAATCTATCTACTCGAAAGGTCTTTGTGTTTTTCTTCCTCCTTTTAATGGTGCTATCTTACCATTAATTTGGTAAGAAGCCCCACCCTTGGATGTGAATGGACAGGCGTGGGTCAATTTTACAATCATTGAAGGCAACTTGTGAGACGCTCTAGCAATTTTTGTAAGGGACGAGATCATTTTATCGAAGGCAACATCGAGGGTCATCGAGGGACTACGATCTTTGTTTATCGAAGGGTCATTGCTAGAGTGTCTCATATTCGAGGGACATGATTGTATTTCTGAGGCAATGAGTGAGGTTACCCTAGAGGTGCGCGTGTGAGAAAGTGTGTTGGTTTCAAGTTATTTATTCTTTGATTAGGTCATCTAGCGGTTGATTTTTGAATCTTGCCATACATGCCTAGTTACTATACAGTATATAGAAAGCAGTAAATTGTGGGAATTGAAATTCTACGCTATTACAGAATGTTCGAGATTGGGGGTACAATTGTTACAAATGGGGATGAATCAAATGGAATAACAATGTCCAAATAATCAAACAATACAACCAAATCGAATTGTTGTGCAATTTAATATAAAGCTATGACAATTTATGAAATAAAGTCAACAAAGTATGAAATGTATGTATTTACTTGAAAAGAGAAAATAAAACCTATTTTAAAAAATGATTAAATCTTTATTATTATTTTTTTGTATTTTTATTAATTATATAAACAAACTTAAAGAAAGAAAATAAGCTAAGTTAATTCTTCTTTTTTTATGTTTTGTTAAATGTAAAAAACTAATAAAAATGAGTTTTTATAAAAAAGAAAAAAAATGATAAAGACTAATCACTAAAAAAACTAAATTAGTTTAATAAAATACTTTAAGTCTTATTTAACATTTTTTAAGACAAATAAAAACAAATTAAAAGAAGAAAAATGGGCTTAGGGAAGTTCAAAGTTGTTAGGCCCAAAGAAAAAAAAGGTTTTATTTGTTGTAAATGAAATAGGCCAAGGGGGGAGGGTGAACTAGCAATTATGTGGGCTTTAAGGGATTTGGAAATGAACAGGCCCATTGTATTAACCCTGTTTAACGCTTTTGATTATGGGAAACAAGCAAATTAGGGTTTGCTTCACTCGCTCACAGCGGCACTCTCTCATCGTCTCTTTCGTTCTCCTTTCCAAATTGTTCATCTTTCTCACTAAACGTCCCTATTCTCTTCCTAATTTCGTGAATAAAATTCCCCTTGGCTTCTTTGATTCAACCTGATTTACGCCTTTTTTCGGAAATCCCTAAGTTTGAAATGAATTTGACTAAGGGGTTTGAAATTTGTTTTGATCTGATCTTCCCCTCACTTTCTGTTACCGGAGCTCTCTCTCTCTCTCTCTCTCTCACCGCCTAACCAAGCCCTAAATGGTTTTGTTTCTTGAAAAAGGTTAAGTTCTGTCTTTGTTAAGCTTAAACGATTTTCAATGTTTCTTGTCTTGTTCATGTTTTTTTTATTAACCTACTGTACTATCCATTGCGATGTAGGAAATGTTATGAAGAAGGAGAAGTATCCATACATGTTTGGAAATTTCTGTGAAATGAAAAGGAAAGGTGAGCTGGAGAGTAGTGCTCCCTGGTGGCCGGAGGCATGAGGATGAAGAGATTATGGTTGAATGCGCGCTTCTGGTAACCTTTTCTTTTTTATCTTCTTTGTTGAATGATGATGGTGTTGTGCTTCTGGATTTTGTTATTTTTGTGATTGTTGAATGTTATTTTATCAACTTGAAAGGTTCACTGGTTCTCTAAGGTTACTGGTTTTGATGCTGTTACTTCTTGATCGGTTTCAGACTTTGAGGTTTTTTTATGGTAGGTTGGCTTGAACTGTTTGACAGTTTGGGATCTTTTTATGGTTTTGTGATGATTCTTACTCTTGGTTTTTGACAGTTTTGATGCTTGATCTGGATTTTTGAGTTTGATATGTTTCTTTTTGGATTTTGGTTACAGTTTGGCTTTTGACAGGTTTGAAGGTTTTGTGAGTTTTGAAAATGGTTTGGGGTTTTTTGAAGGTTGTTGTTACAGTTTGGTTATGGCAAGTTTGCTGAGTTTTGGTTTTTGCAGGTTGTGTTACAGTTTGGCTTGGTATGTTTGAGGCCTTTTGGTTTTGGGTTTGGATATGTTTATGGTTTTGAATGTTTTTGTTGTTTTGGATTTGTTAACAGTTTTGAGGGAAGATGGTTTGAAGGTTGATGGTTTGATGATGGTTGTTACAGTTTTAGAGGTTTTCTTTGGCTATGCAGTTTTGGTTTTTTGAATGTTTTTGTTGTTTTGGATTTGTTGGTTAATAGGTTTGAGGAGTTTGTTCAGATTTTGTTATGGTATTGAAAATGGTTTATCAGTTTTGGAAGGTTGGTTGTTGAGGTTTGAAAACTGGTTTGACAGTTTGGAGGTTGATGGCAGTTGTGTTTGATAATTTCTCTTCTATCCCCTTTTGCTTGAGAGCTGTCTACTGTTATATTAGTTGCTTTTTTGATAACTTATTCAAAATGGTGGGAAAACCACCAAATTTTGAATATTTGGCATATTGTTCTCATGCTCTTTTTCTTGCAGTTTTTGTTTTCTAGCAATTTTTGTACAATTGTGACAGCAAGGCAGCATCCCTAGGTGACTTCTTTCCTCTCTTCTCTCTCAATGACCCTAAGAGTCAATTGCTTTTTCTGAAAAGTTTGCAATAAATGGGAAATGATGAAAAATGGCTTATTGAACAAGCCTCTTGCTTGTTGACTTAGTTTACCATACTGATATACTTTCTTTGTTGCCTGCTTATGCTGCTATGTCGTTTGTTGCTTCGTTTGCATTTTGTTTTGGCCATGCTGCTGTTTGTTGCATTCAGTTTGGAACATTTGTTTTGGCCATGCTGATGTTTGTTGCATTCAGTTTGGATCATTTGTTTTGGCCGTTGTTTGGGCATTTCTCTTGTTTGGATAGTTTGCTTACATTTAGCTTGGAATATTTTTGGTTGTTGTTTGCATTTCTTGTTTGGATAGCCTTGTTGCATTTGGACAATTTGCTTGCATTTCTCATTTTTCTTTTTGTGAACCAAGAGGAATAAATAATTCTCTTGTGATTTGCAAATAGAAAAATAAAAACGTGATGAATTAAAAATAGCCTTGTGATTCCAAATTGCAAACTTTAATGATGAACACCATTCTTTCCTTTGAAAATTCTTGCTTATGCCCAAATAGTTTTTGTACTAACTATTTTTCTGTCTTTCATTTTCATGTGAGCACAACTGGATGGTGGCCAAGCAGGGGAAGCAAGAGACTCTGTGGAAAGCATGGAAGCAATGGAAGCTCAGTCAACCTTAGGCATAGATTCAATTTCTTTGTAATTTAGAGAGAAACATTCAAACAATTGTACTAATTTATTTTTCAAATACGATAAGTTGTAAAACCTAAAGCATTTAAATAATAAATTTTTTTGTAACAGCGTTTGAAAGATTGGAGAAAGTCTTATGAGATGTTCTGGTGTCCATTGAAATCTTTAACCAACAATAACTTGTAATCTTCTCTTTGCATCTTAACTAAATCTTAAAGATTCCCAATCAAGATAATTGAAACAAAATGCTCCCATATGATAACTTAAACTCCAAGTAATCCAATAATTATGTAATCTTGCAACTGCATTCCAATCAAAACACGTACTGTCTATTCCATAAACAAGCAACTATTTATTCCATAAACAAGCAAATGTTTTAAAAGACGCAAATTATCTGGTTAACCTGGATTAAACAAACATGAATGTCCCAAATGACAGTCTTAGATCCCATCTCTTGTCTCAAACAAACATGCCTTGAGAACAAGCATTAACCTTTCAGTAAACTTGAAGAAGAATGAAAACATGTGACAACCAATTGGATCTTTGAGAATTCATTTCTTGTGAGAATTGCAAGAAAAACCCTAATTGTTGGTTTACTGCCAAAGGAGAAAATCTGTCTGATTGATTCCTGAGCCAACTTGAATATCTGAGAAACCCTAGGGTTGTGCTTTTCTATGAAAAATGGGAGGACAAATTTTGGGGTACAACAGCTGCCCCTGTTCAATCTTCTTGAACCTTAAGAGTTAGATCGGTAAGTTTTGTCGTTCGTGACTCGAAGGTAAAAGATGATTGGACACTAAAGTGCCCATAAATTTGCGCTCGACAAAAGTGTAATTGAGGGAATGGGCTTAAAGATGCCATTTGGAGAGATGTTAGAATCTTATTGGAGATGGGCTTGCAGATTCCATCCAAGAATGTTTGGTTGTAAATCGACAGAATAAGCATCAGAATGGTGTCCGTATTTAGAACGTATCTGAATTGTATTTGTCCTTGAATCTGAATAAGTGACAGAATGACTTCCGTGTCTGGAGCGTATTTGAACTGTATTTGAACTGTATCTTAAACTTAAGTCTGAATGAGCGATAAAATGGCTTCCGTGTCTGGAGCGTATCTGGACTGTATCGGTACTTGGAATCTGAATAAGTGATAAAATGACTTATGTGTCTAGAGTGTATATGTACTGTATCTGAAGTTAAGATTTGAATGAGTGACAGAATTGCTTCCGTGTTTGGAGCGTATCTGGACTGTATCTTGAAATTAAGTCTGAATGAGTAACAGAATGACTTCCGTGTCTGGAGTGTATCTGTACTGTATCTGAAATTTGAAATCCGAATGAGTAACAGAGTAACTACCATGTCTGGAGTGTATCTGTACTGTATCTGGATGAGAGATCTGAATGAGTGACAGGATGACTTCCGTGTTTGGAGTGTATCTGTACTGCATCTGAAATCTTTGAATATTTGTTAAAGATGGCTGTTAATCTTATCCTGAAAAGGGTAAAATGTTAGCTGAAACACAAAGTTATGTTGCATGAAATGTATGATGCAATAAATGTGTTTTATCCATGTTTATGATGTAATGTATGCGCATGTAAGCTGATTTGCTGTATTACTGAGGAAAATAAATCCTTGACTACTGAGGGGGAAAATAAATCCTTGACTGCTGAGGACTGTGAGAGTAATGCCATATACTTCTTGAGGAATCTGCTTGGGGAATCCAGAGAATTTTAATGACTTTTACTGGGGATTACTGACGGGAGTCTTTGTTCTGTCGAGAAGCAATAAAAACTCTGTGGGGAAAAAGTTTATCCTGTAGCGAAAACTTTGTGGGGAAAAGCTTATTCCGTTGGGGAGTTCAGGAGTTTGGGTTGTCTGCCACTTTACTGGGGAGTTACCCTAGGTTGAGGAGAAACAAAAGTTAACCGTTATCTGGTTGATTTTCAGGCTTCAAGACCACTTGCTGGGGAAACCTGAAGAAACTGGATGAGTTCTGCTGTGGGTTAAAAGTTTCGGCTCCGCTGGGGATTGGTAGTTGGTAGTCTCATCTCCGCTGGGGATCTGTAGTCCAAAGTTTTGGCTCCGCTGGGGGATCTTAATGACGTGTTGTAGAGATTGCTCATGGAATAGCCTAAATACGTTTTCCTAATCTTTCTACCTGTAAGTAATTACTCTTTTTCATTCTGTTTATTTGTAAACAGTAATTATGTTCAAATGCATATGTTCATTAATGAATCATTGGACGTTTTTGAAAATAAAACACAAGTGTAAAGAAAAAGGCAAATATTTTTCTGTACTTTGAAAGAGATATCTTTGTATTTAATTTGAATAAGTGTTTTGTACAAAGGAGACAAACATCCTAGTAAGAGGATGGTGTCATAAAAATGAGAAAATTTTATACAAAGAAATATAGCTATGTGTGAAAAAAAATCCCATGGGGTTCCCATTCTATTATAGCCTTCGTATCTCCGAATATCTTGTCCATTCATTGCTTCGTCCGAAGATGATTGGATTGATCAGAAGCTCCAGGTTTGTCTGTGAAGAGATTGTCCTTGAAGTGATCTGACGAGACATAGTCATACGCTTTAATTCTCTAAATTTTTCCTGGACCGCCCTTTCGGGTTTTCAGTCCACCGGGAAACCCTTTTTTGCCCAAGTCGCCCTTTCAGGTTTTCAACTTGCCGGGTGTACAGATTATTTTTGTTTTATCCTTAATTTTTGCCTGAATCGCCCTTTTGGGTTTTCGATTCACCGGGATGCCCTTGTTTTGCCTAGGTGTGTCAACCTAGCGGGTCTTTTATGCGTAGTATCTTTTGACTATGTCCGCGTTCGCAGGGTGTGGCAGGTCGTCGCCGTCCATGGTAGTTAAGATCATTGCCCCACCAGAAAATATGTTCTTGATTACAAATGGTCCTTCGTAGGTAGGAGTCCATTTGCCCCTGGGATCACTTTATGGCAAGATGATGTGCTTGATCACAAGATCTCCGACTTGATACACTTGTCGTCTGACTTTCTTGTTGAAAGCCTTGATCATCCGCTTTTGATACATCTGACCATGGAAAACAGCAGTAAGTCTTTTCTCGTCAATTAAGTTTAACTGATCAAGTCGGGTTTGGATCCAATCGTCTTCACTCAAACCAGCATCTTTCATGATTCTCAAGGAGGGAATCTGAACCTCGATAGGTAAAACGGCCTCCATGCCATATACCAAAGAATAAGGTGTTGCCCTAGTTGAAGTGCGAGCCATGGTACGGTACCCGTGGAGAGCAAACAGTAGCATCTCATGCCAGTCTTTGTAGGTGAAGGTCATCTTATGTATGATCTTTTTGATATTTTTGTTCGCAGCTTCGACAACACCGTTCATCTTTGGTCGATAGGGAGATGAATTATGATGTTGAATCTGGAACTGCTCGCACAAGGCAGTGATCATAGTGTTGTTAAGATTTGTACCGTTTTCAGTGATGATCCTTTCGGGGATACCGTACCGGCAAATGAGATTCTGCTTGATGAAGCGGGCAATAACATTCTTTGTGATGGATGCGAAGGAAGCTGCTTCGACCCACTTGGTAAAGTAATCAATGGCCACTAGGATGAAGCGGTGTTCATTGGATGTTGTAGGCTTGATTTCTCTAATCATGTCGATTCCCCACATAGCGAATGGCCAAGGAGCTGTTAAGACATTGAGAGGAACTGGAGGTAAATGTACCTTATCCGTATATATTTGACATTTGTGACAAGTCCTGGAATGTTGATAGCAGTCAGCATCCATGGTAGACCAGTAATAGCTTGCCCGTAGGATCTTCTTAGCCATCGTATGCCCGCTAGAGTGAGTGCCAAAGGTACCATCGTGCAGTTCAGCCATGATCTGTTCAACTTCAATCTTGTCCACACAACGGAGCAGAATGCAATCATGATTGCGCTTGTATAGGATACCATTGGTCAGGAAGAACTTAGCTGAGAATCTCCTTAAGAACTTTTTGTCGTTGACTGAAGCTCCTTCAGGATTTTCTTGAGCCTCGAGATACCTTTTGACTTCGTGAAACCAAGGTCGGTCCACTACTTCTTCGGTATTAATCTCGTGATAGTGTGTGGGTTCGTCTATCCATTCAATGGTGATTTGGGGAGCCTCGTTTTCCTAACTAAGTTTAAACATGGATGACATTGTAGCTAGATCATCTGCTAGCAGATTTTCTTCTCGCAGGAAATGCTCGAAGGTAATCTGCTCGAAATGTGGCAATAATGTCAAGACATGTTCTTTGTAAGGGATGAGGTTGGGATGTTTAGTGTCCCACTCTCCTTTGATCTGACTGATGACTAAAGCTGAGTCTCCAAACACAACCAAAGATTTGATTCCCAGGTTTATAGCAGCCTTGAGGCCAAAGATACAAGCTTCATACTCGGCCATGTTGTTGGTACAGTTAAAGCAAAGTCTGGCGATGAAAGGAGTATGGAAACCTTTTGGGGATATGAGTACCGCGCCGATACCATTACCAAGTGCATTGGAGGCACCATCAAAGTACAGGGTCCATCAGGATCCTTGTTCAGGTCCGTCATATGGTTTGAGATCTTCAATGTTGTCCAATGTCATGATGTCTTTGTCAGGGAAGTCGAACTTCATGGATTGGTAATCTTCGACAGCTTGATGAGCCAGATGATCAGCTAGCACACTACCCTTTATAGCTTTTTGGGTCATGTATTGTATATCATATTCAGTCAGGATCATCTGCCATCTAGCTATTCTTCCGGACAAAGCAGGCTTCTCAAAGATGTATTTGATCGGATCCATCTTAGATATCAGCAAAGTGGTATGAGTCAACATATACTGCCTTAGCCGGCAAGCAGCCCATACCAAAGTGCAACAAGTTTTCTCGAGCAATGAATATCTTATTTCACAGTTGGTAAACTTTTTGCTAAGGTAATAAATGGCATGCTCTTTTCGGCCAGACTCGTCATGTTGGCCTAGTACGCACCCCATTGAATTTTCTAGGACGGTCAGATACATGATTAGAGATCTTCCTTCGACGGGTGGCATCAAGATAGGAGGTTCCAGCAAATACCCTTTAATTTTATCGAAAGCAATTTGACAGTCATCATTCCATTTAACTACCTGATCTTTTTTCAACAGCTTGAAGATTGGCTCACAAGTAGATGTTAGGTGAGAAATGAACCTTGCAATGTAGTTTAGGCGTCCCAAGAAACCTCTGACCTCCTTCTCAGTGCGAGGAGCAGGCATTTCTTGTATAGCTTTGACTTTGGCAGGATCAACCTCGATGCCTTTGTTGTTGACAATGAAACCCAAGAGTTTACCGGACCTGACTCCGAAGGTGCACTTGTTAGGTTTCAATCTTAGCTTGTACTCTTTCAACCTGACAAACAGATTTTGCAAGTGATAAAGGTGTTCTTCTTCAGTTTGTGAACGGGCTATCATGTCATCTACGTAGACCTTTATCTCATGATGTATCATATCATGAAATAAAGCTACCATGGCGCGTTGATAGGTTGCCCCGACATTCTTCAGTCCGAATGGCATCACTTTATAGCAGAACGTACCCCACTGTGTAACAAAAGTAGTTTTCTCCATGTCTTCAGGTGCCATTTTGATCTGGTCGTAACCTGAAAATCCGTCTATGAAAGAAAATACTTTGTGTTGAGCTGTGTTGTCAACCAGGATGTCGATGTGTGGAAGTGGAAAATCATCTTTAGGGCTGGCCCTGTTTAAGTCTCTATAATCCATGCACATCCTCACTTTGTCGTCCTTCTTAGGCACAGGCACAATGTTAGCAACTCATTATGGATAGGAAGTAACAGCAAGAAATCCAACATTGAACTACTTCATAACTTCGGCTTAGATTTTTTCTGACATGTCGGGCCTCATGCGGCAGACTTTTTATTTGACTGGTGGACAGTCTTCTCTTGTGGGTAGAAGGTGAACCACAATGTCTGTATCAAGTCCCGACATGTCTTCGTATGACCAGGCAAAGATCTCAACATACTCATGCAACAACTGAATTAGGCGCTCTTTGACACTTGGCTCTAGGTTGGCACCCACTCTGATTTCCTTTATGTCATCCTCAGTTCCCAAGTTGATTGTATCCAACAGCTCCTCATGAGGTAGAATAGCCCTTTCTTCCTATTGTAGCAGCCTAGCCAATTCTCCCGGCACCTCACAATCTTCCTCACCTTCGTATTCGGCACGGTAGACCAGATCTTCAGAGTCACTGAAGGCCATAGCAGAATTGTTACCCATGGGATTCGGAATGGAAGGGTACCTGCATTTGTGAGTGTGGGTGTGTGTAAGGGTATAGCCACCTTTAAACAAATAAAATGTAAAAAAGAAAGACAATGAACACAAAAGTTTGTATGAAAAACGTCCATGATTCATTAAATGGCATATGAAGATGAAAAATAAGAACCCTTACAAATGGACCTTTAAGCCTCGGGTAAGACACAAGGTTAAAAAAGTACGAATTGTTTGAGAATTATTACAGATCCAACAGAAATGGAAAAGATAAATTACTGCGGTATGAAAGTAATCGGAACAAAGTCTTTTGCTTCTCAGTTGCACAGTCCTCCGTCAACAGTTGGAAAAATCCAGTCTTCCAGGCTGGTCTCCTCTTCACTATCCTCCAAAGCATTGACTCCATGATGGGTGATCTTCACTGGTGGCCCTCCAGCACGGGCGCGGCGTACAACCTTTTGAGCAGAAGAAGTTAAGCCCAAGCCGAATTTATCTAATTTGTAAGGAAAGTCTGGAAGCTGCCCCCAGATTGTGCTTCCTCCCTCTTCAATCACAGCCTTTTCATCCTTGAGAGATGACATCCGAGGCGGAGGTCTGGTAATCATGGGCACAGAAGCCACTGTTTTGGTTGCCGTAATCTCCTGATCTGCCTCTTCAAAATGCTGAAAAGGGGTTTCGATGAATTCACCATCCAATTCTACATAGCGGAAAGAATTTAGATGGCTTATCATGTATTCCTCTTCGCCATGAAAAGTTATGATTTTCCCCTGGACAGGGTACTTGAGCATTTGATGCAGAGTAGAAGTGACGGCTCCAACATTGTGAATCCAGGGTCTTCCCAACAAGCAAGAATAGACAGATGTCCATCACATAGAATGTGGAGTTGAAGGTTTTAGTTCCCACTTTAATCGGGATGTCCACCTCCCCGTGGACCATCCTTTTAGAACCATCAAAGGTTCTGACAATTATATTGCTGGGCTTCAAAGTTAAACCTTCATAATCCAGTCTATCCAAGGCTTTCTTTGGCAAGACGTTCAATGATGAACCTGTGTCTACCAGTACGTGTGCTAGGGTAGTCCCTCTGCATTCCATCGAGACATGCAAAGCGACATTATGTTTTCTCCCTTTGGATGTTAAATTAGCATCAGAGAATCCTAGACCATTGTCATCTGTTAAGCTAGCTACACATTCCTGGAACTGATCCGCGGAGGTTTCCTGTGGCACGTGGGCTGTCTTCAAGAATATGATCAGAGCTTTAGCATGAGCTTCTTAACAAAGCAGCAGGGCCAACATAGAGATCTTTGAGGGGGTTTGCCCCAGTTGTTCCACAACATCATAATCACTTTTCTTGATTATTTTCAAAATCTCCTCCATTTCTTTTTGAGAGGTTTCAGGGATGGTCAACGGCTGAGCCCTCGTCCTGACGGGCTCTTCTTGGATCCCTTTCCCTCGAACATCAGTAGCAGCAGAGGGGATAACCACGGGGGTTACAACTTCTTCAATAATTGGAGTTCTTGCAGATATGTTTACCGGTGCAGGGGTAACCTTATGAGTAGCTGAGGGTCTAAAGATTGCCTTGGGAGGGGCAATCTCTAGAGAGAAAATTCTTCCATTGCGGGTAATTTTGCTCGTTCCAGTAATGTTTCCAATGTTGGAAGTCTCTTCATCAAAACTCTCTTCAGTTGATTCAATTTGTTTAATACCGTGGTAGTAGATTTCTCCACCATAGTTCCACGGTATTGATTTGTCGGACTAGTACGGGACGGGCCCGGGCATGGTTATCTTCAAAGGTACAATATTTGGAGCGGATGTAATCTTAACAGGTCTTTTGGAGACCTTGGAAAGATTGGAGGATATGGTTATTATTGAAATATCATTGACAGGAGTCGGTGTAACATGAGTCTTCTCAAAAAGAATTTCTTGGTTATCCATTAGGCGTTGGATGCCTAACTTCAACAATGGACAGTCGGTTGGTAAGGATGAACAAAGGCAGCAATCTTCTTCACAACCTGGGAAAATCCCAGCCTTCAGCAAATTCAACTTGATTATCAGTAGCGGAGTCATCAAATCATCAACAATAGCAACAAACAAATCTTCTTCAACAAAATGGGCATTGTGGCCATGCTTTGGCATTGGAGAAGATATCACATTCGGCTTTTCAGGGGCATCGAATTCCACTTCTTTAGCGTCTATCAAATCCTGAATCTTATTCTTGAGGGCCCAACAATTGTTGGTGTCGTGCCCTATACTCCCTGAATAATAAGCGCACTTGGCATTCGAATGGTAGTAAGGAGAAGCTGTATTCGGATTCTTCGGGGCCTCTTTCAGACTGACAAGGTTTAACTTCAAGAGATGGGGTAGAACCTGAGCAGGAGTCATGTTTATCTAGGTGAATTGTCGTACAAGCCTTTCCACCCTTGCTTGGTTGGTTCTTGGTTGATTGTTTCTGGGCTGATCAGCTGCAGACTTCTGAATCATTATGGCCCCCACCGCTGGCCGGCGCTCAACTCTTCCTTGACCTCTTTGGGAGTAGACAGCTGATACTTCCTCCTTTGCCGGAAAAGTATTTTTGATGGCAGCGGAAGCAGATGCATCTTTTTGAATTTTTCCCGCTTTTTATGCCGGCTTCAACTCTCTCACCAGTTAGAATCAACTCAGTGAACCCCACAGAGGAGCTTCCAATCAGATGATTAAATAAAGGCCGTGAAAGAGTCCCCAAGAACATGTCTACTAGCTCTCTCTCAGATAGAGGTGGTTGTACTCGTCCTGCCAAGTGTCTCCATTTCTGGGCATACTCTTTGAAGCCTTCATTGGAGACCATGCCCATACTCTGTAATTGAGTACGGGTTAGTGCTAAGTCCGCATTATATTGATACTGCTTGTAGAAGGCGGCTGCCAAGTCCTCCCAATTATGCACATCAGACCTCTCCAACTGGTAGAACCAATCCAGCTGCGTCCCCGACAAACTGTCCTGGAAAAAGTGGACCCACAAGTCTTTGTCAGAAGAATGTGGTTGAATTTTCCTGACATAAGATCGTAGGTGCATCTTGGGACAAGACACCCCATCGTATTTGGAAAATAGAGGTACTTTAAACTTGGGAGGGATTACAATTCCAGATACCAACCCTAACTCTTCAAAGTCCAGCCCAGGCACTCTCTGTATCTCCATGGCAGCTAGACGCTCTTCCAGATTTTTGTATTTGTCATCTGCAGGAGGGTACTGTTGTTCGGAGTAGTCCTCTTCCTCTTCTTCTTCATCTTCAGAATCTGAAGGCACTGCAGTCTCTTTACCTTTTCCTTCCCCTTCCTCAGAGGTTGATGGAAAATCCAAGGCCCTCCTGGCTTGTCTTTCAAACCTTCTGCCCATGGAAGCCACGCCAACTCGCTTCTTCTTCTTTTTCTCTTTTCCTTTCTCTAGCAGAGTTTTGAACTCCTCCTGCCCCTTAGCCAAGGTCAAGAGTAGCTGCTGAAATTGTGAATTTTGAGCTTGTAAGTCTTTAACTGTTTGTTCAAGATCCATGTTGCTGAAATAAACAGCAGAGGGATGAGGAAACTTCTTGCAAAGACCTGCTTATGCATATGATGAATGATATGTATTCATGTAATGCTTTCAAGGATTCAGAAATTCAAATTTGTTTTAAACAAAAAAAGAAACACACGTCATATTAATAAGGTAGAATTTGTTAGTACAACAATGCCCCTTGGGCAAAATAATACAAAATTCTAAGGTAAAAAGACGTTGCGCGTCCTCTTTGGCGCAATGTAGGTGTTGAGAGTCTACTCTTCGTGAAGCAACTGAGTGAGTTCTAAAACCTTCTTCTCGCTTGCGTAGAATTGGGCTTCAAAAGTATCGCGTTCTCCCTTGAGCTATATCCAACTCCTTTGCAGATCTTCGAGTGATGTTGGCATGTCAGGATGTAGGAGGGTGTATGGAACCTCTCCTTCCTTAACTGGCTCTATAATCACTGGGAGAACGCAGGGGTAAGGAATTATAAGACTTTGGGCGCGGGTTCGTACCCACTTGAGGTAAGGCTCAAGGGGGATGGAATTCTTGTGTCCCAAGGTCTTACTGTCTACCTTGTTAGGCATCCTCCAAGCTCGGATGAACCTTTGTCGGAGTCCTTGATTGTCATTGTCGAAGTCGAAAACCAAGCCTTGAATCAGCATGTCATGTGGGCCATCTCTTCGAGCGTAGACAAACTTTCTCAGAGCCAAGCAGGGGTTGTAGGTGATGCCTCCCCTAATACCAAGTAGAGGGACATTAGGGAATTCTCCACAACGGTTGATGATGATAACATTTTCTCTGGACCGAGAACACCAATGAATATCTGAATGTGTAAGAGTCATCAATCATTGTGACCACCTCAAGCCTTGCTCATTCTTCAAAACTGACCGGGGAAGGTGAGAAATAAACCACCTTTCCAGAAGAGGAGTGCAGCACATGAGAACACCTCTTTTCCTAATTGTTCGAGTGTGAAAAGAGTGTAAGATATCCCTAAGTAAAGTAGGCAATGGGTTTCGAGACATGAAAATCTTGACAACATTCACATCTATAAGCTGGTCAGGGTTTAGGAACAAGACCAACCCATAGATGAGAAGAGCTACAATCTCCTCAAAAGCTTGTAAGTCCAAGGAATTCCAGCAGCTTTGGGCCTTCTCAAACAAGAACTTTGCCAAGGAGCCCTTGACACCACTTCTAGTTTCCCAATGACCTGTGACATCTGATGGTTGCAAGTACAGGGCTTGAGCAACATCTTCAGGCTTTGGATCTCTTTCCGTACCGTTGAAGGGTAGTTGATTGAGAATAGGAATCCTCAAGAGTTGAGAAAATTCCTCCAAAGTAGGCACCAGCTGGTAGTCAGGGAATGTGAAGCAGTGATGCAAAGGGTCAAAGAATTGGAAGAGAACTTTCATCATGTCTTCCTCTGTGTGGGAAGTGACTAAGTTGAGAAGACGACCATGCCTCTCGGTGAATGGAGAGTTCTCAGGAATCCTTGAAGCTAGCTCCTTGAGTTATGGAGGAATTCTTACAAGGTTGACTTGGATAGTTTTTCTGCGAAGTGAATCCATAATCTACAAAACAGGAACAAAGATGAACTTCTGAAATCCTTGAAATGGTTAGTGGATGCATATGATGCTTCATGATGTCCATGATGTTATGCATAAGTATATATGTACAAGAAAATCACACAAGTTCCTAGTTTAGGCTTGTATGGGGTTTCATAGGTAAGTACCCTCTTGAAGTTTAGTTGGCTCAACCTGTCCTAGAAATAGTAACCGGGTTCTAAGGAGCTCAATATCACTGGATTGTTTTCTGTGTTCATTGTTTCAGTTTAGCCACTTTACTGGCGACCGAAATATTCCAAGAAAACAACCCTCAATGAGTGTAGTATCGAGTATCTACCAACTTCGGACTGCACCAAAGCCGGTCATCTCACTATATCCTAAATAACCAAGTTGGTCAAGTAAAGGTTCTAAAAGTTCGTTAGTGCTTCATGACATCACTCAGAGGCCCCGTATTCTCTTTGATTGACTCAAAGGCTACCGGTACCCACAAATATGTCACACTAACATAGCTATTGCTTAGACCGTGTCGGTATACCCCGCACAGTTTCCACATTGTATTTCTATTTATCTATGAATGTTTCCCAAATCCGGGTAGAGGATTCAAACCCAAACAATAGAACCAAAGTGTAAAGCAAATAAGTCAAGCAAGATAAGCATGTAAAGGTGATCTAAAACCTTAAGGTAACCCCACTTTTATATTTTCCCCAGCAGAGTCGCCAGTTTTGTGATACGATGGGAGAACTGACTAGAAGTTTTGTGTTTTGTTCGCACTTGTGCGGTTAGCAAGAGTCGCCACCGACTTTTCTTTTATCCAAAAGGAAAGGTAAAAAAGCACAGGAAAGACCTTTCGAGATTTTTCTCGGGTTCGGGGGGTAGATTATGAAAAGGGAAGGTATTATCACCCTTTTCATCCATGGTTTTCCATGGGCTCTTAGTTACTCGTTTTAGATCACTTGCTTTTGTTTGATTGTGTGCTTGTGGTGTGGGCTTTGAAAGTATTTTGAAAAATCTCTTTATAATGGTTCTCATCTCTATAAGAACGTATACAAAGTTTTGTCTCGAAATATGGTTCAAAGATGTGTTTGTGAATCGTGTTTCAAAAAGTGTTTTGAAAAGAGGTTTTGCAATGGTTCTCGTCTCTATAAGAACGTATACAAAATGTTTTAACTTTTTGAAAATGTTTTGAAATGGGAGTGTAGGTTTAAAGAGTTTTGTCGTGAGCAAGCGAGTAACTAAGAGCGAATCTATCTACTCGAAAGGTCTTTGTGTTTCTCCTTTTAATGGTGCTATCTTACCATTGATTTGGTAAGAAGCCCCACCCTTGGATGTGAAGGGACAGGCGCGAGTCAATTTTACAATCATTGAAGGAAACTTGTGAGACGCTCTAGCAATTTTTGTAAGGGACGAGATCATTTTATCGAAGGCAACATCGAGGGTCATCGAGGGACTACGATCTTTGTTTATCGAAGGGTCATTGCTAGAGTGTCTCATATTCGAGGGACATGATTGTATTTCCGAGGCAACGAGTGAGGTTACACTAGAGGTGTGCGTGTGAGGAAATGTGTTGGTTTCAAGTTATTTATTCTTTGATTAGGTCATCTAGCGGTTGATTTTTGAATCTTGCCATACATGCCTAGTTACTATACAGTATATAGAAAGTAGTAAATTGCGGGAATTGAAATTCTATGCTATTACAGAATGTTCGGGAGTGGGGGTACAATTGTTACAAATGGGGATGAATCAAATGGAATAACATGTCCAAATAATCAAACAATACAACCAAATCGAATTGTTGTGCGATTTAATATAAAGCTATGACAATTTATGAAATAAAGTCAACAAAGTATGAAATGTATGTATTTACTTGAAAAGAGAAAATAAAACCTATTTTAAAAATGATTAAATCTTTATTATTATTTTATTTATTTTTCATAATTATATAAACAAACTTAAAGAAAGAAAATAAGCTAAGTTAATTCTTTTTTTTGATGTTTTGTTAAATGTAAAAAACTAATAAAAATGAGTTTTTATAAAAAAGAAAAAAATGATAAAGACTAATCACTAAAAAAACTAAATTAGTTTAATAAAATACTTTAAGTCTTATTTAACATTTTTTAAGACAAATAAAAACAAATTAAAAGAAGAAAAATGGGCTTAGGGAAGTTCAAAGTTGTTAGGCCCAAAGAAAAAAACAGGTTTTATTTGCTGTAAATGAAACAGGCCAAGGAGGGAGGGTGAACTAGCAATTATGTGGGCTTTAAAGGATTTGTAAATGAACAGGCCCATTGTATTAACCCTGTTTAACGCTTTTGATTAGGGGAAACAAGCAAATTAGGGTTTGCTTCACTCGCTCACAGCGGCACTCTCTCATCGTCTCTTTCGTTCTCCTTTCCAAATTGTTCATCTTTCTCACTAAACGTCCCTATTCTCTTCCTAATTTCGTGAATAAAATGCCCCTTGGCTTCTTTGATTCAACCTGATTTACGCCTTTTTTCGGAAATCCCTAAGTTTGAAATGAACTTGACTAAGGGGTTTGAAATTTGTTTTGATATGATCTTCCCCTCACTTTCTGTTACCGGAGCTCTCTCTCCCACCGCCTAACCAAGCCCTAAATGGTTTTGTTTCTTGAAAAAGGTTAAGTTTTGTCTTTGTTAAGCTTAAACGATTTTCAATGTTTATTGTCTTGTTCATGTTTTTTTTATTAACCTACTGTACTATCCATTGCGATGTAGGAAATGTTATGAAGAAGGAGAAGTATCCACACCTGTTTATAAATTTCTGTGAAATGAAAAGGAAAGGTGAGCTGGAGAGTAGCGCTCCCTGGTGGCCGGAGGCATGAGGAGGAAGAAATTATGGTTGAATGCGCGCTTTTGGTAACCTTTTCTTTTCTATCTTCTTTGTTGAATGATGATGGTGCTGTGCTTCTGGATTTTGTTATTTTTGTGATTGTTGAATGTTATTTTATCAACTTGAAAGGTTCGCTGGTTCTCCAAGGTTGCTGGTTTTGATGCTGTTACTTCTTGATCAGTTTTAGACTTTCAGGTTTTTTTATGGTAGTTTGGCTTGAACTGTTTGACAGTTTGGGATCTTTTTGTGGTTTTGTGATGATTCTTACTCTTGGTTTTTGACAATTTTGATGCTTGATCTGGCTTTTTGAGTTTGATATGTTTCTTTTTGGATTTTGGTTACAGTTTTGCTTTTGATAGGTTTGAAGGTTTTGTGAGTTTTAAAAATGGTTTGGGGGTTTTTTGAAGGTTGTTGTTACAATTTGGTTATGGAAAGTTTACTGAGTTTTTGTTTTTGCAGGTTGTGTTACAGTTTGGCTTGGTATGTTTGAGGCCTTTTGGTTTTGGGTTTGGATATGTTTATGGTTTTAAATGTTTTTGTTATTTTGGATTTGTTGACAGTTTTAAGGGAAGATGGTTTGAAGGTTGATGATTTGATGATGGTTGTTACAGTTTTGGAGGTTTTCTTTGGCTATGCAGTTTTGGTTTTTTGAATGTTTTTGTTGTTTTTGATTTGTTGGTTAATAGGTTTGAGGAGTTTGTTCAGATTTGGTTATGGTATTGAAAATGGTTTATCAGTTTTGGAAGGTTGGTTGTTGAGGTTTGAAAACTGGTTTGACAGTTTGGAGGTTGATGGCAGTTGTGTTTGATAATTTCTCTTCTATCCCCTTTTGCTTGAGAGCTGTCTACTGTTATATTAGTTGTTTTTTTGACAGCTTATTCAAAATGGTGGGAAAACCACCAAATTTTAAATATTTGGCATATTGTTCTCATGCTCTTTTTCTTGCAGTTTTTGTTTTCTAGCAATTCTTGTGCAATTGTAACAGCAGGGCATCATCCCTAGGTGACTTCTTTCCTCTCTTCTCTCTCAATGACCCTAAGAGTCAATTGCTTTTTCTGAAAAGTTTGCAATAAATGGGAAATGATGAAAAATGGCTTATTGAACAAGCCTCTTGCTTGTTGACTTAGCTTACCATACTGATATACTTTCTTTGCTGCCTGCTTATGCTGCTATGTTGTTTATTGCTTCGTTTGCATTTTGTTTTGGCCATGCTGCTGTTTGTTGCATTCAGTTTGGAGCATTTGTTTTGGCCATGCTGTTGTTTGTTGCATTCAGTTTGGAACATTTGTTTTGGCCATTGTTTGGGCATTTCTCTTGTTTGGATAGTTTGCTTACATTCCGCTTGGAATATTTTTGGCTGCTGTTTGCATTTCTTGTTTGGATAGCCTTGTTGCATTTGGACAATTTGCTTGCATTTCTCATTTTTCTTTTTGTGAACCAAGAGGAATAAATAATTCTCTTGTGATTTGCAAATAGAAAAATAAAAACGTGATGAATTAAAAATAGCCTTCTGATTCCAAATTGCAAACTTTAATGATGAACACCAATCTTTCCTTTGAAAATTCTTGCTTATGTCCAAATAGTTTTTGTACTAACTATTTTTCTGTCTTTCATTTTCATGTGAGCACAACTAGATGATGGCCAAGCAGGGGAAGCAAGAGACTTTGTGGCAAGCATGGAAGCAATGGAAGCTCAGTCAACCTTAGGCATAGATTCAATTTCTTTGTAATTTAGAGATAAACATTCAAACAATTGTACTAATTTATTTTTCAAATACGATAAGTTATAAAACCTAAAGCATTTAAATAATAAATTGTTTTGTAACAACGTTTGAAAGATTGGAGAAAGTATTATGAGATGTTCTGGTGTCCATTGAAATCTTTAACCAACAATAACTTGTAATCTTCTCTTTGCATCTTAACTAAATCTTAAAGATTCCCAATCAAGATAATTGAAACAAAATGCTCCCATCTGATAACTTAAACTCCAAGTAATCCAATAATTATGTAATCTTGCAACTGCATTCCAATCAAAACACGTACTGTCTATTTCATAAACAAGCAACTATTTATTCCATAAACAAGCAAATGTTTTAAAAGACGCAAATTATATGGTTAACCTGGATCAAACAAACATGAATGTCCCAAATGACAGTCTTAGATCCCATCTCTTGTCTGAAACAAACATGCCTTGAGAATAAACATTAACCTTTCAGTAAACTTGAAGAAGCATGAAAACATGTGACAGCCAATTGGATCTTTGAGAATTCATTTCTTGTGAGAATTGCGAGAAAAACCCTAATTGCTGGTTTACTACCAAAGGAGAAAATTTGTCTGATCGATTCCTGAGCCAACTTGAATATCTGAGAAACCCTAGGGTTGTGCTTTTCTATGAAAAATGGGAGGGCAAATTTTTGGGTACAACACCATTTTATTGAGGTGTTCCAACATCGGCTCTATGCCTCTTGATACCACGTTTCTTGCAAAAATCATTAAACTGCTCTAAAACAAACTCCAAGTCATTGTCAATTCTTAATACAGTCAATTTAGTTTTCAATTGATTTGCTATAAGAGCATACCATTCATTAAACTTTTCAAATGTTTCACTTTTACTTTTCAAAATGTAGACCCATACTCTTCTAGATAAATCATCAATAATAGAGAGAAAATAAAATCCACCCCATTAGTTTCCACCCTTATCGGACCCCATAGATCTGAGTGAACATACTCAAAAGGTCTACTAAAATTATGCACACCACTCCCAAACGTCACCCTGTGTTGTTTGCCTAGAATTCAATTATCACAAAATTCTAGTTTATTTAATTCCTCACTCCATATCAAACCCTGTTTAACAAGTTCAACTAAACCTCTTTCACTGACGTGCCCTATTCTCAAATGCCACAACTTAGATTTATCAAGAAGATCTTGACTAGATACTAATGCATGACCAATAATAGTGGAACCATCCAAAATATACAACCCACACATTTTAGATCCTTTAGCCATTATTAATGCACCATGTGAAATTTTCAATACCCCACATTCAACTCTAGTGTAATAGCCTAGATAATCAAATATGCTTATGGACAATAAATTTCACTTAAGTTCGAGATCATACCTCATATTGCATAGAAGGAACTCACAATCGTTGAACATTTTCAGTCTTAATGCACCAATACCATGAACTTTTCAAGCCTTATAGTTTCCAAGTCGAACGACTCCACCTTCTTTCAGCTCCAAAGTTTCAAAATGTTCTTTCCTTGGACACATGTGATAAGAGCAACATGAGTCCATAAACTAACCCTTTTCTGTTTCCGAACTTGTTACCACTAGTGCGTCATCACTTTCATAACCATCTTTGTCTAAGGCAATTGCAATCTGGATAGAATCACCCTTGTTCCCTCTTTTAGGACAATCCTTCTTGAAGTGACCGATTTTGTGACAAGTGAAGCATTTAAACTTTGACTTATCAAAAACCTTGGACTTGGACTTTGATCTAGATCTTTTTCCTTTTTGGTTTCCTCTACTATCACTCTTTCCTCTTGAGACGCTTATGCCTTCACCATTAAAATCTTTCAAATTTGATAACTCATTTGATCTTATGACCGTCTAGACTTCACCCAAAGTTATAGTTCATTACTTACCATAAAGAAGGGCATCCTTAAAGTACTCAAGGGATCTGGATAATGAGCTTAACAAGAGTAAAGATTTGTCTTCATCTTCAATTTTCACATCTATATTTTGAAAATCATAAATGATCTTATGAAATTTTATCGGCTGCTCCACAATAGATGTATTATCCACCACACGGAAGGAAAAAAGTTTTTGTTTTAGACATAACCAGTGAGCCAATGACTTTGTCATATATAACTATTCAAGCTTGACCAACATCTCAGTCGCGATCTTCTACCTCACGACTTCCCTTAATACTTTATTTCTGAGGCACAAGATAATGACACTTTTGGCCTTATCCACCATCTCAGTCTTCTCAAATTATGTAAGGTTTACAGGCATCAATGCCTCTCCCTTCAATGCTTCTCCACACTTTTGTGAGTTAGTATTTATTGCATCTTTACCTTCCACAATTCAAAGTGGTTGTCTCTGGAAAACTTCTCGATGTTCCATTTTCAACCCATGGTGCTCACATGTAGACTTAACCCCTTTGTTCCAGTGGGCGCCACTTTTTATGATAATGACAAGATTCAATTTCATTCAACATTTTTTATATGTGGGGGCCAAGAACAATGGCAACCAAACAAATGACATCGAACAATAAAAATAATAGTAACAAGAAGTTTGTTTACGTAGTTCGATCAAAGGATCTACATCTGAGGAAGAAAGCAACTCTTCGATTTACTATTATCAGAAAATTATTACAAGAGATTAGAAATGAGTTACAAGAAAATAGTCTTCGCCTTCAGAGTTCTCAAGACAAATCTTGAAGGCTCCCAAGAACAAACTCATATTTTATTTACCTTATGCAACCCCCCCCCCCCCCCCCCCCCCCCTCCCCATGAGAGGAAACTCATATTTATAACTAACAAAATATTAACGGACCCAAGATATGATCCATTAACAAAAGGATCCATAAACAAACCCAAAATTGTCAGTACCGAATTTCTTTCACTTTTCTCACTTGAGGTTTTAAGGCATATTACAACAAACACACCCATGAGAGGAAACTCATATTTATAACTAACAAAATATTAATGGACCCAAGACATGATCCATTAACAAAAGGATCCATAAACAAACCCAAAATTGTCAATACCGAAATATGTCTCTTTTCTTTCTCTTTTCTCACTTGAGGTTTTAAGGCATATTACAACAAACACAGCCCAACTACAATGGCATGGGCAACAAATTGAGTTGCAACAACGCGTCAATGCATACACAAGACTACATAGAATTACAAGAACTTGTTAGGGAATCTGGTGACAGTGATGTTTATGGGACCTCTTATCAAACACTCTGGATGAATCAACAGGAATCGGTACGAGAAAGAGTACCTAGAAAGTGTGAAACCAGTGACATGTATGATCAAGCGGGTCGTTGTTAGTGTAAAAAATATTATCTTATGCAGTCTGATTCAAATTAAATATTATTAGTTTTCATTCAATTTTTTTATTAACTATTTGGATTAAAAATTTTATTAAAAAAACGCAACACATGGGAGTAAGATGAATTAATGACTGCTCCTATGGGTTGTATATAGTCATCAGTTCAATTGCTATATATAGTGCAGTCGTCAATTCAAATAGCTAGGACTCTTATTTGTTCAATGCAGTCCCTAATTGGATTGGCTATTGTTCTGCGCTACCAATTTTTTATTTGAAATATATATAGTAAAATTAAGGAGAAAACTTACCTACAATTTCATAGGTGTGATTCTTACTATTTTTCAATGAAAATATGACAAGTATGCTTAAATATCTTTTAAAGAGTGAAAATAGGAGAAAATTATATATGTGAAAGAAGAAATTATACAGTTGTCATATTTTCATTGAAAATTAGTAAGAACCACATCTATGAAATTGTATTTAAGTTTTTTCTTAAAATTAATGGGGGAAAATAGTTAATTTGAGAAATTTTGTTAAAAACAAAAAATTCTTAATATAGTGTGAGTTTGGTTTTCTAAGACCCTACTGGTTTTAGGGTGTGTTTGAATTGGCGGTGAAAAAATTAATTTTAATAGAATTGAGTTTGATAAAATTGATTTTAACAGAATTGATTTATGTTTGGATACATTTATGTAAAAATAATAGAATTGAGTTTGATAAAATTGATTTTAACAGAATTGATTTATGTTTGGATACATTTATGTAAAAATGAACTGAACAAGAAATTTCAGTGTAAAAATCACTCATAATCGATTCTTAAAATAGAAGCTACAAATTCTAACTTGAGTAAAATAATTTCTGAGACATAATCAATTTTATTTTTGATAAAACAAGCACTTCAAAATTATCCAAATCAATTTTACACATCTAAAATTAATTTTGAATTTTTAAAAACCCTTTCTAACATGCTTTTGATCTTAATCTCAGCCTTTGAATCCAGCGTAACAAATATGTACATAAGAATCCTTGGTAATTAAATGTTGCTGTCGTGACTCTAAGACTAATCATGTGTTTGGATTAAAAATTGCACAGATATAAATTTTTTGACAATTAATTGAATACAACAAATAGAATCTTTCATATAATAGTACAGACTTTGGTTTTTCAATAACCTTCACACGTCATACTTTATTTTGTCTCTAGAAGAAAACCACCCTGAATATGACTTGTTCCAGTTGCAACACAATGGAAGACAAGAAACTAAAGAAAGCTAAAAAATTGAATGATCTTGCCCAATGAACTGTCCCACGTAATTGTTTACTATATTATTTTTGACATAATGGTTTACTACTTTATATATACGACACATTCTAAATTAACAATGTAGCATTGAAGTTATGGTAACAAAAAAATATAAAATATTATATAGTTATTAAAATAATATTAGATTATATGTAATATTTACTACTTTATGATGTAACTTTTTTTTTTACAGATTAGGGGATATTGAAGGTACCAACGTATGGTATGAAGTTGAGGAAATTCTCTAGGGAAGTTTAAAGAGGTTGCTAGGTTATCATTGGTTCAAATTTGATGTTGTTAGTGGACTGCTTATTGTCCACGATTAATAGAAAGGTGGCATTCAAAGACCCGTGCCTTCCACGTACCATGGTCAGTCGGTCAAATTAGACACATTACTACGAATAATATATTTTATCTCGAACACGAAATATATTTAATATTGATTATAAAAACTAAATAATAAATGACGTCATAAAAAAAATCACTTTATATCTTGATATTTTAAAAATAGAGGAATAAAATTATGTACATGAGTTCGAACTTCAACTTCTGCATTTTTATTGTTTTCAAAACTAACATATCATACATCTCAGTTTATTAATAAATGTAAACCTCCAAGTTGTTTCCTATTTTCTTTTAGAACACTGTCCCTGAACATATGATAGGTGGCGCCAATGTTCTTAAGTCCAAAAGGAAAAACCTTTCAATAGTAATTGCCATGGTTGGACAAGATGCCATATTGGGTGCATTTATGGGATTCATCTTAACCCGGTTGTGCCTTGAATAAATGTCCATGAAACTTAATATTTTGTAACTCAAATATTCATTAATCATGCAATTTGTTTTAGGGAGAAGATATGGATTTTTGGGACATGCAATATTAAGGTCGGTGAAATCAACACACATACGCCACTTGTTTGATTTATTTCTCATAAATATCATGTTAGCCAATCACAAAAGGTATTTGACCTTCGTTATGTAACTGACACTTGTTAGCTTTTGAACTTCCTTGTTAGTGGTTGTTCTCTTCTCTTCACCAACCTTAAGAGGGATGACACCCAGGGTGAGGGGTTCTTTCATTACTTCCAAACTACTCTAGAAAAATTTTTAGACGATTTCCTAGTCCCCTTTGACCATACCCACATGTCAGTTAGGTTGTGCATATTTTAGGCTTAAATGGAGGATGGATAATACTACCCTCAACAAATTGAGAGTGGGCCTTCCTAGGATGGGGTTGTAGGAGTATATGGCATCTTCAACAATATATTTTACCTCGATGATTTTGGAACTTGCCCCTGAGCCTAGTTTTGTTTTAAGGCTGATGTGTCCCTTGACCTGCAACTAATTTCTCAAGAGGATGACCAAAGACCCTTGGAAAGCTCCAATGATGTTAGAAGCCATTCATAGCCCCTGGAAGGCGCTCTAAAACAATTGTTTGTTGAGCTTCCTGTGTAAACTAACACTAATTTCACATCCCAGTTGGCATATTTAATTGTGATGACCATGGGATCATTATTATGGGGGAGCACATTGATCGCGTCATCTCTCAAAAAGGTGATTTTGGCTCCCATTCCATGCTAGAGGAATTAAGAGCTTTACATGTATGATGTTTGTTGTTAGCACCTTCTGGACGTACCTTCTTCATGAAGATTTAGATTCTCCCTCCCCTCGATGAAACCTACAACGATGGTGTTGGTGGTGTTCTTGTAAATTTTGTCAAACATCCTCGTGAGAAGATGATGAAAGCAACCTTTAGCAAATGATGTGTGTGGCTCAGTTTAGCTTTACTAGGGAACCACAATGACTGCCAATTTTACTTGTTAAAAGTACAAATGTGTAACAAACCCTAATGATTAAGGGTTCTCATAGGCTTTAAGGTTGTGTGAGGTTGAGAGCTAACTCACGTGGGATGAGAAGCTCTATATGCTTTATTTTATATGTTGTAGTTAGGTCATTTTATCATTATACTGGGGTATTTATAATCCTCGGGACCTGGACGTGAGTCTTCCTAGGATATAGAAATCACTTTAAAAATGGGTAGTTGATTCCCTAAAATCCAAGAAGCGTGTTTAAATCTAACGATCCCCTATGTAATGTTTTTTTACCCGATACACATTTCGCGCACGATTGTGTGTTATAGTCGGAGATACCAAGGTCTCAGGTGAAGAATCCAGAAAAATGGCACCCTATGTGGAAGCGAGGTGCTCGAACCAAGAAAATGGATACTTAGAGAGAACGATAGGATAAGCGTAAGTCTTCCCCCTTCCGTGCAATCTCTTCCAATTACACCAATACTAAAATCATCTAATTTTTAATTTTACTTTACTTTCATTATTAAAATGTTTACTAATGGTGTTCCTACGCTGGCTACGGATGCAACCGCATCACAGAAGACCACTTATAACAAAGCCAAGAAGAAGGACTGTAAGGCTACGTATTACCTTCAAACGACTGTCGATACAGAGAACTTCGACATGATCTCTAATGCTAAATCGACAAATAAGGCATGGGATATTCTTGTCAAGTACTATGAAGGAGGTGAGAAAGTCATATTTGTCAAGTTATATACCTTGTGTCGATAACATGAACTGTTGTTGATGGGAGAAGATGAAAATATTGTATAGTATGTGTCGAAGGTGCATAAACTTGTCCATCTCATAAAGGGATATGGTGAAACACTAACTGATTAGATGATAGTTGAGAAGGTAATGTGTATGTTGATCTCTTACTTTAATCAGGTTATCCTAATTATTCAAGAATCCATTCAGCTTGAAACCCTAAAACTGGAAGATTTGGTTGGTTCGTTGGAAGCTCATGAGATTAAGAATGTTGAAAGGAAATAAGTTCAAGACTCGATATAAGCTCTACAGGCCCAGTCATGGAAAAATAATGGTGGTTCCAACAAATTCAGAGGAAAGTTTGACAAGACTCATAGCAAGAAGTCTTGGTTGAATCCCCACAAGAATGAGGTCAATGATATGGCTTTCGAATCCTTGAAAAGAGATGGAGGAAAATATCAAAAGGACAAAGAAGATAAAAAAGGTGTGCAGTGCTACAACTGTGAAAAGTGGGCTCACATTGCCAAGCATTATTGGTATAGGAAAGATAAGGGATTGTCAAGCAAGGGCGAATGAGAAAACCTTGCACGCCAAGACTCAAGTGATTTTGAAGGTATGGTGGTTATGAATGCAATTGTAGATAACCATGTCGAATCCAAGATCTAGTTCCTTGACTCGAGCTTCTTGAATCACAAAACTGGTCAAAAGATGTGGTTAGCAGATTTCGACAAGTCGAAGAAAAGCAAGGTAAAACTTGCTGATGATAGATCGTTGCAAGCATAAGGTACCAGCAACATGGTTTTTCAAATGAGTAATGGAGGGAAAGCTATGATCAAATATGTACTCTATGTTCCTAGAATAAAGTGCAACCTGTTTAGTGTTGGACAACTGGTCGAAAAAGGTTTCTCAATTGTCATGAAAGACGGAGCTTCAAAATTGTTCAACACTTAGAACAATTTGGTATTAAAATCTCCGCTACCAAAGAATAGGACGTTTAAGACAATGATTAGTTCAACTGAAGTACAATGTCTAAAAATTATTGCAGACCACAAGGATAGTTGGTTGTGGCATCTAAGGTTTGGACATTTGAACTTTCGATCATTCAATCAAATGATTACTCAAAATATGGTATAAGGCATACCAAGTCTTGATCCCGACAAACTCTTTGAAGGTTGTTTAGTCAGAAAGAAATCCAAAAATTCTTTCATTTCAACTATACCAATGAGATCATCTTGCATACTCGGAGTGGTACACTCAGATGTTTGTGGCCCGTTCGAAGAACATACCATTGGTGGAAACAAATATTTTGTTTCGTTCATTGATGAGTATAGTTGAAAGCTGTGGATCTATGTGATCAAGAGAAAGGATGAAGTATTCAAAATATTTAAGAGATTCAAGATACTTGTCAAAAACCAGAGTGAGAAGAGGATCAAAGTTTTGCGAAAAGATGGAGGTGGTGAATACACATCCAAGATGTTTGAAGAATTTTGTGCAGAACATGGTGTCTATCATAAGGTAACTGCTCCTTATACGCCTCAAAATAATGGAATTTCGGAAAAAAGAAACAAAACCATATTGGATGTGGCGAGATTCATGCTGAATTAGAAGAATCTTCTAAAATTCTTATGGGGAGAAGTTGTTTCGACTGCAGTTTATATTCTGAACAGGTGCCATACCAAGAAATTAAAGAACAAGGTTCCTGAAAAAAGTGTGGAGTGGCAAATGACCATCAGTGAGTTATATGAAGGTGTTTGGCTCTATGTGTTAGAAGCATGTCCCTGATGCGAGAAGAAGGAGGCTTGATGACAAGAGTGAACCTATGATTCTGGTAGGTGATAAGTGGTTTTTCCACCTTTATTTACCGTTGATTTTAGTTATAGTATCTTTATTTTGTCAAGTGTTTTATTTCATTATTCTATGTTTTATGTGTTGGTTGTGTATTTTGTTGTTTTCAGGCTCAGAGGAATAAAACCAAGAAAATCAGGTCTAAAAGTGCAAATTCGGAGTATTGGAGGAAGTCTAAAAAACCAAGCTATAGGGTGCCTGACACGGCCACCTGTGTCACCTAACATGGGCCATGTCAAGAGAGGATGCATAGCAGCAATTTGGGAGAAGAGGTCGACACGGGTTTCCGTGTCAGAAGGTTTGGGAGAGAGTTTTTGTTTGAATGATGGACAGAGGCCGACACGGGTGCCCGTGTCAAGTGACACGGATCGAGTTGGCCAGATGCTGATTTTGAGTGTTTTCATGGTTTTTTATGATTTGGGACCCAGGGGGCATTTTGGGCATTTCCGATCGAGACAAATGGATTGTGCACTATTTTAGATGAGTTTGGAAGAATAATTAGGGACTTTTGAATGGAGAAGGTTATGAACAATCGAGATTGGTGCTTTCAAGAGATTTGGAGATGGAGATTCCTTCATGAGCAATAACAATTGAAGATCGAAGAATCCTCACCTTTTGTAATATCTAATTTTATTATTGCTTTTATTTTTAATATTATGAGACGCTAAACCCCCAATGTTAGGGGGATGTCCCTGATTCGCAAATGTATTGATTTTGAATTCTTGATTTTGATACAATAGTTTCCTTTCGATTTAATTGCTCAATGTTCTTATGCCTTTCATATAGGACAAATAGGGATTGATCCATGGTTAACAATTAGGGCTGGACCGCCATTGTTAAGGTTTTTGAACAATTAGACTATAGTAGATATCACCTAGGACTAGGGTTACCCTATAGGTCATCAGTAAAATCTTGATAACATAAAGGCTTGACTCCATCAGATATCTCTAAGGACTTGGGATTTAGGATGGATGGTTAAAGATTTTATCACTAAGGACTTAGGGAAAAACAAACTAAAGATTTGGTAGTTAAAGGTAATGAAATTGTTGAAGAGATCAAGAGTAAAGATTATTACATGGTCAAATCACACACCTACCCCTAGCATGCTCCTCATATCAGTGAAAAGCCATTTTATATTTCTGCTACTTGTTAAGTGACAATTTCAAAACCAAAACCCATATCAAGTTTTGTTTAATTGAACTACGGATTTAACTCGATAATTGCATGCAGTCCTTGAGATCGACATTCGGGGAATTTCCCTATTATTACAAGAGGCAAAAATAGTATACTTATTATTTTTTCTATCAAGTTTTTGGCGCCGTTGCTAGGGACTTCCTAGTTATTGAGTGTAATTTAAGTTCAATTAGAATTTTGTTGCTCCACAACTAAAATTTCTTTTCTGTAATTTTTATATTTTTGTTATCACTGATTTTTCTAACCTCTGCATACGAGGAAATCCCTCAGCTGAATTTCCTTTTGACATAAAAATTGAAAGAACTTTTCATGCAAGGCGCAGACAAACTCAATTATTTAGACAAGAATCAGAAGGTTCATTAGATCATTCAAGTATAGAGTCTGAAAAGGAAAAACCAATGGTTGAAGACCCACCACCGCCTGAGAGACTTCTTGGGGACTATGGAGGAGCAAATGCTCCAACAGGTCAGTTGACTATCATGAATCAATCGGTAACTGTTGCAAATTTTCAGCTGTACCCTTCAACCTTTCGCCAGCTCGAGAACAAATCTTTCATCGGAAAGATCAATGAAGATGCCAATAAGAATTTGAAGAGATTCCTCACCATGAGTACTACTTTAAAGATTGAGGGGCACTTTGAAGAAGCCAAGAAATTAAGGATGTTCCCGTTCATGCTTTATGAAGATGCTGAAGAGTGGTTTTACTCATTACTTATTGGGAGTATTACTACTTAGGAACAGATGGAGAAGACTTTTCTTGATGAGTACTTTCCGACTTATGTTTATATTCGCAACAGATATGATATTGTGAATTTTAAGCAGAAGGAATGAGAGTCGTTGGGTGATGCTTATAAGAGGTTCAAGAGGGTATTAGTAGTCTGTCCCACCCACAACATGGATCAAACTGAGAAAATGCAAATGTTTTTAAATGGCCTTCGAATGAAGACAAAGCAACTTATTGATACAGCAGTCGGTGGCTCATCCAACTTTACAATAGCCACTGGTGTGAATAAGATTATTGAAGCCATTGTTGCAAATGAGCATGTGGAGCTATATGACAGGGTTGTGAGTAAACCAGAAAGGGTGATTGATCTAAAGTTAGAAATTAATAAGCAACTGCAAATTGAAGAAGCAATTGCTGAAGAAGTAGAGAAAAAGCTGAAAGCAATGAACATGGATACTCAACAGGTAGCTCAGGTTCAACAGGTACATAAGGTTATTTGTGAAATTTTTAGTGGACCACACATTACTGTGCACTTTCTTGCAACTCCAAAACAAATTGAGGAGATAAAATTCTTGAAGCAAAATAACCCATATTCTAACACCCATAATCCTGGGTGGAAGAATCATCTTAACTTCTCCTAGAAAGATCAGCAGCAACAAGCTCCTCAGAAGGCATAGTGGGAGGTAGCTATTGAAAGGATAACTACCCACACTTCTCAATTCCAAGAAGAAACAAGGAGTAATCAGAGGAATACCACAGTTACAATAAAAAATTTGGAAGTTCAAATGGGAATAAATTGCATAACAGGTAGCGTTGCGAGCACAAGAAAATCAGAAAAATCATGAGAATGTTAATATTGTCACAACAAGGAACGGGAAAGCTGCTGAAGAAAAGAAAGATGAGGTAAAATTTTATGATAGTATCATAGAAGTAGATCTGGAAGTGAGAGAGAACAAGAAAAAACAGGAAGAAGTCATATCACATGTGAAGCCAGTTGAAGAGAAAACTAAACCAGCGATCAAGTTGTCGTATCCATCTCGAGTGGCAAAGAAGGACATGAAAGAGAGAGAGTTTGATAAATTTGTCAAATTGTTTAAAAAGATAGAGATCAACATATTATTCTTTGAAGCACTCGAGAAAATGCTCTTGTACCATAAATTCTTGAAAGAGGTACTCTCAAAAAAGAGACCAACATAAGATGAACAGGTACTCAATGATGAGAAATTGTGTGCAATCACAGCCGAGAAAAAAATTCCTATCAAGCAGAAGGATCTAGGATCTGTTGCAATACTGTGCACCATAAAAGATAGAAAATTCAAGAAGTTTCTAATTGATTTTGGTTCTAGTGTGAGTTTGATGCCCTTGTCTATTTTCAAAAAGCTTGGTGTTGAAAAGATAAGCGGGAGTGGGACAAAATTAAAATTTGTTGATCACACCATCAAGCAGTCATACGGGATAGTGGAAGATGTATTGGTGGAAATTGACAACTTTGTCTTTCCCGTTGATTTCCAGATCATGGATATCCCTGAAGATGAATAGACTCCTATCATTCTTGGTCGACCATTTATACTGACGAGTCGGTGCAATTTTTATAAAGAGACAGGTAATCTGACACTAAAATCTTTTGATGAAGAGATAACCTTGAAAGTATTGGAGATTAAGAAGAAGGGTAAAGGTGGAAAGAAATAATCTTCAGTTGGTATGATCGAAGTAGGAGGAGAAAATAAAATTTCAAAATCACTCCCAGAATATGTCTTGGGCATAATCTCTCGAGTGGCATCAATAAAAATTTCTAAGCTCGGTCAAGAAGGAAAAAAGAGAGAGAAAAAGGAATACCACCTAAGAAGATGGAAGTTAGAAGTGGTTGGAAGCATAAAGGGGTTGATACTTTTGATCTGAATGAGTTCTAGGTTGCGGAAAAGACAAGCAACAAGGTGTGGAAGAGGAAGTATCCCCCATAAGGGGATGAATCGTCAATCCATATGACGTTAAACAAAGTCCTTCATGGGAGGCAACCCACACTTTTAATAACTTAGTGTTTCTTTTTGTGTTCGTTTCATTTTGTCTGCAAGTAATAAAAAGGGAGTCTTATTGGTGAAAGCTAGGAGGCAACAGCATGTGTTGAAGTTCCCTGTATGAGTCACCTTCCTCGAGCTTGTTCTGAAACATTGTAAAAAAATGAATCTTACTGATGAAATCTAGGAGGCAGCAGCATGTGTTGCAGTTTCCTTTGTGAGTCACCTTCCTCGAGCTTGCTCTAAAACATTGGGGGATTTTTATTGCTTTTCGTTTCGAATTATTTTTTGGTTATGAACTAATTGTTGTGTAAATCCACAAGTTTAAGTCCTTCCCAAATTTTGCCAAAATTTTTTGTTTTGTTCAAGAACTTTTGTTCGAGGGTATGGAGTTAGGAATAACGTGACAGTGATACGAGTCTAACGTGTAAATTTGTACCATAGTGCTTGAATCCTGAGAAGTACTCCTTGAGTAGTTTATCTTTACAGTCTATCATAATATATATTCACATGCAGGTATGATTGGTTGAGAAATAAATAAAGCTGGCACCAAATGATGAAAAGGCGGTAAAAAGGAAACTGACTCACTAAGTTGGGTAGCCCTCACCAGGTTATTCATCCCAAAGGGGGTTGATCCCCACACGTCATCCATAAAGGACAATATATAAACAGAAATATTTTGAAAATTTCATCTGAATTTAAAAAGGAGAAAAAGCTCTTATTTGGTGCCTGAACAAAAATTTTCTCGATTAGTCTTGTGTGTGTGATGATCATAAAAAATTCTCAGTGCCTTAAATTGACTGTCTGAATGAAAAAGGAGGAAAATCGGAAAAATACTTAAAGTACAAAGCATAGTTAGAGAAGTATCTGAAGAGGAAGCTCGAAATTTAAAGGTTCTTACACAAACTCTTTGCGTCATGTGAACATCATACATACTGTTGTTTGATAAATTTGAACGGATGTCTCACGTATGAGTATCGGGTTGCTTGGATTTTCATGAGTTCTTGTAATGGTCGCTTGAGGTCAAGAAACGGTTTAAGTTTGAGAGAGTTTGATCAGTGGTTTTTCCACCTTTATTTACAATTGATTTTAGTTATAGTTTCTTTATTTTGTCAAGTGTTTGATTTCATTCTTATGTGTTTTATGTGTTGGTTGTGTATTTTGTTATTTTCAGGCTTAGAGGAAAAAATAGGAAAATCAGTGCTAAAAGTGCAAATTCAGAGTTTTGTAGGAAGTATCAAAAACCAAGCTACAGGGTGCCTGACACGGCCACCCGTGTCACCTGACACGGGTCGTGTCAGGAGAGGATGCATAGTAGCAATTTGGGAGTATAGGCTGACATGGGTGCCCGTGTCAGAAGGTCTAGGCGAGAGTTTTTGTTGGAATGATGGACAGAGGAAACCACGGTTTCCCGTGTCAGGTGACACGGCCCGTGTTGGCAAGGACGCTAATTTTGAGTGTTTCCATGATTTTTTATGAATTGGGACCCAAAGGGGCATTTTAGGCATTTCCGAATGGATTGTACACTATTTTAGATGAGTTTGGAAGAAGAATTAGGGACTTTTGACTGAAGATGATTAGGAATGAGGGAGATTTGGGTTTTCAAGAGATTTGGAGACAAAGATTCCTTCATGAGCAATAGCAATTGAAGATCAAAGAATCCTAACCTTTTGTAATGTCTAATTTTATTATTTCTTTTCTTTTTAATACTATGAGAGGCTAAACCCCCAATGCTAGGGGGTGTCCCTGATTCATAAATGTATCAATTTTGAATTCTTGATTTTGATACAATAATGTCCTTTTGATATAATTGTTCAAAGTTCTTATGCCTTTCCTATCAGAGAAATATGGATTGATCCATAGTTAACAATTAGGGTTGGACCACCATTGTTAAGGTTTTTAAACAATTAGGCTATAGTAGATATCACCTAGGACTAAGGATACCCTATAGGTCACTGGTAAAATCCTTATAATATAAAGACTTGACTCCATTAGATATCTCTAAGGACTTAGGATTTAGGATGGATGGTTAAAGATTTTCTCACTAACGACTTAGGAGAAAACAAACTAAAGATTTGGTAGTTAAAGGTAATGAACTTGTTGAAGAGATCAAGAGTAAAGATTATTACAGGGTCAAATCACACACCTACCCCTAGCATGCTCCTCATATCAGTGAAAAGCCATTTTATATTTCTGCTACTTGTTAAGTGATAATTCCAAAACCAAAACCCATATCAAGTTTTTTTAATTGAACTACGAATTTAACTCGATAATTGCACGTAATCCTTGAGATCGACATTTTGGGAATTTCTCTATTATTACAAGAGGAAAACATAGTATACTTGTTATTTTTCCTATCAGTAGGATATCACAAGACTGGTGCATACAGACTATTAAATCCAATTAATGAGAAGATTGTGTTAAGTCAAGATATTGTGATTGATGAGAATTATGCATGGGAATGAAATTCTGATGATGCAATTAACAAGTCGTTGATGAGTTATGGTTTCGATGAAGAAATTGTTGATATTCCAGTCAAAGTCGAAGAAGTTAACGTTATTCCCGACACAGTCGAAGTCGAAAAGGTTGTGTCTAACACAAGCCAAAGACCTCAAAGAACTAGAGTTCATCCAACAAGACTTCAAGACTATGAAGTGACTGGTGATGATGAAGTAACACCAGATGGAAAATTAGTTCATTTTTATTTACTTATAGGTGTTAAACCAATCAAGTATAGTGAGGCTTTGAAGATTAAATAGTGGAATTCTGCTCTAGTTGAAGAGTTATAGGCAATCGAAAGAAATAACACATGGGAGTTAATCGAATTTTCAGCACACACAAAAGCTGTCAAAGAAAAATGGGTGTTCAAGTTGAAACACAATGTTGATAGGTCGATAGAAAGACATAAAGAAAGATTAATAACTCGAGGTTTTCTTCAAAGAGCGTGACTCGACTACTCTGAAGTATTTTCTCCAGTAGCAAGATTGGAGACTACTCGACTAGTGGTGGCATTGGCATGCAACCAAGGCTGGTCGACATTTTATTTAGATGTGAAATCAGAATTTCTAAATGGTCCTTTAGACGAAGAGGTATATGTCACACAACCTCCAGGGTTTGTGATTCATAAGGAAGTGAGTAAAGTATATAAGTTGCACAAAGTGCTCTATGGCCTCAAGCAGACCCTTAGGGCATGGAACAAGAAGATCGACTCATACTTAGTCAAATTGGGATTTGTAAAATATAAGTCTGAGTATGGTGTCTATGTTCAGGTTGTGGCACAAAATATAACGATCATCTTCTTGTATGTTGATGAGTTGATGAGTTGCTGGTAACTATAAATAGTTTGGAGAATTTATTGAAGTTCAAAGAGCTGATGATGAGAGAATTTGAAATGTTGGATCTGGGAAAATTATCTTATTTCCTAGGTATGTAATTTCAAATGCCTAAGCAAGGTATGGTGCTGCATCAAAGAAAGTATGTCAAAGAGATACTCAATAGATTCATGATGGATGATTCGACTCCAACATCTTTGTCTGTCAAATTAAATTTGAAGTTGGAGAAGAATGAAGAAGACGTAGTCGATGTAACTTTGTTTAAACAAATAGTTAGATCTCTTATGTATGTGTGCAACAGTCGACCTAATATAGATTTTACAGTCGAATTAGTGAATAGATACATGAGTGGACAAAGGGTGTCACACATGAAGGCTACAAGAAAAATTCTAAGATAATTAAAATGATCGATAAACTATGAAATTCTAGTTTGACGAGACTCTGAAAGCAAATAAACAATAGTTATTTGTTTTTAAGATGTTGATTGTTGTGGAGATAAGGAAGATCTAAGAAGCACAACTGGATATTTCTTTCAAGTATTTGGTGCCTCAATCTCACGGTGCTCGAAAAAGCAACCTGTGATGGCATTATCATCGTGTGAAACTGAATATATAGCAGGATCCTATGCTGCATGTCAAACAATTTGGATCAGAGTAGTAGTTGAAGAAATGGAGTCGAAGTGAAGAAACCTCTTGTGTTGCAAATCGACAACAAGTCAATTATAAATCTGGCGAAGAATCCAGTTCTGCATGGAAGAAGTATGCATGTCGAAGCTAGATTTCACTTCTTGAGGAAAAAGTTAAATCGAGGTGAACTTGAAGTTAAGCATTGCTCAAGTGAAGCACAATTAGCCGATATTTTCACCAAAAGATTGAAGATCGACATATTTTTTAAATTTGATAAAGAAATTAGGAATAGTTCAGATCGACTATGAATAGCGTATGTTTGACAACTTGAATTATGAGAGATGTGTTAAAATATTAGATATAATATTAGATATAATTCAAGTTGTATAATTCAAACTCAAACACAATTAAAATTTGTTAGTCCACTTAATATATAAGTTAGTTGTGTATAAATAAACTAATTTATAAATCAATTTATAACAATTTAAGTCAATAATAAAAAAATCAACAATATAAACCTCTTGCTCTCGTTTTGATATGTAACACGTGAAAAGCATCATGATCATTTTGGTGTAGGTGGAGATTATGCTTAGCGCGCCATGCAGAATAGTCGCCTTACTATTGAACTTCATATCACTCTGAATGAAGAATGAAAAAATATGGAGGGATGAATTTCCAAAAGTTCTTAGCCCAAGGCACAATATTCTTTTATCTAGTGAGGTATAAATTCACCTATTTAAATATTACTCGACCGTTAGTAGAGTAAGTCCATATTAATTTTTCTTCTAAATTAAATCTTGGTATGTATATCAGTTGGACTTTTGTTTCTACTACGTGTCAAATTTAAAATAATTACACCTTTAATAACTTTTTACATAAATCAAATTAAATTGATTTAAACTTAGCATAAATAATAAATAGGTGATTTACTCTCTAAAATTTAATCGATGATCTCTTTTTTCTCCGTACACAATCCAAATCTTTTTCCTGATGTGTCAAGTCCTCACGGCCAACGCCGCTACGAATCAACTAATCAATTTCACACAATGTGAGTTTAAATTTGAAAGGGTTTAGGATTTTCCAACATCGACGCTTTTATCGATTCCATGTTCGTTGTTTCCTTTTAATGACTTTTAGATCTTAGATATATTCTTGGTCTTTATGATTTAATACCATTTTAATTGTTTGTTGATTGTAGTTCGAAGTTGACTTTCTTTCTTTGACTCTAAATTTGATTTCAGATCAATTGAGATTTTTTAGGTTTAAGGTATATCATCACCACAATGTGGCTTTGGGCCGTTGATTATGATGGAAAATTAAGACAAAATTACAGAACAATATGCAATGGATATAAAATTCCTCACACTTGTAAGAACCTTGAGGATCAACAATAAATATAAGATTGCAAACCTAACAAATAAAGGCACAAAAATACTGATATTTTTAACGTGGAAAACTCCTCAATATGAGAGTAAAAACCATGAGTCGTTCATACCAAAGAAATAGCTCCACTATAATCAATTAAGGGTACAAGAGAGTCTTAAAGTGATTCACAAAATAGTGATAACAACAAAAAATCACAAAGTAAACTATCTTACAAATAAGAATCCAAAAGGTGAAAAATTACTCAAATCTGCAACTTCAGTGCGAATAAATTATCTCTTAGCTCAGACTTCGTTTTGAAGATCCCAACGGTCAAACATTAAATATAGGTGTTGCGAACCTGCCCTTCAAATTTGAGCTCGATCCGATGAATAACGAATCAGGGATCGTCGATTTAGTTAGACTAATGTAGAAAAAATGTGAATGAGTTTCTTTCCTCTTTTCTCTCTTTTGAATCCTTATTTTCTCTCTATTCCTCTTAACCCTAAATTGACACGCCCCACTTAAATAAGTGAGACAAATGGGCTATTCATATTTGAGTCTTTCTCCATATAGGAAGGGAGCTAAAGCCCAACAAATCTCCCTCTCACAATTATGTGGAGGAAATCGTCAAATCGACGATATCACAACAAGCTTCAAATTTCCCTCTTGGTAACGCTTTAGTCATCATATTATAACCATTATCATATGTATGAACTTTAGCTAACTGCAACAACTTAGCATCCAAAACACCACATATCCAATGATATCTCACATCAATGTGTTTGGACCTATTATGAAAAGTCAGATTCTTACCAAGATAATAGCGCTTTGACTATCAACAAATAACATATATTTGTCTTGAACAAAACCAGTCTCCTGCAAAAATTTCTTCAACCACAACAACTATTTGCATGCTTTAGTAATGGAAATGAACTCATCCTCTGTAGTAGACAATGCTACACACTTTTGCAATCTGGACTGCCAAGTCACATCTCCCCCAACAAATTTAAACATGTATCTGAAATATAATTTCTGGAATCAATGTCTCCAGCCATATCAGAGTCAGAGTATCCCACTAGAGTAGGCTTATCTCCTCAAAAGAAAAGCC
This sequence comes from Vicia faba, assembly GCA_948472305.1. Lineage (NCBI taxonomy): Eukaryota > Viridiplantae > Streptophyta > Magnoliopsida > Fabales > Fabaceae > Vicia > Vicia faba. The sequence continues at coordinate 598,425,596 of OX451735.1, forward strand.
TCATACAAGTAGTACCACAAATATACCTTCAAATCCATTTTACAATATTTCAATGATCTCTACCTAGATTTGACAAAAATCTATTGACTGTACCAACAACATATGTTATATCTGGTCTTGTACATACCATTGCATACATCAAACTATCCACGAAAGACGCACAAGGAACACATTTCATATTAAACACTTCATCTTCACTTGAAGGAATTTGATTAGAACTCAATTTAAAATGAGTAGCAAGAGGTGTGTTTATTGCCTTAGAAATTTCCATTTGGAATCTTTGTAGCACTCTTTTCCATCACGCATGATTCTAATGCCAAAAGTCTGTTTAGCTGCTCACATGTCTTTCATGGAAAATTGTTAGGTCTGTGGTTTTATTATTGGAAATTTTTTTGGTAAAACATGTATCACAGCCTGATGTTGAGCAAGATGTCATGACATCTTGACTAACTAGTAAGAGTCTGTTGTTACTATTTTTGACAGATGTTGTGACATGTTACACCAGAACATCATAACAGTTCAGGTTTTTAAATCCTTGAAGATTTTATTTTAAAATATTTGATTCTGGATGAGTCTAGTTCTATACAGACACAGCCAAACATGGATTTTTTTAGGAACAATGCAAATTTGATTTGGTTTCATAAAAAAGGATCTTGGAGACTTTTTAGGAAACTTTGAAGATTTGTTCCTATTTTTATGGAGAAGATCTTGCAGCTGATTTACAATTGGAAGATTGGATTTGATTGAAAAGTCCAAGCCCATTTTGCAAGAGTTTATAAATGAGGACTTACTAAACCTAAAATAGCAAGCCTACTTAGCAAGAAAACGTGGGTGCATAAGGGTTTAGGGTTTTGGGATTCTTTTAGATTTTTTGTGTTTTTCTTTGTAAGCCACTCATGTATCTTCCGATACATTGAGGTAGACTGATTTTTCTTAGTTTAAAGATTTTAATCAAAACTAAGTATTATTCTCACACATGAGCTTTTAAGCAAAGAGTTGAGTATTGTATTTGAAGTGTAATCTTCTATTTGGTTATTTTAATCTAGTCACGGGTTTATGATTGTTTTTATCAGTAAGGTGATTGTGAGAAGTGAGAGGGGGATCGCATATCTAGACGGTGTCTAGGTAGTAGTTGCACAAGGTATGGATTAAGTGATAAGTTGTAAACTAGGGTTGTTTACCTTTGAACTAATACTATCATAGTGGATATCCTTACTTGCTTGGTAGCCCCCGGAGTAAGTGACGTTGCACCGAACTTGATTAACAATTAACTGTGTTATTTTATCTTCAGCAATTTATTTTTTTCTACATAATTCATCTTCTGGAAATTGTTGTATCAGGAATAAATGTCTTAGCACCTGTCTCGACATTGTGTTTGATGTTGGGACATTAGTCTTGAAATTTTTTTAAAGTTCCAAAAATTCAATTGGCATCAGAGCAGGAACTTTGTTCTATTTGTTGGGTGATCTCTAGGGAGAATAATTTTTGGCACTATGGAAAAGGAAGAAGGATACAACAACATACCACATTTTTTAAATGGTTCAAATTATGACTGGTTGAAGGTTAGAATGGTGGATTTTCTGAAATCCATGGACAACAAATCTTGGAAGATTGTTTTAAAAGGATGGAGTCATCCTGTTGTGAAGGACAAAAATGAGAATGACTCCTTGAAGCCAGAGAAAGGTTGGTATGAAGAATATGATAAATTAGCTCTTGGAAATTCCAAGGCTTTGAATACTCTATTCAATGGAGTGGACAAGAATATTTGCAGGTTAATAAATTCTTGTATTGTAGCTAAATATGCTTGGGAAATACTCAAGACAACTCATGAAGGCACATCTAAAGTGAAGATATCCATACTTCAACTTCTCACTACCAAATTTTAGAATCTAAATATGAATGGTGATGAAAGCATTCAAGACTTTCACATGAATGTTCTTGAAATAAAAAATGCATCCAGTGCCTTAGGAGAGAAGATGTTAGAACAAAATCTTGTTAGAAAGATTCTCAGGTCTCTACCTAAGATATTTGACATGAAGGTGACATCCATTGAAGAAGCCCGCGACATCAGCAACATGAGGGTTGATGAACTTGTTGGCTCACTTCAAACTTTTGAATTGGCTATTAGTGGCAAGTCTGAGAAGAAGAACAAGAGCAAATATTTTGTATCCAAGGCTGGAGAGGAAGAAGGTCTAGTTGATATGGATACTGATGAAGGTCTACCGAATACCATTGTGTTACTTGGGAAGCAATTCAATAGAATTCTGAAGAGAATGAATACAAGAAGAAGATCAAATATCAAAAACATCTCATTTGACATCAGTAATAACTATGATTCTCAAAAGAATATCAGAATAGAAGACAAGTCCAATCAAAACAAAAACATTCAATGTTATAAGTGTGAAGGTTTTGGTTACATTAGACCAGAATGTCACACCTTTCTCAAGAAGTAGAAAAAGGGATTTATTGTATCTTAGTCTGATGATGATGAGTCAGAAAATGAGTCTAACACTGAGACTACCAAACTTGTGACAGATCTCTCTGAAAGATGGGCAGATAAAGTAGAAGCTTGTGATGAGAATGATCTCTATTAAGATCTAGATGTATCCTACAAGGATACTTGTGACAGGTGTGAGGAAATTCTTAAGACAGAGGAAAGTCAGAGAAATATCATAGTTGAATTGGAGAATAAAAAAAAGCTTCTATGTATTGTTTCTCATCTTCAAAGTGAGGTAACTCTCCTAAATTCCAAGCTTAATAACATGATAGATTCTTTGAGAAGAATGAAAAATGGAGCTGATATAATGAAAGAGGTTGAAGATACAGAGGTTAATCACTCATTTGATAATCAACAATCTGTAGAAAAGTTATTTCCTTCTAAAAAGAAAAGAATGATCAACATGTCCAATCACATGTTACAACATCCCGGCAGACATGATGAAACTCCAAATCAAACTCAATCAACTTGGAAATGTCATTATTGTGGTGAATATGGTCATATAAATCCTTTTTGTTTTAAATTGTATGGAGATCAAAAATCTTTAGCTCACTCTAAGGCTAGTCTGGTAAACAAAAAGAGGAGTGTTAGAGATAGGGATGTTAACCTTATAGCCCATACTTCCTTGAGAGCTTTAAATATATAAGACTAGTACTTTGATAGTGGATGCTCCAGACATATGACAGGGGTTCATAAATTGCTAGTAGACATCAAATCTCATCCCACAGTTGCTGTCATATTTGGTGATGGATTTAAAGGAGAAATTAAAAGAGTGGGAAAATTAGTTTGTACTTGTTTTCCTAATTTAGAAGACGTTGTTCTTGTGAAATGACTAACTACTAATCTTATTAGCATTAGCCAGTTGTGTGATCAAGGGATTTTGGTTAATTTCTCCATGTCGAAATGTTTAGTCAAATATGAGAAGTATGATGTTCTGATAAAGGGTATAAGGTCTAAAGATAATTGTTATCTATGGGAATCTCAAATAACTGCTTATTATTCCACATGTTTAATAATCCATGAGGATGAAGTGAAGCTATGACACAAAAAACTTGGACACCTTCATCTCATAAGAATGAAGGAAATCATATCTGAAGGAGCCATTAGAGGAATGTTAGATCTCAAGATTGAAGGGAAAGTCAGTGGTTAGTGTGAAACTAGGAAGCAAACCATGATGTCACATCCAATGTTGCAACATCAGACTACTTCCAAAGTACTGGAACTTATTCATATGGATATAATGGGATCAGTGCATATAGAAAGCCTGGATTAAAAGAGATATATCTATGTGGTTATAGATGATTTTTCTAGGTATACTTGGATGAACTTTATTAGAAAAAAAATTAGATATTTTTGAAGTCTTCAAAGATCTGTGTCAAAGCATTCAAGAGGAGAAGAATAGTGTGATTGTCAAGGTTACAAGTGACCATGACAAGGAGTTTAAGAATGAAAAATTCTCTTAATTTTGTGATTCTGAAGGTATTAGTCATGAACTCTCTTATTTCATTACTTCTCAGCAATGTGGAATTGTTGAGAAAAATATTAGATTTATACAAGAAGAAGTTAGAGTCATGCTTTATACTAAGCAATTTCCATTGAAGTTTTGGTCTGAAGCTATGAATATTGCATGTTATATTCATAACAAGATCACTTTGTGAGGAGGTACTTCAACCACTCTCTATGAGCTATGGAAAGGAAGGAAGCCTACAGTCAAATATTTGCATACCTTTGGAAGTAAATGATATGTATTAATTTACAAAGATCAAAAGGGTAAGAAGGATCCCAAAAGGGATGAAAGGTCAGATAGAACAATCCAAGGAACTAATTTCAAGCCTTTTAAATGAAGACACCACTGAATTCAATAAGAAAATATCAAACTCATATATTGTTTCTAAGCTTGAACTAACAATGAGTCCTATTATTTAAGAAAGAAAGATCTTGAATTGCATCATTGGAATTAGTTTTTATGGTGTGTGTGATACGGTGGGAGAACTGACTTGAGGGTTTTGCGTTTGATCACAAATGTTGCGGTTAGTAAGAGTCGCCACCGACTTTTCTTTTATCCATAAGGAAAGGTGAAAAAGCACAGGAAAGACCTTTGAGATTATTTCATGAGTTCGGGGGGTAGATTATGAAAAGGGAAGGTATTAGCACCATTTTCATTCATGGTTTTCCATGGTCTCTTAGTTACTTGCTAGATCACTTGCTTTTTGTTTGAAATTGTGCTTTGTGTGGTTTTTGAAAGTATTTTGTAAAGAGGCCATTGTTTAGGTAATCTTTGTAATGATTCTCGTTCGTAAGAATGTATACAAAGATGTTGATCTTTTGGAAAATGTTTTCAAATTTGTAAGATGCTTGGAAGTGTGTGTAATTTTTTTGAAAATAGCAAGGATGTTTGTTTTTGAAATGGAGCAAGTAATTAGGAGCAATCTACCTACTCAAATGTCTTTCTTGTTCATTTTCTTTTCCTTTGACATTGTTGTCTTACCATTGATTTGGTAAGCAACCCTATCTTTGCATGTAAACGGGACGGACGTGGGTCATCGTATAACCATGATTAGAAATGTTGCAAGGTATCTTAGAATTCTTTTTTTAGGGACTAAGATCATTTATAAAGCAACTTAGATAGCGTCATCGAGGGACTATGATCTTGTATTTGTTTGTTTTTGCTAAGACACCTTACATGCATAATATGGTCATTTTGTATAAGGCAACCAAGTGGAATAACCCTAGGGGTGCTTGTGTGCAAATGTGTTGTTTTCATACTTATTTTTGTCTTGAATTAGGGTTTTCTAAGTGTTGATTTATTTCTTTTCATACAAACCCTAATTACTAGCATGTTATATAAAAGCGATAAATTGTGAAATTTAAAGTTACTACGCTATTACAACATTTGTGGGGGGGGGGGGGGGGGGGGGGGGGTGTACAATTTGTAAACGGGGATTGCAAAAATTTAAACCTAATTAGTCTATTACAACCATATTAAATTGGTATAAAATATACAAGGAATGAGATAAATACAAAGTATAAAAATGAATAAATGTACAAGGATGCAAAAATGTAAAGAAAATGAATTTTGTTTGGTTTTCATGAAAAAAAGATTTTGTCTTAACCTAATTAAATAAAGAAGATAGTTAATTAAGTTTTAATTTATTAAGAAAAGATTTTTAAATGAAAACCTAGTTCTAGTAATTAATCAAAAGAAAATAAATTTAAGAAAGGTATTTTTTATCTTGAAAATATTTATAACATTATAAAATAATTTTAGTCTTTTTTATATTAAAATAATGTATTTTAAATGGTGTGAAAAAAATAAATAAATAAAATCATAATATTAATTAAGTTTATAAGATTTGTTTAATAAAATGAATAAAGCATAATAAATAAAAATATTTTTTATGGAAAAATAAAATAAAATAAGTCAAACTATAAATATAACATTTTTTTTTGTATTTTATGTTTTTTAGTATTTAGAAAAATATATTTAAAAAAGAAAAATGAAATAAATAAATAAATAAATTTGGGACAGGGGGTGCCAAGAGCCTGCAAGGGGGTTAGCTAGTAAAAACAAAAATAAAGCCAAGCCCAAAGGGCCCAGCGCCTGCCAAAAACACAAAATCAGAAAAGAAAAAATATGAAAAATGAAAAGGGTACCACTGGGGCTCGAACCCATGTCCCATAGGTTACAGACGCGTGCTTCTACCACTGGGGTGACTATACATCTGTTAATACAAATGAAATAATAAATATGTAAGGCAAAACGCGCCCTGAAGACTTCATCTTCAACCTCCAACCAGACCAACTGTAACTTGCTCATTTCTCATCAAAAATGAAAACTGTAAACATGAAACTTGTAGCGAATTTTCTCACGATTCCAAAAATGTAAAGTATTAAAATTATAGATCAAAGATAAGAAAGAATTTTAATGTCCCTAATCTAAACCCTAAAATTTTTAAAAGTTTCAGTTTCAAAATTTTCTAAGCTCAAGCAAAACTAATGGAAACTAAGGACATGGTTTGCTTCAGGGCAATGATATCTACATGTTTTTTTTTCACAAATAAACTATTGATGATGAATGTATGAAGAGTTCCAAGTTGAGAAAACTTACCTTAAAACTGGAAATCGTGTTTTGAGTTTGAGCTTGTTTCAAGGTGCTGCAATGATTAGGTTAGCTTCCTTGAGGTCCTAGGAAGTTAATGCAGTGATTAGCTTGAACAATGAATGGCCGAAATGGCCTGGTGAAGTCAAGTTGCAGACTCTATTTTTTGGTTATGGAAGTTACGGTAAATGGTGTTATAGTTCTGGAATAAGGATAGGGATGAATTGTATTTGATGTAAGGAAGCTTTAGAAACTAAAAGGCCAAGAAACGCGCGAGGGAAATGGGAGTTTGATGTTCAAGGTCAGAAACTGTGCAACAATGGAGTTTTTGTGCAATTTCTGATTTGGGAGAGTTTTGGTGTATTTCAGGGTGCTCAAGCTCATGTCCTAGCTCACAAATAGTGATTCTATTTATAAGCAACAAGTTTCGAGTGCTCTAGTTGATCAGAATTCAAATTTACATGTTTAAGTTAAACATGTGATTTTTTGACAAAACAAGTTTCCATGCCTTGTGTACTTGCTAAGATAAAGTGGTTATGCTTTAAACAAGCTTGCTTATGACTTTGTGGATGGAGTGTAATCAGAGGGAACAAGTTAGAGGCTCCATGTGAACTTTATGCAAAAAGCTTGCTTTACAAGAATGGCAATGTTACTTTGTGCCATTAATGGAAATGCAACTTGGATAATAGCTCAAATGCTTGGATCAAAGCTCTAACAGCTGTGTAAACATTTAATTATGGAGTGAAAAACAAGTTTGAGGCCTGCAAAGCAAATATTGTGCAGCCTAGCATAGATTTGGTTCATGTGTTCATAAAAAATGGCTTGTAATTCAAGTGACAAAATCCTAACTTCATCTCTTCGATTTTCCCTACTCAAGAATGATCTCAAGGAGTTATTGGAAATTTTGGAAAGCTTGTAATATGCTCTACAGCCAATATTTGAATTTCTTTTGAATATTCCCCTTGGAACTATATGAAAAAGTGTCATGAAGTTAGGTCAAAATCTTGGCCAAATTAGGGTAAAATTTCACTAAGTGTTTAGTTTTCATGACCCTATGTTCATAAAATCATAACTTGAGATCCAAGCATTTTTTGGAAGGAGTTGTGTAAAGAAAAGTTGTAGATTTCATGGATATATACAACTTTCATGTTGGGAGTTTCTCTTGAATCATCTTGCATCATGGTGAAAATTTGGCTCAAAGTTATGAAAAAACATGAATTTTCAACACTTAGAAAAATTTCTAAGTTTAGAAATTTTGACTTTTCAAAATAAAATCTTGACTTTTTGATTTCTTGATGAATAATTTTCATATTTTTACATGTTTTGATGAATTATGATCTTTGGCACTTGAATTTGACCAAAAAGTCAAAGTTTGACTTTTCAGCATACAGTTGAATTTTGATCAGTTGACTGCAAAATTCATCTGTCAACCCAATGGATTTGAAATGTTTTGAACCATGTCATTAGGTCAAAATGATGCAATTGGACTCTTGAGATTATGCCTTAAACCAATTGACCATTTTCTAGGTCAGAAACCAAGAATTGCCTTTTCCCAGCCAAAACCCTAATTTTGACCATTTTGCCCTTTTGGAGATTTGATCAAATTTCTTGAGGAGTTGTGGTCCAAACTTGATCAAATGATAGATATGAGCTTATAGTGTTGATATGGATCAAAAATTATGAAGTTTAACTGTAAATTGGCTATAGTTGACTTTTTCCCAAATACAACTGATTTTTAGGTCAAATGCTCAATTGACTGATCAAAAGTGTGATCCAAGGCTTGAAACTTGGCATGAGTAATCTTGGGGGTCCATAATGATCCATGAAAGTCATATGAAGCATTGGAAGTTCAAAAAAATCCTTGTGCAATCTCAAACCCTAATTTTGGTCATCAGTGCATAAGGAGATGTCTTGAGCTAATCAAACCCTAACGCAGTCTTCAGCCCAAGGAGATCTTGTGAGAAAATTCTTGATAAGTGAGAGGGAAAATTTTAGGTTACAACAGCTGCACCTGTTCTATCTTCTTAAGCCTGAAGAGTTAGATTGGCATGTTTTTCCATTCGTGACTCGAAGGTGGAAGATGATTGGACACTAGAGTGCCTAGAAATTTGCACTCGGCGATGTGATGGTAGAGGGAATGGGCTTAAAGATGCCATTTGGAGAGGTGATAGAAAGTTGTTGGATATGGGCTTGTAGATTCCATCCAAGAGTGATTGTTGAATTGTAATTTGTAAGCTGAAGGAATGAGTATCAGAATGGCGTCCATGTCTGGAGCGTCTTTGAACTGTATCCGAAAGGTGATTTTGAATGAGTGTCAGAATGGAATCCGTGTCTGGAGTGTATTTGAACTATATCTGAAAGCTGAATCTTGAATGAGTTATCAGAATGGCATCCGCGTCTAGAGCGTATCTGAGTTGTATCTGAAAGTCGACTCTGAATGAGTATCAGAATGGCATCAGTGTCTGGAGCGTATCTGAACTGTATCTGAGAGTTGAATCTGAATGAGTGTCGGGATGGCATCCGTGTATGGAGCGTATCTAAACTGTATCTGAAAGTTGAGTCTGAATGAGTATCAGAATGGCATCCGTGTCTGGGGCGTATCTGTACTGTATCTGAAAGTTGAGTCTGAATGAGTATCAGAATGGCATCTGTGTTTGGAGCGTATATGTACTATATCTGCAAACTTTGAACATTGTTAATGGTAGCTATTAACCTTATCCTGAAAAGGGTAAAATGTTAACTATAATGCAAAGTCATGTTTGTATGAAATGTATGATATAATGCATTCGTGTTAATAATGTGTATGATATATAGATGTGATGTATGCGTATGTGAGCTAATCTGCTGCACTGTTGTTGGATTGGGGAAAATAAATCCCTGAATGTTTCTGATGATATGTAAGTCTTCATGTCTTGAAGTTGAAGCGTTGATGAATTTCCGTTTAGAGAAATAAACTCTGTTGTAAGGGGAATACCGTGTACTGTTTAAAAAATCCTGGTTGGGGAATTCTGAGAAATTTGGATGACTTCTATTGGGGATTGATAATTGGAAGCTTTGTTCTGCTGGGGATTAAGTTGTACACTGCGGGGGATTTTTATGGAAAATAACTTAAAGAGATTTCCCTATCTCTTAAAGCCATCGTGATTTGTCTTTTATTTTGTTTATTTGTAAACAGTAATTATGTTCAGATGCATATGTTCAACAATAAACCATTGGACGTTTTTGTAAACGAAACACAAGCGTAAAGAAAAACAGATAGTTTTTACACTTTCAAAGGGATGTATTTATATTGACTTTGAGTAAGTATTTTTGTACAATGATACAAACATTCTAGTAAGAGAATTCCGTCGTAAAAAATGAAAATTTTAATACAAAGAAAAGATAGCTATGTGTAATAATCCCATGGGGTTCCCATTCTGCTATAGCCTTTGTATCTCTGAGTATCTTGTCTATTTTTTACCTCGTCCGAAGATGATTGAATTGATCAGAACCTCTGAGTGTGCCAGTGGAAGCCAAAGGTTGTCCGTAAGGTGATTCAACAGGACATAGTCATACTCTTTAATTCCCTAAATTTTGCCTGGACCGCCCTTTCGGGTTTTCAGTCCATCGGGATACCCTTTTTTGCCCAAGCCTCCCTTTCGGGTTTTCAGCTTGCCGGGTGTACCGATTTTTTTGTTTTTATCCCTAATTTTTCCCGAACCTTTTGGTTCGTCGGGATGCCCTTGTTTTGCCTAGGTGCGTTAACCTATCGGGTCTCTTATGCGTAGTATCTTTTGACTATGTCTGCGTTTGCATGGTGTGGCAGGTCGTCACCATCCATGGTGGTCAAGATCATTACTCCACCAGAGAAAATGTTTTTGATTACAAATGATCCTTCGTATGTAGGAGTCCATTTTCCCCTGGGATCACCTTGCGGTAGTATGATACGTTTGATCACCAGATCCCCAACTTGATACACTTGTCGTCTGACCTTTTTGTTGAAAGCCTTGATCATCCGTTTTTGATACATTTGACCATGATAGACATCAGTAATCCTTTTCTCATCAATCAAGTTTAGTTGATCAAGTCGAGTCTGGATCCAATCCTCTCCATTCAAACCTGCATCCTTCATAATTCTCAGAGAGGGGATTTGAACCTCAATAGGCAAGACAGCCTCCATGCCGTATACCCGAGAGTAGAGTGTTGCCCCGGTTGATGTGCGAGCTGTGGTACGATATCCATGGAGAGCAAATGGTAGAATCTCATGCCAGTCTTTGTATGTGACTGTCATTTTCTGTATGATATTTTTAATGTTCTTATTTGAGGCTTCGACAACACCATTCATCTTTGGCCGTTAAGGGGAAAAATTGTGACGCTGCATCTTGAATTGCTCACACAGGGCGGTGATCATAGAATTGTTCATGTTTGTACCATTGTCTGTAATGATCCTCTCCGAGATATCGTAACGACAAATGAGATTTTGCTTGATGAATCGGGCAACAACATTCTTGATCACGGAAGCGAAAGAGGCTGCCTCCACCCACTTTGTAAAATAGTCAATGGCCACTAAGATGAAGCGGTGTCCATTGGAGGTTGTTGGCTTGATTTCTCCAATCATACAATTCCCCACATAGCAAAGGGCCAAGGAGTCGTCAAAATATTTAGAGGAACTGGAGGTACGTGCACCTTGTCAGCATAAATCTGACACTTGTGGCAGGTTCGAGAGTGTTGATAGCAATCTGCTTCCATGGTAGACCAGTAATAGCCTGCCCGTAGGATTTTCTTTGCCATCGTATGCCCACTAGAATGGGTTCCAAAAGTGCCTTCATGCAACTCAGCCATGATCCTTTCAGCTTCAATCTTGTCTACACACCGAAGTAGCACATAGTCATGGTTGCGTTTGTAAAGAATGCCATTACTAAGGAAGAATTTAGCAGAGAACCTCCTTAAGAACTTCTTATCGTTTACTGAAGCTCCTTCTGGATATTCTTGAGCCTCGAGATACCTCTTGACTTCGTGAAACCAAGGTTGGTCCACTACTTCTTCAGTATTAATCTCGTGACAGTATGCTGGTTCATCCCTTCATTCAATGGTGATCTGGCGAGCCTCATTATCCCATTTAAGTTTAAACATAGATGACATTGTGGCTAGTGTGTTTGCTAGTTGATTTTCTTCTCGCGGGAAGTGCTCGAAGGTAATCTCCTCAAAATGTGGGAGCAACGTCAAAACATTTTCTTTGAAAGGGATAAGGTTAGGGTGTTTGGTGTCCCATTCCCCTTTTATCTGGCTGATAACCAAAGCTGAATCTCCGAATACATTCAAAGATTTGATCCCCAAGTCTATGGCAGCTTTGAGACCAAAGATGCATGCTTCGTATTCCACCATGTTATTTGTAGAATTGAAGCAGAGTCTTGCAGTAAAAGGAGTATGACATCCTTCCGGAGATATGAGTACAGCAGCAATACCATTGCCAAGTGCGTTAGATGCCCCATCAAAAACCAGGGTCCATCGGGATCCTTGTTTAGGTCCGTCATATGGCCTGAATTCTTCATAGTTGTTTACCATCATGATGCCTTCATCCGGGAATTCAAGCTTCATGGATTGGTAGTCTTCCACAGCTTGGTGAGTAAGGTGATCAGCTAGTACACTGCCCTTTATTGCTTTCTGGGTAGTATACTGTATCCCATATTCTGCCAGGATCATCTTCCATCTCGCTATTCTCCCAAAAAGAGCAGGTTTCTCGAAGATGTATTTTATTGGATCCATTTTAGATATCAACAGGGTAGTATGAGTCAGCATATACTATCTTAACCGGCGAGCAACCCATGCCAGAGTGCAGCAAGTTTTCTCGAGCAGTGAATATCTTGTTTCACATTCGGTAAACTTTTTGCTCAGGTAATAAATAGCATGCTCTTTTTGGCCAGACTCGTCATGCTGCCCCAGCACACACCCCATTGAATTTTCCAAAACGGTTAGATACATGATCAATGGTCTTCCCTCGACTGGTGGCATCAACACAGGAGGCTCTTGCAGGTACTCTTTGATCTTGTAGAGAGCATATTAGCATTTATCATTCCATTTGACTTCTTTATCTTTCTTCAATAACTTGAAGATTGGTTCACAAGTAGCTGTCAGGTGAGAAATGAATCTGGAAATATAGTTCAAACGTCCCAAGAATCCTCTGACTTTCTTCTCAGTACGAGGTGCAGGCATCTCTTGCATCGCTTTCTCTTTGGTAGGATCTACTTCAATACCTTTATTGCTGATGACAAAGCCAAGGAGTTTACCAGACCTTACTCCAAACGTGCACTTATTGGAGTTCAACCTCATCTTGTACTTCTTTAGTCTCTCAAAGAGTTTTTGTAGATGATTGAGGTGTTCTTCTTTTGTTTGAGATCTAGCTATCATGTCGTCCATATAGACCTCTATTTCATGATGTATCATGTCGTGAAATAGAGCAACCATGGCACGCTGATAGGTTACCCCAGCATTCTTCAGTCCAAATGGCATAACCTTGTAGCAGAATGTGCCCCATTATGTGACAAAGGTTGTCTTCTCCATGTCCTCAGGCGCCATTTTCATTTGGTTGTAGCCTGAGAAACTGCCCATGAAGGAAAACACTTTGTGTTGTGTCGTATTGTCAACTAGAATATCAATGTGGGGAAGTGGTAAATCATCCTTAGGGCTTGCCCTATTCAAATCTATGTAGTCCATGCACATTCATACATTGCAGTCCTTCTTGGGCATAGGAACAACATTGGCAACCCATTGCGGATAGGAGGTGACGGCCAGGAATCTAGTGTTGAATCGTTTCATAACTTCTGCTTTAATCTTCTCCGACATATCTGGTTGCATGCGACAAACCTTTTGTTTTACTGGTGGGCAATCCTCTTTTGTAGGTAGACGATGTACCACAATATCTGCATCAAGTCCTGGCATGTCTTCATACGACCAGGAAAAGACCTCAACATATTCGTGTAGCAACTGAATCAGACGCTCTTTGACATTGGGTTCCATATTGGCACCCACCCTGACTTCTCTTTTGTCTTCCTCGGTACCTAGGTTGATTGTATCCACGGGATCTTCGTGGGGCTGAATGGTTCTCTCTTCTTGTAGAAGTAATCTGGCAAGTTCCCCTGGTACTTCAAAATCTTCATCACCTTCATCTTCGGCTTGGTAGATTATATTTTCAGAGTCACAAAGAGCCATAGCAGAATCGTTACCCATGGGATCCCGAATGGATGTAGACCTGCATTGTGAGTGTGAGTGTGTGTAAGGGTATAACTATCTTTGAAAGAAATGAAAAAATGTAAAAGAAAAACAATGAGCACAAAGTTTGTATGCAAAAAACATCCATGATTCATTGATGTCATATGGAAATGAGATAATAACCCTTACAAATGGACCATTGTGCCTCGGGTAAGACACAAGGTTTTAAGAGTCTGAATTGTTTTAATATTACAGATCCAACAAAATGTAAAGACAAATTATTTTGGGATAAAAGTGATCGGGACAAAGTCTCTAGCCTCCCCATTTCTGAGCCCTCCACTGACAGTTGGGAAGACCCAATCCTCTAGGTTGCAGCTGTCTTCATATTCTTCCACCGCATTGACTTCGCGATTGCTGATTTTCAAGGGTGGTCCTCCGGCACGAGCGCGGCGCACATCCTTCTGGGCACCTAAAGTGAAACCCAAGCTAAACTTGTCAGAATTGTATGGGATATCTGGGAGTTGTCCCCAAATAGTGCACCCATCTTCTTCTATCACTGCTTTTGCATCCTTCAAAGATGACATCCTGAGTGGAGGCCTTGTGATCTTGGGAATAGCCTTGGTTACTGCCACATCTTGCGGGACTTCTTCAAAGCGTTGGAATGTAGTTTCAATAAATTTACCATCTAATTCCACATATCTGAAGGAATTGAGATGGCTGATCATATACTCTTCTTCTCCATGAACGGTGATAATATTCCCTTGAATCAGGTACTTCAGCATTTGGTGCAACGTAGAAGTAACAACGCCAACATTGTGAATCCATGGTCGTCCTAGCAAGCAGAAATATGAAGGGCGAATATCCATTACATAAAAATTTGAATCAAATGTTTGGGTTCCAACTTTTATGGGGATGTCCACTTCCCCATGCACCATGCTTTTTGAGCCGTCAAAAGCCCTCACTACTATGTTGCTTGGCTTTAATGTCAATCCCTCACAGTCAAGCCTATCAAGAGCTTTTTTAGGCAATACATTCAGAGACGAGTCAGTGTCCACCAAAACATGAGCCAAGGTTGTGCCCATACATTCAACTGAGACATGTAATGCCTCATTATGCTTCCTTCCTCTTGGCGTTAAATCAGCATCCGAAAAACCTAGAACATTATCTGCGGTCAAGCTGGCTACGCAGTCTTGGAACTGATCGGCAGATGTTTCTTGGGGTACATGGGCAGTTTTCAGGAATTTTACCAAGGCCTTTGCATGCGCCTCGGAATATAGTAGTAAAGCCAGCATGGAAATTTTAGATGGAGTTTGCCCCAGTTGCTCAACTACATCGTAGTCGCTTCTTTTTATGATCTTTAGAATTTCCTCCATCTCTTTTCGGGAGGTCTCAGGGATAGCCAATGATTGTGCCTTCATCCGGACAGGCTCAATCAAAAGACTTTTACCTCGAGTCTCGGTTAACTCGGCAGTAGAAATGTTAGTAAGAGTGATAGAAGGGGTTGTAAAAGCTTTGTCAGTTGGAGTATTGGTGGAGATGATTGTAGGACTGGGAATAGCCTTCAGAGGAGAAACAACAACATGAATGATTACGGGTCCAGAAACTGCTTTCGGGGGAGCAATTTTTGGAGAGAATATCCTTTCGCTTCGGGTAATCTTGCTAGTCCCTGCAATATTACTGATATTAGAGTTAACTTTCTTGGAACTTGAATCTTCGGCAGCTGGCCAATCTTGCTTGATACCGTGGTAGTAGACATCCCCTCCATAATTCCATGGTATGGTTTTGTCTGACGAATACGGAACTGGTCTGGTCATTGTAATCATCAAAGGAGCTGCTTTTGGAACTGATGTAATTCTAACGGGTCTTTTGGTGGAGACCCTGGAAGAATTGGCAGAAATGGTAATGATAGAAACATCATTAAAAGGAACAGGTGGAACAGAAGTCTTTTAAAACAAAATTTCCTTGTTATCAATTAGGCATTGAACGCCTGCTTTCAACAAAAGACAACTGGTTGGTAAGGACAAACATAAATGGAAGCTTTCATCACAGCCTGGGAATATGGTATTTAATAAGTTATTTTTGATAATCAAGAGTGGGGTCATAAGTTCATCAACTGAAGTAACAAACATATCTTCCTCAATAGCGTTGGCATTATGGCCGTGTTTGGGCATAGGGGCAGAAATGACATTTGGCTTTTCGGGCGCATCGAATTCAATCTCTTTGGCTTCAATGAGGTCTTGTACTTTGTTCTTTAGAGCCCAACAGTTATTAGTGTCATGGCCGGGACTCTCAGAGTGGTATGCACAACAGACATTAGGATGATAGTGAGGAGAGGTTGTGTTAGGGTTCTTTGGAGCTTCTTTCAAGGTCACTAGGTTGAATCTTAGCAAGTGTGGTAATACTTGAGATAAGGTCATGTTAATTCTGGTGAATTGTCTGACTGGTCTTTCCATCCTTGGTTGGTTGTTTCTTTGTTGATCAGGCGCAGGTTTAGGAATCATAATAGCCCCCACCATTAGAGGGCGTTCGGCCCTATCTTGATTTCTCTGAGGATAAACAACAACCACTTCTTTCTTTCCGATACATGGCTTCCTTATAGCAGTAGAGGATGTATCTTTTTTAATCTTTCCACTTTTTATCTCGGCTTCTACCCTCTCTCTGGTCAATATCAGTTCAGTAAAACCTGCCGATGAACTCCCAATTAGGTGATTGAAGAAGGGACCAGACAAGGTGCCCAAAAACATGTCTACTAATTCTCTTTCAGATAGGGGAGGTTGAACTCTTCCAGCCAAGTCTCTTCATTTTTGTGCATAGTCCTTGAAGCCCTCACTTGAAACCATGGCCATACTCTGGAGTTTAGTACGGGTAGGCGCAAGATCAGCGTTGTGTTGGTATTGTTTGTAAAAGGCTGCAGCAAGATCTTCCCAGTTATGAACATTGGCTCTTTCTAACTGATAAAACCAATCAAGTTGAGTTCCAGACAGACTGTCTTGGAAGAAGTGTACCCATAAGTCTTTGTCAGCGGTATGGGGCTGGATTTTCCTTACATAGGACCGAAGATGCATTTTAGGGCATGAAACTCTGTCATATTTGGCGAACACAGGTGCTTTGAATATTGGAGGAATGACAATTCTCGATACTAACCCCAACTCCTCAAAGTCCAAACCAGGCACTTTTTGGATTTCCATCGCACTCAACCGCTCTTCGAGATGTTTATACTTATCATCAGCTGGAGGGTATTGTTCTTCAGAATAGTCTTCTTCTTCCTCTTCCTCTTCTGATTCTGACTGGATAACTATTTATTTTCCCTTCCCATCTTGATTGTCTTTCTCACCAGATGTTGTTGCAAAGTCTAAGGCCCTTCTTGTCTGCCCTTGGAATCTTCTTCTCATGTTTAGAACTCCGATTATCTTCTTTGTCTTCTTTTTCTTCTCCTCATCCAGCAAAGTCTTCAACTCTTCTTGTCCTTTGGCTAGGGTCAAGAACAATTGTTGGATATGTGCATTATGAGCTTGGAGGTCCTTTACCGTTTGCTCGAGATCCATCTTACTGAAATAAATAGTAGAAAGAGACGAGGAGACTTGTTGCAAGAAACCTGGTTATGTTATGATGAATGATAAATGCGTATGCAATGATTTCAAGGATTTTAAGATTCAAATTTGTTTTAGAAAAAAAGGAAACACACGTTATATTAATAAATTAAAGCTTTTGAGTTCATCAATGCCTTCTTGGGCAAAATAATACAAAAAACTCTAAGATAAAAAGGTAGCCTGCATCCTCTTTGGTGCAATGTAAGCATTCAGATTTTTCTCCTCATGAAGTAGCCTAGTGAGTTCCAACACCTTCTTCTCGCTTGCGTAGAATTGGGCTTCGAAGGTATCTCGCTCCCCCTTGAGTTGTATCCAATCCCTTTGTAGGTCTTCAAGAGAGGTAGGAATATCAGGATGTAGGATAATGTATGGAACATCTCCTTCCATGACAGGCTCAATGATTACCGGGAGAATCGAGGGGTAAGGCATCATAAGACTCTGAGCACGAGTTCGTACCCATTTGAGGTAAAGCTCAAGAGGGATGGAATTCTTGTGTCCCAGTGTCTTGCTATCTACCTTGTTTAACATCCTCCAAGCTCGGATAAATCTCTGGCGAAGACCTTGATCGTCGTTATCATAGTCAAATACCAAACCTTGAATCAGCATCTCATGCGGGCCATCCCTTCGGGCATAACCAAACTGTCTTAAGCTAAGCAGGGGTTGTAGGTGATACCTCCCCTAATTCCAAGTAAAGGGAGATTAGGAAATTACCCACAATGGTCGACAATAGTAATATTCTCTATAGACCGGGAGCACCAACGAATGTCTGAATGTTTGAGCGTCATCAACCTTTGTGACCACTTTGAACCTTGCTCATTCTTTAATACAAATTGGGGAAGATGTGAAATAAACCATCTTGCCAAGAGAGGATTGAAACACATAGGACAACTCTTTTCCTCATTGTGCGAGTGTGAAAAGAGTGTAGGATATCCCCTAGCAATGTAGGCACCGGGTTGCGGGATATGAAGATTTTGACGATGTTCACATCTATGAGTTGGTCAAGATTTTGAAACAAAACCATCCCATAGATGAGGAGAGCCACAATTTCCTCAAAGGCCTGCAAATCCAAGGAATTCCAACAATTTTGGGCTTTCTCGAACAAGAACTTTTCCAAGAAACCTTTGAAACCACTCCTTGTTTCCCAATGAGAATTCTCAAGAGTCAGGAGAATTCTTCTAAAGTAGGCACAAGTTGATAGTCGGGAAATGTGAACCAATAGTGTAAAGGATCAAAGAACTGAAAGAGCACCTTCATCATGTCCTCATCTGTGTTGGAGGTGACCAAGTTGAGTAGGCGACCATGTCTCTCGGTGAATGGAGAGTTTTCAGGAATCCTTGAAGCTAGCTCCTTAAGTTGTGGAGGGATCCTCACAAGGTTGACTTGAATAGTTTTCCTGCGAAGTGAATCCATATCCTACAAAACAAGAACAAAGATGAATCCAAAAATCCTTGAAATGGTTAGTGAATGTGTATGATGTTTATAATGTTCATGATGTTATGTACAAGTATGTATATACAAAAAAAACAAATCCTTAGGTTTAGGCTTGCATGGAGTTTCATAGGTAGGTACCCTCTTGAAGTTTAGTTGGCTCAAACCTGTCCTAGTAATGGTAACCGGGTTCTAAGGAGCTCAATATCACTGGTTTGTTTCCTTGGTCATTGTTGCATCAGAAACCTCTTTAATGGAGACCGAAATATCCCAAGAAACGAAACCTCAATGAGTGTAGTATCGAGTACCTACCAACTTTGGACTGCACCAAAGCCGATCATCTCACTACATCCTAAAGGCCAAGTTGGTCAAGTAAAGGTTCTAAAAGTTCATTAGTGCTTCATGACATCACTCAGTGGCCCCGTATTCTATTTGATTAACTCAAAGGCTACTGGTACCCACAAATATGTCACACTAACATAGCTATTGCTTAGACCATGTCGGTATACCCCGCACAGTTTCCACAATGTATTGCTACTTACCTATAATGTATCCCAAATCCGGGTAGAGGATTCAAACCCAAATAAAGAAACATAATGTAAAGCATACAAGTTAAACAATGTAAGCAAGTAAATGTGATATATCCCTAAGGTAACCCCACTTTTAGAATAGTCCCCAGCAGAGTCACTAGTTATGTGATACGGTGGGAGAACTAACTTGAGGGTTTTGCGTTTGATCACAAATGTTGCGGTTAGCAAGAGTCGCCACCTACTTTTCTTTTATCCAAAAGGAAAGGTGAAAAAGCACATGAAAGAACTTTGAGATTATTTCTTGAGTTCGTGGGGTAGATTATAAAAAGGGAAGGTATTAGCACCCTTTTCATCCATGGTTTTCCATGGGCTCTTAGTTACTTGCTAGATCACTTGATTTTTGTTTGAAATTGTGGTTTGTGTGGTTTTTTAAAGTATTTTGTAAAGAGCCCATTGTTTAGGCAATCTTTGTAATGATTCTCGTTCGTAAGAATGTATACAAAGATGTTGATCTTTTGGAAAATGTTTTCAAATTTGTAAGATACTTGGAAGTGTGTGTGATTGTTTTGAAAATATCAAGGATATTTGTTTTTGAAATGGAGCGAGTAATTAGGAGCAATCTACCTACTCAAATGTCTTTCTTGTTCATTTTCTTTTCCTTTGACATTATTGTCTTACCATTGATTTGGTAAGCAACCCTATCTTTGGATGTAAATGGAACGGGCGTGGGTCATCGTATAACCATGATTAGCAATGTTGCAAGGTATCTTAGCATTCTTTTTTGAGGGACTAAGATCATTTGTAAGGCAACTTAGATAGCGTCATCGAGGGACTATGATCTTGTATTTATTTGTTTTTGCTAAAACACCTTACATGCATAATATGGTCATTTTGTATAAGGAAACCAAGTGGAATAACCCTAGGGGTGCTTGTGTGCAAGTGTGTTGTTTTCATGCTTATTTTTGTCTTGAATTAGGGTTTTCTAAGTGTTGATTTATTTCTTTTCATACAAACCCTAATTACTAGCATGTTATATAAAAGCGATAAATTGCAAAATATAAAGTTACTACGCTATTACAACATATGTGGGGAGGGGGTGTACAATTTGTAAATGGGGATTGTAAGAATTTAAACCTAATTAGTCTATTACAATCATATTGAATTGGTATAAAATATACAAGGAATGAGATAAATACAAAGTATAAAAATGAATAAATGTATAAGACTGCAAAAATGTAAAGAAAATGAATTTTATTTGGTTTTCATGAAAAAAAGATTTTGTCTTAACGTAATTAAATAAAGAAGATAGTTAATTAAGTTTGAATTTATTAAGAAAAGATTTTTAAATGAAAACCTAGTTCTAGTAATTACTCAAAAGAAAATAAATTTAAGAAAGGTATTTTTTAGTATTTTTTATCTTGAAAATATTTATAGCATTATAAAATAATTTTAGTATTTTTTTATATTAAAATAATGTATTTTAAATGGTGTGAAAAAAATAAATAAATAAAATCATAATATTAATTAAGTTTATAAGATTTTTTTAATAAAATAAATAAAGCATAATAAATAAAAATATTTTTTATGGAAAAATAAAATAAAATAAGTCAAAATATAAATATAACATTTTTTTTGTATTTTATGTTCTTTAGTATTTAGAAAAATATATTTAAATAGAAAAATGAAATAAATAAATAAATAAATAAATAAATTTGGGCCAGGGGGTGCCAAGAGCCTGCAAGGGGGTTAGCTAGTAAAAACAAAAATAAAGCCAGGCCCAAAGGGCCCAGCGCCTACCAAAAACACAAAATCAGAAAAGTAAAAAAATATGAAAAATGAAAAGAGTACCGTTGGGGCTCGAACCCAGGTCCCATAGGTTACAGGCGCGCGCTTCTACCACTTGGGTGACTATACATCTGTTAATACAAATGAAATAATAAATATGTAAGGCAAAATGTATCCTGAAGACTTCATCTTCAACCTCCAGCCAGACCAAATGTAACTTGCTCATTTCTCATCAAAAATGAAAACTGTAAACATGAAACTTGTAGCAAATTTTCTCACGATTCCAAAAATGTAAAGTATTAAAACTATAGATCAAAGATAAGCAATAGTTTTAATGGCCCTAATCTGAACCCTAAAAATTTCAAAAGTTTCAGTTTTAAAATTCTCTAAGCTCAAGCAAAATTAATGGAAACTAAGGACATGGTTTGCTTCAGGGAAATGATATCTACATGTTTTATTCATAAATAAACTATTGATGATGCCTGTATGAAGAGTTCCAAGTTGAGAAAACTTACCTTAAAACTGGAAATCGTGTTTTGAGTTTGAGCTTGTTTCAAGGTGCTGCAATGATCATGTTAGCTTCCTTGAGGTCCTAGGAAGCTAATGCGGTGATTAGCTTGAACAATGAATGGCTGAAATGGCCTGGAGAAGTCAAGTTGCAGACTCTGTTTTTTGGTTATGGAAGTTATGGTAAATGGTATTACAGTTCTGGAATAAGGATAGGGATGCGTTGTATTTGATGTAAGGAAGATTTAGAAACTAAAAGTCCAAGAAACGTACGAGGGAAATGGGAGTTTGATGTTCAAGATCAGAAACTGTGCAACAATGGAGTTTTTGTGCAATTTCTGATTTGAGAGAGTTTTGATGTATTTCATGGTGCTCAAGCTCGTGTCCTAGCTCACAAATAGCGATTATATTTATAAGCAACAAGTTTGGAGTGCTCTAGTTGATCAGAATTCAAATTTACATGTTTAAGTTAAACATATGATTTTTTGACAAAACAAGTTTCCATGCCTTGTGTAATTGCTAAGATAGAGTGGTTATGCTTTAAACAAGCTTGCTTCTGACTTTGTGGATAGAGTGTAATCAGAGGGAACAAGTTAGAGGCTCAATGTGAACTTTATGCAAAAAGCTTGCTTTACAAGAATGATAATGTTACTTTGTGCCATTAATGGAAATGCAACTTGGATAATAGCTCAAATGCTTGGATCAAAGCTCTAACAGTTGTGTAAACATTTAATTATGGAGTGAAAAATAAGTTTGAGGCCTTCAAAGCAAAGATTATGCAGCCTAGCATGGATTTGGTTCATGTGTTCATCAAAAATAGCTTGTAATTCAAGTGACAAAATCCTAACTTCATCTCTTCGACTCTCCCTACTCAAGAATGATCTCAAGGAGTTCTTGGACATTTTGGAAATCTTGGAATGTGCTCTACAACCTATATTTGAATTGCTTTTGAAGATTCCCCTTGGAACTATATGAAAAAGTGTCATGAAGTTAGGTCAAAATCCTTCCCAAATTAGGGCAAAATTTCACTAAGTGTTTAGTTTTCATGACCCTATGTTCATAAAATCATAACTTGAGATCCAAGAATTTTTGGAGATCTACAACTTTCATGTTGGAAGTTTCTCTTGAATCATATTTCTTTAAATTAGCCCCTAGTAGTTTATCTAGCAGTCGGCACCGTCAAAACACAAACTACGCAAGGAACCGATGAATATAAGTGAATGATCCGAAAGAAGTGAAGATAGAATAACAATATTTGTCGTGAAATTCCCAAAGTAAGTTAGGTGACCCTCACCCGGTCGTTTAGCCCAAAGGATGTAATTCTCGCAAGATAAAAGAAAACTTATTGCAAATTGGTTCAGAAGTATCTGGTACTGAACTTGGTAGGGCAGACTATGGACCGATCCCCCGCAATTTACAATTAAGTTAAAAAGAAGGGGTTACCACTTATAAGTGCCAGAACCCCAAGAATCAACGAATCATAGTCGCTAACCGGTTACTTTGCTATGTGCATGTGGAGATAAAGGGCTTAATGTGATTGCGCCTGAATGAACACGGGTGAAATCTAGTTTAAAGGGTTGATTGGTGCTATAACATCATGACTCGGAACGGTTTGCACAATTGGAGTACTCTAATGTCCTCACCGTACGTCTTTTGCATCTAAACCTCTTGGCCTAATCAAAAATTTACAAACTAGCTAGTTTGCGAACATTGTCACGTGTGTTTAATTTGTCGTTTTTATAAACCGCCTTATCTTTTTGCTTGAGGACAAGCAAAGGTTCAAGTGTAGGGGAGTTTGATAACACGAAAACGTATCACTTTTTAGGTCTAATTTACACGAGTTATTTGTACGTTTTTTATCAAATAATATGCATCATGAAGGTATTTTTATTTGTTTCAGGTAAACTATATTTTCCAAGGCATAAGATGGGAAATTAGCTAAAAGGAGCAAAACAAGCTAGGAAATGGCAAGAAGAAAGAAGAAAAAGGGCAGTCTGCTAAGAAGCTCACACCAGAAGGGTGTTACGAGCGCAACGCCTAGCGTTGCGAACGCAACACCTAGCGAACACCGTTACGAACGTAACATAACGCGTTACGGACGTAACAAAAAAATCCTAGCTGTTACGAACGTAATGAATGCCATTACGAACGTAACACTTTAAATACTCAGTCTATGCAGTAAACCACAGAGCGGCCACACGAAGTCCACACGACCTCGTTCCACCAGCCAAGAATTTAGCGCATGTACGAAATTAATGGAAGAAGGCAATTACAACCAAAAGCCTATATATATGTTGAAGAATTCACTTTGAAGGGGTGGGAGATTTTGCTACAGAACCATACTTTTTCCTTTCTGCATTATTTTGTTTTACTTGCTTTTGAACCATATAGCCTCTGTAACGTTCAGTTTCTAAAAGTGTTAATTCTTCACATCAAAGGATTAACACACTTAGTCCTATATTTCAATTAATCGCAAGGGTACTGTACGAATTCAAGGTTACCACTGCAACATAATTACAGGGTTTTTTATGAAATTGGTTTTTATTGTTCATATGCCATGTTAATTATTTTTATGAACTGTATTTTACGTTGCATGGTTGCTAAATACATTATGTCTGGCTAATTTCGTTTGTACCGGTATGTGACTCCTAAGCACCGAAGGAATTTGGTGATAACTTGGCTAAAAACTTTTATAAGTAATTTCTGGTTTCCAATTTCCATATTTAATTTAACTACCCTTTTCACGAGAGTGAAAGGATATTTAACACGATTTTGCCACGAGAGTGGGAAATTAATTAAGGCAAGAACCTGCATGCGAGAGCTGGGGTTCGACCCAGGTAGTGGTAACGAAACATTAATTTTTAAATACACGAGAGTGTTTTAACAAATTAATTAATCTCAAGTCGTTTTCAAAAAGTGTTATTAGATTTAAAGTGCATCCACTAGGTTTAGTAGCATAACTTATTTCATGAACACGAGATTGTATGTCTCAGGTTTTTAAACAATTCGTTTTTACCGAAATACTTTATATGCCAAGTGATTCATCGAGTTCCCAAAGTCCGACTATCACATACCGGTATAACTATTACTATTGTTTTTAATTAAAATCTTTTTCCCCTAAAACCAAATATTCATCGCTTAGTTAAACATTTGTAACATTAGATCATATGCGATTGATCCTCAGTCTCTGTGGGTTCGATAATCATTTAAAACTAGAACGACTAAACTGTATACTTTCAGTTAGCATCCCGATAGACTCATAAAGTCCCGATCAAGTTTTTCGCGCCGTTGCCGGGGACTGATTAGTCAATTAAGTACAATTCTTCTGTTGCGCGTTTAGACTAGGCAACATAAACCCTTTTTCGATTTGTATGCCAAGGACTCGTTCACAAGGCGAACCACTTGACAAATCGATGGACGAACCTGAACGCATCCTTTCCATAAGATGAACAATCAGTGATTACTATTTAAATCACGCTATTCCTTTACCAAAGCCCGAAATCAAGATTAATTCCGAGACAGATTCTAATTCTTCCTCTGAAACCGAAATCAATCCAGAAGTAGACATGGCCGAAGAATGAAGGACCCGTCCACTGAATGAGTACGCAGCTCCATCACAACAAGAACCCCACAATAGCATTGCTGCTCCAGCAATTAATCGAAATGATTTTGAGTTGAAACCGTCATTGATATCAGCTATCCAACAATGCCAATTCTTTGGAAATCCTACCGAGGATCCAAATGAACATCTTACGAAATTCGTTCAATTTGCCGACACAGTTATAGCAAATGGTGTTAGTAAAGATGCAATAAGATTACGTCTTTTTCCTTTTTTGCTAAGAGATAGAGCTTGGGCTTGGTTGCAATCCTTGCCGTCAAATTCTGTCACTACGTGGGAAGGACTTAAGACTGTATTTTTAGCACGATACTTTCCCCCAAGCAAGACTGCTGCATTAAGAGCTCAAATCAACGGATTTAGGCAGAAGGATACTGAATCGCTATTCGATGCATGGGAACACTACAAAGATATGATGCGAATGTGCCCACATCACGGATTAGAAAACTGGCTGATTATCCACACATTTTACAATGGACTCTTGTACAACACAAGGCTCTCTATAGATTCCGCCGCAGGTGGTACACTGATGGACAAACCTTACGACGAAGCTAATCAACTCATTGAAAATATGGCTTAAAACCACTATCAGTGGGGAGGAGAAAGAACACATGTGGAGAAAACTCCAACCAAAAGTGGGATGTACGAGATTAGTAGCCTAGATAAAGTTAATGCTAAGGTAGATGCTCTTACCCAAAAGATAGAAAGCTTGACTTTACCTCCTGCAGCCACCGTGGCTTCCGTAACCCCAAACTGTGAAGTTTGTGGAGTTCCTGGTCATGTTGGAACCGAATGTCAAATCCTAGCAGGAATATCAGTTGATCAGGTGAATTACGTTCAAGGTAATCCTTATGCTAATACCTATAACCCTGGTTGGAAAAACCATCCTAACTTCTCGTACAAGAACAATAACGCTTTATATGCACCTGGCCAAGCACCCGCTGTACCTCCAGGCTATCAAAAACCCGCTGCTAATGTTCCTAACATTCCTAGGAAGTCTAACCTTGAAATCCTAATGGAAAACTTTATCGCTAATCAAGCTCAACAAAACAAAGAATTCCTCAATCAAAACATTCACACCGGTGAACAATTGAAGCTATTAGAAAATAAGGTAGATGCCCTAGCAACTCACAATAAAATGTTAGAAACCCAAATCTCCCAAGTAGCACAACACCAAGCAAGTTCTGCCGCACCTGCTGGTACGTTTCCTGGACAACCACAACCCAATCCTAAAGGACATGCTAATGCTATCACATTACGAAGTGGGACAACACTTGATGGAACGGTAGATCCTAGACTCCAAAACCCGACCATGTATCAAAAACCTGAAAAGGAAGCAGAGAAATCGAAGGAACAATCTGAGAATGCAAAGGAAGACGCAAACGAGAGCGGAGAAGTTTCAGATAAACCTTACGTACCTCTACCGCCATATAAACTACCAATTCCATACCCTCAAAGACTTGCAAAATCCAAAAACGAGGGACAATTCGAGAAATTCATAGAACTTCTGAAACAACTAAACGTCACTATTCCTTTTACAGAAGCTATAACTCAAATGCCGTCATATGCTAAATTCCTAAAAGAAATACTGTCTAATAAGAAAAAAATTGTTGAAAACGAAACCGTTATGCTAACTGCCGAATGTAGCGCCATAATTCAAAATAACATGCCTCCAAAGCTAAAGGATCCTGGTAGTTTCTCCATACCATGTGTAATTGGAAAATCTGTCATAGACAAAGCTCTATGCGATTTAGGAGCAAGTGTTAGTCTAATGCCCTTATCTATTTGCGAGAAGCTCAAACTAGGTGACATGAGACCTACCAAGATGTCCCTACAACTAGCCGACAGATCAGTCAAATTCCCTGTTGGTATGCTAGAAAACATTCATGTCCGAATAAGACAATTTTACAT
The DNA here is from genome assembly GCA_948472305.1 of Vicia faba. Taxonomy (NCBI): domain Eukaryota; kingdom Viridiplantae; phylum Streptophyta; class Magnoliopsida; order Fabales; family Fabaceae; genus Vicia; species Vicia faba. Next base: position 598,452,747 of record OX451735.1, read on the forward strand.
ACCTACTGACTTTATAATAATGGACATAAAGGAAGATTCAAATATTCCCATCATATTAGGAAGGCCATTTTTAGCCACTACAGGAGCCATTATCGACGTTAAGAAAGGAAAGCTTACCTTCAAGGTCGGAGAAGAAAAAGTAGAATTCATTCTTTCCCAATTCTTCAAAGCCCCTGCTATAGATGACTCATGCTATTTCCTAGATATTATCGATGAATGTGTCAAAGAACTAGAAAGCCAAGAAGACACATATTCTGGGATATTGAAAATTTTGACACCAACTATTTTCGAGGATGATGATTGGAGACGAGAATATCACGATGCCAACCTAAGCGAATGTTTCGCCTTAACACCCGATCCTACCCCAACTGATAAGAAAACTGGTATATAACTTAAAACATTACCTAAAGATCTAAGGTATGAATTTTTAGATAAAGAACTCGAACGTCCAGTTATAGTCAATGCCGACTTAGGGAAGATCGAAACCGAAAAACTTCTTAATGTGTTAAGGAAGTATCCAACTGCACTGGGATATAATATATCAGATCTAAAAGGAATAAGCCCTTCTGTCTGTATGCACCGCATTATGCTAGAAGAGGGCTGCAAGACTTCTAGAGAACATCAAAGACGAATAAATCCTATTTTAAGTGAAGTCGTAAAGAAAGAAGTGCAGAAACTACTAGAGGCAGGCATCATATACCCGATATCCGATAGCAACTGGGTCAATCCAGTTCATGTAGTACCTAAGAAAGGAGGTGTTACGGTTATAACAAACCCAAAAGGCGAATCGGTAGCACAACGTACCCAAACAGGATGGAGAATGTGTATTGATTACAGAAAACTAAACAAAGCTACGTGCAAGGACCATTTCCCACTACCATTCATAGATCAAATGCTCGAGCGCTTAGCTAATCATTCCCACTTCTGCTATCTTGACGGATACTCAGGATTCTTTCAAATTCCCATTCATCCTGATGATCAAGAGAAAACTACATCCACATGCCCCTATGGTACCTTTGCATACTGAAGAATGCCATTTGGACTATGTAACACACCTGCAACTTTTCAACGATGCATGATGGCGATTTTCGCAGACTTTTTTGACGGAATTATGGAAGTATTCATGGACGATTTTTCTGTCTGCGGAGAAAGTTTTGACAGATGTTTATCAAATCTTGAGCTGGTACTGAAACGCTGTGTCAATGTCAACCTAGTGCTCAAATGGGAAAAATGTCACTTCATGGTGAGACAAGGAATTGTGTTGGGGCACATTGTATCAAACAGAGGGATTGAAGTCGATAAAGCAAAAATCGAAATTATCAAAAACCTCCAACCACCCAAAACAGTTAGAGAAATAAGAAGTTTTCTAGGACACGCTAGTTTTTACCAACGTTTTATAAAAGATTTCTCTAAAATCACTAAGCCACTAACTGAACTATTGATGAAAGACGCCGAGTTTATTTTCGATGATAAATGCTTAAACGCATTTGAGACGCTTAAAGAAGAATTAATTTCAACAACTATAATGCAACCTCCTGATTAGAACCAACCATTTGAAATAATGTGCGATGCAAGCGATTATGCTGTAGGCGCAATCCTAGGACAACGCAAGGATAAAAAGCTTCACGCTATTTACTACGCAAGCAAAACACTTGATCCTGCACAAATGAATTACGCCACTACGGAGAAGGAACTCTTAGCTATTGTATTCGCGTTAGACAAATTTCGTTCCTACTTAGTAGGCGCCAAAATCGTTATTTACACGGATCATGCTGTGATCCGATACTTGCTAAGTAAGAAAGACGCCAAACCAAGACTACTCAGATGAATCTTACTCCTACAAGAGTTTGACTTGGAAATAAAAGACAAAAGGGGAACTGAAAAACGTAGTAGCAGACCATTTATCAAGATTGGATGGAATCCAAACCGAGAGAGTTCCCATAAACGAAGATTTCCCATATGAATGCCTTATTGCTAAACTAGAGATAGCTCCTACCGACAATTTAGATCAATGTGATGAACATTTAACAACTGCGGTAGTAGAAGCCATCTGTACCAACACCACATTACCATGGTACGCTGATTTTGTTAACTACTTAGCCGCCGGTGTTCTACCACCCGATTTAACGTACCAACAGCGGAAGAAATTCTTCCATGATCTTAGACACTACTTTTGGGATGAACCACTACTCTTTAAAAGAGGCACCGATGGTATCTACCATCGCTGTGTTCCTAACGATGAAGTGGACGACATCATTGCTCATTGCCATTCCGTCCCTTATGGTGGACATGCTAGTACTTCGGAAACTTGTGCAAAAATACTTCAAGCTGGTTTTTTTGGCCTACTTTATAGAAAGACGTCCACGTAGCAATTATGAACTGCAATAGATGTCAGCGCACAGGAAATATATCTAGACGTGACGAAATGCCGCAAAAAGGGATTCTCGAAGTCGAAATTTTCGATGTATGGGGAATTGATTTCATGGGACCATTCCCCGCATCCTTTGGAAATAAGTATATATTGGTAGTTGTTGACTACGTATCAAAATGGATTGAAGCCGTCGCTACACCCACAAACGATACACGAGTGGTACTTAAATTATTCAAGCATGTTATCTTCCCACGATTCGGTATACCAAGACTAGTAATTAGTGATGGTGGTTCCCATTTTATCTCTAGAATTTTCGAAAAACTACTTTCAAAATATGGCGTTAAACATCGCATAGCCACACCATACCATCCTCAAAGAAGTGGACAAGTGGAAGTGTTAAATAGGGAAATTAAACAAATCCTTGAGAAAACCGTAGCCACATCCAGAAAGGATTGGTCCTCCAAGCTAAATGATGCTCTTTGGGCATATAGGACAGCTTTTAAAACCCCTATCGGAACAACGCCGTTTAAATTAGTTTATGGAAAATCTTGTCATTTTCCAGTAGAATTAGAACATAAAGCTTATTGGGCCATTAAAACTCTTAACTTAAATTACAAGACTGCTGGCGAGAAACGAATATTAGATATCCATGAATTAGAAGAATTGCGTTTAGACGCTTATGAAAATGCTAGAATCTATAAGGAGAGAACAAAAAAATGGCATGATAAGCATATCTCGCGGAAAGAATTTAAGAAAGGAGACATTGTACTCTTATTCAACTCTAGACTGAAACTCTTTCCGGGTAAATTACGTTCCAGGTGGTCAGGACCATTCAAAATTAATAAAGTTTTCCCTAGTGGTGCGATATAAATTAAAGGAAATTCCATCGAACCATTTATAGTCAATGGCCAGCGCTTAAAGCATTATTTTAACGTTGAAAATCTAAACTATTCGGCTTATCTGCAGTTAAGTGAGCCACCTACCCCGATACCTAACTGAATAGGTATTGTCTGTCGAGCCATCGACATAAAACAAAAGCGCTTCATGGGAGGCAACCCATGTTTACTTTTAATTATTTTTGTTGTTTTGATATGTTTTTATTTTTTAACTTTGTTTTAATCTTTCAAATTTTTATGTTGCATCCCTTACTCCTATTTATTTGAACTTCTTTTTCTTTTGATTAACTTCGGCATTTTAACCTGAAAATACTAACTTAGTTTTTCATACATTTATTAAATATTTTCAGGGTAATTCATTAGCTTTATTTTTTAGCTCCATGGCGCGTATGAACTATATGAACATAACCCTGAGAGGTAGGCATCAAAGAAGGCGCTTTGAGGATCTAGTTGAGTGAGAGATGTGTCCAACCATTTATGCTGACGACCATGCGATGATTGCCTTAGGCATTCGCGAGAGCGTCGTGTATCTTCTTAACCAAATAGGTTGGGACGTTGCTCCAATTCGGAGACTCTATTGTACCTACCGTAAGTTGACCCTTGAGTTTTTGAGCACACTAAGCTATCTTCCAAACCATGGGTTAGGTTTCAACCGCGGGCTGATCACCTTCAGACTGTTTAATATGGACTACCGCTACAATCATAGGGAGTTTGCCAATCTGTTAGGATTCCCTAATGGCCCTGGTGTTATCACCATGACCCAAGAAGACCTATTGCTAGATCATGACCTTGATTACTTCTGGGGTAGTATTGCTGGAAACAACCATCCTGAGCCAACTGATCTTTACTCGGAGTCCATCCATAACCCTTCTATTAGGTACTTCCATAAAATCATTGCCCATACCCTCTTCGGAAAAGAGCAGAATGTTACATTTGTGTCACGTGATGAGCTTTTCATCATGTATTGTGCTTCGCAGAACCGTCCAGTAAATGGTGCCACCTATATGATTGCTAATATGGAACATATTATCCAAATAGAAAATGCACCAATCCTCATAGGTGGGTTAGTTGCTATGATCTCCAATGCTATTGGACTCTGAAGACCTATGTTAGGAACAAATCCGCACTATGGGATTAAGCCGATGAATATTGAGTTTTTCTTTAACACTAGCTTCATAGGAAACCTTGGTCCAAATGAATTTGAGCTGCTGATTAACCATGAAACTGTTCACCAATTTGTACTCCCAAATCCTATTACTAGTGTCCATAACAGAGCAAATTGGCTTTTTAATCTCCACCATCCTCCTACACCTCCTTCGACCCCATCCACTATTGAAATTTATGAAGTCCCAAATACCTCTCCAGCTGCTGAAGAATCCGATCCTGAAACACCACCTGGATACCACAAATTTCTTGACCCGTGGGATCAGCCTGTAGTTTCCACTGAGTCTACCTTCCCAGTTCCTGAGATACCACCACCACCTCCACCTGCTGTCACACTCGACTCTTTGAATACAGAAATAACCGGAATGCGGGGCGAGCTTACCTCTTTACATGTGGATTTCCTTGGTTTTATGGATTTGGTAACTGAACAATTGGATTTCATTCACCAACATCTGTTCTCTACTCATCGTGGCTAGGAGTTGCTGCCGTTATGCTAATATGTTCCGTTCTTGCATTTATGTACACAGTGGGGTCACTGTTTCGTCTAAGTGTGGGGGAGAAACCTTAGTTTTAGTTTTAGTTTATTCCATGCATTTAATTATTGTTTGTTTCAAATTCTAAACAATTATATTAGTTAATGATATTTCAAGTTTCAATTTTACTGTCATTATTTTTTCTCTGTTATTACTGTCATTAATTTTACTGTTAGTTCTAATATTACTGCTTTACACTACTGTTACTATATTCAACTATGCTGCTATATGTTTTATCCTCCCTAAATAATAACAAGTGCAGCTAATGATGCTAAGGAGAATGGCACGATAATAACAATATGAAAGCTATCTTTTCCCCATAAACAGAGGTGTTACGAACGTAACACAACTGTTACGAACGTAACAGCCTCTTCCGCGTTACGAACGTAACGCCCTTGCGTTGCGAACGTAACAGGGCTAGCTGTTACGAACCAGAAACAAAACAGAAGTGTTTCATTCTTTCTTTCTTTCTCTCTCAGTTTTCCAAATGCAGCCGCACCTCTCAACCATTTTCCAAATATCTTCACCATACCCATTTTCCAAACTTGCATCCATTCCCATTTAAGAGAAACCATATTTGCATCTTACAAAAAGCTTCACATAGTTCCAACCCATCCCATTCAAACACTCTCTACAAAATCTCTCCCTCACCACTTTCACAGTAAAACCTTACTTCAATCAACAAATTGTCAATGGAGAACAGATAGGCCGACATGGGTGGAATCATTTTTAGGAATCAAGACGGCAGACACTAAAGGGAGCAATATTTAAAGTTTCACCGTAGGGGAGTCTTGGCCAAGAGATATCCCGACAACGATTGCCTCAACAAATTGGGAATATTTGATGCAGTGGATTGGCTGCTCCGTCTCTCTGGCCTCTCATACGCATGCATGCAACATCACCCGACGTACCCTAAGCTGACGCCCGAGTTCCTTAGTTCGTTCTCGTATTCAACACTGAGTGATGACGGCATGTTCCTCATGGGCACCGCATCTTTCCGTATGTTCAACACCGAATATACGTTAAACCAAGAAAAAATCACGGAGCTACTCAAATTTTCAACCAAGGAAGACGACTCTGAAATGGTGCACCACAAGGTCCTTGTTACCGAATATTTGGTTGTTGTTTTGTTCGAATTGTGGGAGAAACTCACCAATGTCTCGACAGGAAATTGGGATGAGTGTCTGGCATCTCACGTTCACAACCCCACCACTAGGTACTACTTTAAGATTCTATCCAACACCATTTTCGGACGAGCTAATAGCAACAAAGTCAACTCAAAGGACGTATTTTTCCTTCATTGCTGCTTAGCTGGGAATACCAAGGTAAATGCTACTCTATTTCTTCTTCGTCATTTTGAATCCCTTTGTGCAAGGGGACATCAACCATTTTTGATCGGAGGACTGATAACCACATTAGCTCATGGGCTTAATTTTCAAAGCCAACTGGAGACTCTTGATGCTCTACCGCCTCTTCTCATGGATTTAGATAACTTCAAATACATGCGTTTGATTAGGAACCAAGATGATGGCAGGTACAATTTGATGGTGAGGAACAAAATTGTTCCAAGTGTGATTATGCCAAATAGGTTGCTCACAAATGTGGCAAACATGGATAAGTGGATTTATGATTTAAACGCCCCTGAACCCGACCAAGCTTCTCAGATGAATCAAAATCCTCAACCTGTTGGTGAGGTAGAAGAAGAAATGGATGCACAGCACCAGACCACACCTCAACAGGAAATGCCAAGCACTTCTACTAGGCGCAGAAGAAGGCCTCGTAACCCGACTACTGAAGATCTTTATGAGGCAATGATGGATCAAACCCAAAGGATGACAAACATGAATGCCCAACTTACCCACCAATCCCAACAGGTCACGGATATCCAAGCTCAGCAAACTGCAATGATGCAACTCATGCAACAGATGCAGCAACAACAAATTGAACAAGGAGCTAGGCATGAGGCCCGTATGGATACTTTGACGATAGAAATGGGTGGTTTGAGTGTCCGCATAGGTGATTTTCAAGAGAGCCTGCGCCATCTTGGATTTCCTGGTTTTGATGGACAAAGAAGAGGTCGTGGAAGAGCCAGAGGGAGAGGGTCTGAATGACGATATCTCCTCCCATCCTTACTTCGAAACATTGAGGACAATGTTAGATTTAAGTGTTGGGGAGGAAACTCTATCATTTTATTTTGCTTTCTAGATTAGATTTAATTTTTCGCATCGTTTTTCCTTGCTTGTACTTTCCCTTCAACAAAACAACTTCATGTACAATTAAATCCTTAATTGCTAAGTTCTTAAGTTCTTTTTCGTGCATTATTGGAATTCCCCAAACTTTACAATTATTGAGCCATAACGAATTTTTTTTACGATTATCATACAACGCGATGTTTCCAAACGGCTAGCTAAAACCAAATACTCAATTCAGCTTAGGCCACTTGAGGAAGTTTGACAAAATCGTTACGGTTGTGACATTTTAGAACTCTGCCTTATGCGATGCCATTTTGGGTACTTATTATACCGCCAACCGCGAATTTTACTTTAAATTAGCCCCTAGTAGTTTATCTAGCAGTCGACACCGTCAAAACACAAACTACGCAAGGAACCGATGAATATAAGTGAATGATCCGAAAGAAGTGAAGATAGAATAACAATCTTTGTCATGAAATTCCCAAAGTAAGTTAGGTGACCCTCACCCGGTCGTTTAGCCCAAAGGATATAATTCTCGCAAGATAAAAGAAAACTTATTGCAAATTGGTTCAGAAGTATCTGGTACTGAACTTGGTAGGGCGGACTACGGACCGATCTCCCGCAATTTACAATTAAGTTATAAAAGAAGGGGTTACCACTTATAAGTGCCAGAACCCCAAGAATCAATGGATCATAGTCACTAACCGGTTACTTTGCTATGTGCATGTGGAGATAAAGGACTTAATGTGATTGCGCCTGAATGAACACGGGTGAAATCTAGTTTAAAAGGTTGATTGGTGCTATAACATCATGACTCAGAACGGTTTGCATAATTGGAGTACTCTAATGTCGTTACCGTACCTCTTTTGCATATAAACCTCTTGGCCTAATCAAAAATTTACAAACTAGCTAGTTTGCGAACATTGTCACGTGTGTTTAATTCATCGTTTTTATAAACCGCCTTATCTTTTTGCTTGAGGACAAGCAAAGGTTCAAGTGTAGGGGAGTTTGATAACACGAAAACGTATCGCTTTTTAGGTCTAATTTACACGAGTTATTTGTATGTTTTTTATCGAATAATATGCATCACGAAGGTATTTTTATTTGTTTCAGGTAAACTATATTTTCCAAGGCATAAGATGGAAAATTAGCTAAAAGGAGCAAAACAAGCTAGGAAATGGCAAGAAGAAAGAATAAAAAGGGCAGTCTGCTAAGAAGCTCACACCAGAAGGGTGTTACGAGCGCAACGCCTAGCGTTGCGAACGCAACACCTAGAGAACACCGTTACAAACGTAACATAACGCGTTACAGACGTAACAAAAAAATCCTAGCTGTTACGAACGTAATGAATGCTATTACGAACATAACACTTTAAATACTCAGTCTATGCACTAAACCACGGAGCGGCCACACGAAGTCCACACGACCTCGTTCCACCAGCCAAGAATTTAGCGCATGTACGAAATTAATGGAAGAAGGCAATTACAACCAAAAGCCTATATATATGTTGAAGAATTCACTTTGAAGGGGTGGGAGATTTTGCTACAGAACCATACTTTTTCCTTTCTGCATTATTTTGTTTTACCTGCTTTTGAACCATTATAGCCTTTGTAACATTCAGTTTCCAAAAGTGTTAATTCTTCACATCGAAGGATTAACACACTTAGTCCTATATTTCAATTAATCACAAGGGTACTGTACGAATTCAAGGTTACCACGGCAACATAATTACAGGTTTTTTATGCAATTGGTTTTTATTGTTCATATGCCATGTTAATTATTTTAATGAACGGTATTTTACGTTGCATGGTTGCTAAATACATTATGTCTGGCTAATTTTGTTTGTACCGGTATGTGACTCCTAAGCACTGAAGGAATTTGGTGATAACTTGGCTAAAAACTTTTATAAGTAATTTCTGGTTTCCAATTTCCATATTTAATTTAACTACCCTTGTCACGAGAGTGAAAGGATATTTAACACGATTTTGCCACGAGAGTGGGAAATTAATTAAGGCAAGAACCTGCATGCGAGAGTTGGGGTTCGACCCAGATAGTGGTAACGAAACATTAATTTTTAAATACACGAGAGTGTTTTAACAAATTAATTAATCTCAAGTCGTTTTCAAAAAGTGTTATTAAATTTAAAGTGCATCCACTAGGTTTAGTAGCATAACTTATTTCATGAACACGAGAGTGTATGTCTCAGGTTTTTAAACAATTCGTTTTTACCGAAATACTTTATATGCTAAGTGATTCACCGAGTTCCCAAAGTCCGACTATCACATACCGGTATAACTATTACTATTGTTTTTAATTAAAATCTTTTTCCCCTAAAACCAAATACTCATCGCTTAGTTAAACATTTGTAACATTAGATCGTATGCGATTGATCCTCAGTCTCTGTGGGTTCGATAATCATTTAAAACTAGAACGACTAAACTGTATACTTGCAGTTAGCATCCCGATAGACTCATAAAGTCCCGATCAATAAGTTTCATATGTTGACATGTTCTGATGAATTATGATCTTTGGCACTTGAATTTGACCAAAAAGTCAAAGTTTGACTTTTCAGCACACAATTGACTTTTGATCAGTTGACTGCAAAATTCATCTGTCAATCCAATGGATTTGCAAAGTTTTGAACCATGTCATTAGGTCAAAATGATGCAATTGGACTCTTGATATTATGCCTTAAACCAATTGACCATTTCTAGGTCAAAAACCAAGAATTTCCTTTTCCCAGTCAAAACCCTAATTTTGACCATTTTTCCCTTTTGGAGATTTGATCAAATTTCTTGAGGAGTTGTGGTCCAAACTTGATCAAATGATACATATGAGTTTATAATGTTGACATGTATAAAAAATTATGAATTTTAACTGTAAATTGGCCATAGTTGACTTTTCTCAAATACAATTGATTTTTAGGTCAACTGCTCAATTGATTGATTAAAAGTGAGATCCAAGGCTTGACACTTGGAATGAGTAATCTTGGAGTCCATAATGATCCATGAAAGTCATATGAAGAATTGTAAGTACAAAAAAATCCTTGTGCAATCTCAAACCCTAATTTTGGTAATCAGTGCATAAGGAGGTGTCTTGAGCTGATCAAACCCTAATGCAGTCTTGAGCCCAAGGAGATCTTGTGAGAAAAATCTTGATAAGTGAGAGGGAAAATTTTGGGGTACAACAGTGTGCCTTACTCTTTCAGAATGAAAGAATTTTGTAAGGCAAAATGGGTCAGTAGTACTGATAGATATTTATCCCTAAGAAACAATTTGATTTCTTGTTTCAATAAGAAGCAAATATATGGTTCAAGGAATACTACTGAAGCTGCATATGGTGGAACAAGGAGAGGTTGCTCTCAAATGGTTTTGATGAAACAAATGTTGAAGGATTATAATGTCAAATATGATTTCTTGACATTATGTTGTGAAGATTTGAGTGTCATTAGATATCTCATTCAATATGGATAGAATAAGAACCCTGATAGTCATAATCAACTAATCAAGAATCTTGTTGAAGGAAGGGTTTTTATTTTGGAGCATATGGACATCAAGGATCAACTTATTGTTATGTTTAAAGTAAAGTAGATTGAGAACATAAGTAGTGGGATTGGAACTTGCACTATTGAGGAGTCATAGCAATTACAGGTGATCTTACTGCATCAGAAACGGACCGTCACAGCTGGCTCGGGCAGAAGTTGAATGAGATGGGGGGGGGGGGGTACCTGCAAGACACTCTGATGGCAAAGTAAGTTGCGGAATGAGCAAGCAAGTATGAGTTCAGAGAGATGAATTGAATACCTGACCCTCTTAGGAGTGAGGGTATTTATAGCCCCCAGCGCTGGGCTAAGGTTCCCACTCTTGGGCCATGTTGAGGCCCAATAACATGAACTGCCAGGGCTTACGTGTGTATGGAGTCCAGCAAGTGGACTCCCCCTGGTCAACTTCTCCGCGAGAATAAGGTTGGACCTGTGATTTCTAGAGGGCAGTTTAAGATGGCTGTCATGGGATCGTGGGCCATGTCCTCCAACATTCGGGTGGGGAGTTGCCCAACTGTCCTTAATTTGGGCTGTTTTTAGGCTTCCCGTCCAAAGGGAAAGTGTAGGCCCAATCCAGATCAGGAGCCCCCCAAGTTATTTCCCTTGAGCAAAAGGGAGGTGACTTCAGTTCAGCTCTTGATACCAGAGACTTGATTGAGGTAGGCGGCCAAAGTCCCCCGAAAGGCATGAGTTGTTTCCCGCGTGGGGGACAAGCTCGAGTGCGTCGGGGGATATTATGGATGAGAGGGCAGCGAGACCGAAGGGGTCAATCGCTTTCTCGAGAGGACCGTATTAGTGATGGGGAGCTTCCGCGAGATTCCATTTGACACGCCCGTCTTGAGGGAGTTGTCGGTCTGTCGAGCATTACTTCATCCCCGAGGTGGTCGAATGGGTGTGCCCCTATACGCACTCTAATGTCGAGCATACCCTCACATGGATATTTGTCTCGTGCACGTTTGGGGATGACGTGTAGGAGTCGGGCATATGCTCGTCAGTCCAGAAGGGACGCGTGGTTGACAGTTGAGCCACATAGCTAATGCTTTGGGGTGTCACCCCTTCAAGGGGAAAGTAAAAAGGCCCACTAAAATGATGACCTTTCATGAGGGACCCCTTGGGGCATGGGTCACCTATAAAAGGGGGCCCCTAGGTCTCATTTGTCATCTTCTCAAGTTTCCTTTCAACTTTTCTTGCTCATGGTGTGAAGCAATCCTCTCAACTTCCCAGATTTCCTTACTCGTTGTGCGAAGCAATCCTCTCAACTTCTCAGATTCTCTTTAAGTTCGTCATCCAAGTAAGTTACAGCCTATTAACACCATGTTTCTTAAGCGTTTCTGGATTAAATGTCAAGATTATGCCTTGATTGGATGAACATTTATCATTTTTATGATGAACACTCATGAACGTTCATTGGAGTTCATGGATTTCGTGTCGAGCACTCATGAATGTGCCGGACACTATGAACATTCATTAGCTAAAGTGTCGGGGCGGCCTCCCCGAATAATGTATGTAACAGGGGCAGTTTCCCCGGATATAGGGATTATCTCGGGCTTCTTGCTCGATGAGTGATCCCTCTGACAACATGTCCTCCCAATGTAATAGTCCGCTTTAGCGTGTAGTCGAGGGCTTGGGTCGAGTTCGTCGCCCTTTCACTTGATCTACGGTGGAATGATGGATTTGATAATGTCGAATTCACTAATTCCCCTGCTTTTCAGGTATAATGGCGCACTCAGACGGGGACGACATTTCGGCCGCCAATTACAAAGACAAGCCCTATACTGACGAGGACCCTTTGGCTTGGGTCGCTCATGAGCCCCGGGATAAACGATCATGCTTTTCCTAAGATACGACGGATGCGTTCAATTTCCCGGAGGAACACGCAGAAGGGGCTCCCGCCAATTGGATGCTCCAAATCTCCCATCGTGACCGAAGAATATGCTCGACGTATCCGGGAAAACAGTTCCCCATGTATGAATTTGATTTTAAAGAGGCGGGGATGCGCTTGACCTTCAATGATTTCCAGGTTGGGGTTTTCCAGTGGCTTCAACTGACGCCTTCTCAACTCCATCCGAATGCGCTGGTGTTTATGTGAGCGTTTGAGCTCATCTACCAGTATCTGAGGATAGGCGCCACGCTGCCCCTTTTTTTCCGCATCTTTCACCTCCAAAGACAATCCGTCAGAGGGGGGCAGGCGTGGGTATCATTTAGGCAGTTCGAGAAACTCTTCCGGCCTTACCTGGAGTCCGTCCGAAATTTCAAAGAGAGATAATTTATTGTGAAGCCCCTGACGGACGCGACCATAGATTCCATGTATACCCGTGTGGAAGAGGTGGAGGACGGGCAACCAGTTACCCGAATTATGGCCAGATTTCCGCTCGAATGGCAGTGGAAGCATTATGAACAAATTCCTGAATACTATGCTGTGAAACCCGAGGACCTGGACGCCCAAGACCAGCTTTCGTACGAGAAGCTGCCGGCTTATGTCAAGAGTTTCTCCCCCACGAAGTGCGTGGACATGAACAACAACCTCTTGTTCGACGACGAGGGGGAGTATCTTTTAGTCAATAGGTTGAACAACATGAAGGCCTTGCTCGAGTGCTCCTTAAACGGGGAATCCATGAGGCTTTTGGGTAAGGGGCATAACCTAGTTAATTTGCTCCTCTTTATGTGGGGACGTGCTCGCGCTATTTTTGATTTTTCCAACTCGAATAACAATTATTTTTGATTGCATGTAGAATGGCATCCCTTTCTAAGCATCTGTTGAAGCTGAGGCCCAAGAACGCATCCACCTCAGGGCCAAAGAAAAGAGTCACCCAGCTTTATGAGCATGCCAAATCTTCCAGTCGGGCCAGTGGTTGAAATAACCGGCTGAAAATCATCAAAACAATGAAGTCGCCATCGAACATCTTTTATCCCACATGTAGGGAAAGGTAAACATCGAGTAAACCTGAGAAGGGTGAAATCAAGGTCGAACGACCAAGAGATAAGGGTAAGGGAGCCTGTTAGGCGAGGGGAAGGTATTAGCACCCCACACGCCCGTAGTACTCTATGGTATCCACTCTTGTTGTCTATCTTATGGGTGTGCTCAATCTATGCTTATTGTTTATTATACTACTGAAGGGAAAATACATGCAAAAGAGAGGAGAAAAGAATGTAGGGAAAATAAAATTGTTGTGCTCGTTTGGGCCCTACCCCGATGCCTACGTATCCCTTTTAAGGAATCAGAGCAGCCGTAGTTAGGCTCATATGTTTTTGTTGGTTTGTATTTTTTTACTGAACAATATTGATTTCGCCTTCTGTCGCAACTCGACCTTTGGAGACTTACGCGTCAGCACAGGAGTGAATTAACATATTCTTTCTGAAAAGTTTGGAGAAAATGTGCCTGGGCGCACAAAAAGGTTTGAATTTGTTTGTGTTTTAAATGAACGATAGTAATTTCGCCTTCTGCCGTAACTCGACCTTTGAAGATTTACGCGTCAGCACAAAAGTGAATTAATATGCTCTTTTGAAAAGGTTTTGAAAGGAAGGCCCGAAGGAAAAAAGAGTTTGTATTGGTTGGTATTTTTGCTTGTAGATAATAGCTAGTTAATCTCAAGAGATAGATTTTAGTCATTTCTCCACTTATTTATGAAATGGGTCTTTGGGACTTGAACCATGCCAAGACTTAGAATGGAAAAACGATAAGATCGAGAAGAGACCCGCTTATCGTCTCCCATGTTCAATAAAGGCACGATTCTCGTCAGCAATTTTTAAGTCTTTTGGAGTTTGCGAGAAAAAGAAGTTTTTGTTTTTAAATGCATATGTGAAAAGAAAAAAGAAAAGTCACAGGGAGACTAGCCTATTTCTAAACCTAATTTTATTATGCATCATGGACCTAAAATTGGAATTTCGAGGGAATTCTACCTAATATTTGCGTGCATGAATTGCAGTAAAGCCCTACTTCTCATGATTTTTAGAAAGCGGTAAAGTACGGAGATGAATAATAACATAGAGTTGTGACGATACCGAACGGAGAAGGTCCGTTGCCTCTTCGAAACCACGCAAGTGATAGGAAAGCTCTACAGAAGTTGCTTCGCGTGAGTGATCAAAAATTAATCTCCAAATATACCCAATCGCGAAAGATTACATCAATACTATCATGAACTCTAATAGAGAAGGACCGCTTCCTCTTCAAAACCATACAAGCAAAGAGAAAACTCTACAGAAGCTACTTCACACAAGTGATCAAACTAGTTAATCTCCAAGCGTTCCACATTGCAAAAGTTGCATTAGTACTAACGCAGAAATTCTGGTGCCTCTTCAAAGCCATGTGAGCAATGAGAGAGATGTCAGAATCTCCACCAATGGTCAACCAAGTTAATCCTCAAGCGCTTAACATTCCTAATCAACATGATATCACAAAACTAATACAAGAATATCAACAAGAATTAATCATGAAATATGAAAGAAATTAAAGACAAACTCTTAATTAAATTCTAAAAAAAGAAAATTTAAAATCAACTAGTATATTCTACTATTTTTTGTATCATTTTCATCACAATTTTATGCTATCAAAATTAATGACAAGAAAAATTGTAGAATTATTGAAAGGAAATTCAATTAACCAAACAAAAAGGATGTGCGAGCTGGATTTAAAGTGTAGGTTGCAAAAGTCGTCCCAAGGCCCAACCAGCAATATCCATGAAGCAATTTTTTGCTGAATGATCTCCAGGCTGTAAAAACAAGCGATAACGGGCCTGGGGAGAACATAGAGTCCAGGAGTTGCCTTTTTGTTGAAAGAGATTTTGGCTTCCAAAAAGTATGAGTAACAGGCCAACTCCAATGTTCCAAACTCCATAAGCCCATCTACTAAACACTTCCACCTCAATGATCAATTATTGATTTAAATTGAAAAAAGAAAATAATAATAATAAAAAAGAATAAGAGGAAAATATGTAGGGTAGAAGACAAAGTTGTTTCGCTAGGGTTCACAGAGAACCTCCCTTCGCCGCCGTCTCCGATTCTGTCCCAAGTCATCACCGCCTCGAACCTTCGTGGATCTGCCCTCTTTCTTCAACGATCTTCTTCCACCATGTTTGCACCGTACCTCTGTGCTTTCTACATCTCACTTCTGTTCAGGTCACCCACCCGTCGCTTCGATTGCTTCGATTTCGCTACCTTTATGATTTCTCTTCAAATTGTTCAACCTCTGTCAATTCCAAACGCCATGACCGCGTATCTGTTCCTCGTTCTCCTTTGAAGAACTGCAATCATTTCCGTTCGTGGCTTCTGCATCTCCAATCGGAAGAAATGTACGGTGCTTCAACAATGTCGATACAGGATAGAAAGCCAAGAAGTCTCGCTCCAGGTACGATTGCAATCGGATCCAACATTTTTCTTCTCTGCTTCTGATTCTTCATTTTTCTAAATTCTTCTTTGAATTTCATCTTCCTCGGTGTGTTATCGTCTGTTTATGCTGATGTTGAATGAATTTTAACGATGATGACAAAAAATATGATGAATTCGTTGTTGTTGATTGCAAATTCTTGAAGATGAAGCTTGAATAGTGAATTGAAGAACATTGATGAAGATGATGATAACAAGTTGCAGCTAGGTGATACTAGGTGAAATTGAAGATGATTGAAGAAGATCAGAGTCACAAATGAAATTGTAACAGGTTATGGTGATTGAAGGTTCTTCAAAGATGAAGATAGAATCAAATCCTATGTTTGAAGGTTGGAGGAATTGCAAAGAGAGAGATTCAAAAGATGAGTATTCTGAAAATTTTCTCTCACTTTTCTGGTGTGTTGAATAATAAAAAAATGTGAATCTGAAACTGAATGATGATATATATATCTACAATCTCTGAATTTTCATTATATAGAGGAAATTATGAATGAGAACCGTATATCCTTGGTTACAGCTTGAGCCCCTTTTATTGGATTGAGGGAGTTAGTTATAGAATTGGTTAGGAGTTAGAAACTGTTAGAGTTAGTTAGAAAATTCTGTTATGTTTTCTGTCATAAGTTTGTTAAGATTGTGAAAGTTAGTTACAGACTTGAATGGTGAGATTGATTCAGTTGAGAAACAGCTTGAGGAGCTTGAAATCTGTTATTCTGACCTGTCATTTTTCTGGCTTCTTTTTTACTTTGATACTCTATTCCTCTGCATATGTTGTTGTTTTACTTTTCTGGGCTTGTAACATTTGCTGCAGATTGCTGTGCCATTAACTAATACGGTTTCTAAATGAGAGAAATAGAGTTGCAGTATGGAACTTGGAAGTTTACTCAACTTATCATACAGAACTATCAGAATTCCATCTGCATTAGAATCCTCAAGTGGAGGTAATGAAATACGCAGTCCAATATGACCCAATGCTTGCATTGCAACAGTAGCAAGAGCAGAAGTTTCAGAATTAACCACATCAACTAGGCACCTAAGTGTTTTCCGGACAAACATTTCTGGCATAGGTGCTCTAGACAAATAATCTGCAGTAACATATCCTATTGCACAAAGCGCACCGTGCTGAGTCTCAAATCTCAACTTTGAAGAGGCGTAGCATGGAGCAGCTCGAGGGAATTGAAGTTAATTTAGGAAAAATAGGTTTAGGATAGATTTTGTTATGGCTTTATGATAACATGTTATTAGAATATTTGTAGGTTCAATGCATCTATGGTCATTGACATGGTATTTGGCAATGTAGCATACAAAATGATCATGATGGAAAAATGATAAAGATGGAATTTAGTGTAGGAAGTAACTCTGTATTTTTTTGTGTATTTTGCTCAATGATGTAATGTAAGATGGTGTAGTGAGTTGTAATCTGGTATTGAATTTTTGTAATAGAACTTTCAATGTTACTTGAAGGAAGTGAAATTATAATAGACTAGTGCTTTGGAAATGTAATGTTCTCTTTCTCAAACATAGATTTGAATTTTCCCCTTCATTTGCTTTAATTTGAATGAATCTTCAAGCATCTAATATTTTCTCCAATTTTCAATCTTGAACCTTGCTTTCATATTGTTGTATTTCATTCGGATTCTTCAATATTTCTCGGATGAGTTTTGTGATACTTGTATCTTGGAGATGAAATATGACTTGAATCTTTCTTTCCCTCCAAAAGCTTTTTTTAACCTTTCAAATTTTGCTTCAAATTGAATCCTTTAATATAACACATCATGAGATCAGATACTCTCAGTCAATCGAAGGAACTCAAGTAAGATATTGTCAAAATCTTGGATGCAACTATGATCCAATACACCACGTTCACCTTAAAGCCTTGTGTGGGAACCAAAGAGATAACTTGTATGGCCTAAGCAATGTGACATCTTGATCCTCAAGCATCATAGCTAAATGAAAGAATTTATTTGAATCAATGATAAACAAAGATTAAACGGTAAAGTGGGCACCAATATATCCAGATTTGTCTTCTGTATGAAGTTTTCGATCACATAGCTTGTGATTGAAGTAATAAGTTCCCCCTTTTGACTTACAAATAAAGGTCGAAAGAAAACCCTAGCTAGTCATTGACGAAGAACCTATGACTATTAGTCCTGCCAAATTCATCCGACAAACCCAAGCGTAGGGAAATAAACCCTAATCAAAGGAGGACATTGAGCACAAGGAGATAATGAATGCCTGATTTAGTAGCTCTTAGATGACCTCGTAGAACAACTTGGAAGTGAACATGGGGATACAGAAAGAAATATGACCAAGATGGCCACGACTTGATTACGATGAAGAGAACGCCTCAAATGAAAACCAAATCAGATCTGAACACCAAGGATTAGAAACCCTAATTCACACTTGCATCGCCTACCCCCTAGAATCTTGCATCTTAAGGCAAAGTTGATAGGAAAAACACCCTTGAATCCTGATATGCAGATCCTTAATTGGTGAAATAGGGAATAGATTATTCCACTGTATCAACGCATAATCAACCTCTAGGAGCTTCAACAATGGATGTACCTTTGGATTATGAAAGATAACCCTAATAAGATCCCAATGGCATCAATACTCTCGACGAAACCTTTATCCCATAAAATAGGAACAGATGATTCACACAAATGTTTATGCTCAAGTTCACATTTTTAGGATAGAACCAAATACTCGTCACTTAAAAGAAAGTTTTAGATGAAAGTCCAATCTTGGTAAGAAAATCCAAGAAATGGTGACAGGTGGAGGTCCTTAATTCTGAAAGAAGGAGACTTCAGATAGTCACAAGTGGCAACCTTAAACCATACTCCTTGGAGAAGAACTCGATTAGAACGCAAACGTCAAAAACCTGGCTTCGATCGCACATAGGAAAATAAACTTTGATAGCCTCATAGATTGACGAAGAAAGAAATTCTCAATGACCCAGGTCACAATCCTAATTCTACTGCTTGCTGCCTGAATGAGAAATCAGCCGTTTTGGACACAAGCGCCTTAACCGTTGCGAAACCCTAATATCGCACAGCCACTGAACTTTGAACCTCAAGCATTTTTTTTGAATGCAAATGTATGTTAATGACCTAATGGAAAGATATGAATGAAATGCTAAGCCTAAGCCAAATATAAGAAACTAGGAGGGCAAATTTTGGGGTGCAACAACTGCCCCTATTTAATCGCCTTCAACCTGAAGGTGAGATTGGCGTCAGCCTTTCGAACTTTCAAGGTGGACGAAGATTAAATACTTACAAGAACCCAAAAATTTGTGCTCTGAAGCTAGTAAGGTATACATTATATTTTTGGTTTTCTGAATCTATTTTATTTATATTTTTTTGCTTTCTAGGTTAAAGGGGTTATCATGGTTAGATGTATGTTTAACCAGAGTTTGGCACACGGAAGAATAACTTGGTTATCAAGGAACATTTATTGGGACTTGGTACCAAACACCTGTAAGAAAGATATCAACAGGTATATGCCTGAAGTCTGTAGCAGACATATGAAAAAAGTTATCAGAGACACATATCCGGGGTTGGTAGCGGATACGCAAGAAAGAGACATCAAAAATACATATTCGTGGTCGGTATCGGACACGTAAGAAAGAGATAGAAAAGATACATATCTATGGTCGGTATCAGATACGTAAGAAAGAGATAGAAAAGATACATATCAGTTGTCAGTATCAGATACGTACGAAAGAGATAGAAAAGATACATATCCGTGGTCGGTATCGGATACGTAAGAAAGAGATATCAAAGATACATATCCGTGGTCGGTATCGGATACGTACGAAAGAGATATCAAAGACACAAGAACACATGTCTGGGGTTGGTAGCAGACATATGAAGCAGGTATCAAAAATACATATCCGTGGTCGATATCGGATACGTAAGAAAGAGACAGACCGAAGAAAGCTCTTACAAAGATATCGAGAACACATGTCTGGGATTGGTAGCAGACATATGAAACAGGCAACGAAAATACATATCCGTGGTCAGTATCGGATACGCACGAAAGAGATATCAAAAATACATATCCGTGGTCGGTATCGGATACGTATGAAAGAGATATCAAAGATACATATCGGTGGTCGATATCAGATATGTACGAAAGAGATATCAAAGACACATATCCGTGGTCGGTATCAGATACTTAAGAAAGAGACAGACCAAAGAAAGCTCTTACAAAGATATCAAGAACATGTGTCTGGGATTGGTAGCAGACATATGAAATAGGTATAAAAAATACATATTCGTGGTCAGTATCAAATACGTAAGAAAGAGACATCAAAGATACATATCCGTGGTTGGTATCAGATACATGCGAAAGAGACATCAAAGATACATATCCGTGGTTGGTATCAGATACGTAAGAAAGAGATATCAAAGATACATATCCGTGGTCAGTATCGGATACGTACGAAAGAGATATCAAGAACACATGTCTAGGATTGGTAGCAGACATATGAAACAAGTATCAAAAATACATATCCATGGTCGGTATCGGATATGAAATAAGGAAAGAGACCGGAGAAAAGGACTCTAACCAAGGATATCAGGAATATACGTCCAGAGGAAAGGGCGTATAACCAAGGATATCAAGAAAAAATATGTCCGGAGGAAAGGACATATAACCAAAATATTGGGGAAATATGTCCGAAGGAAAGGACATATATGACCAAAGGCTTGCAAGGGTAAAGGAGAATCACGGCCTACTAAGACAATGGGAAACACCAAAGACTCGACTGGTGGTAGATCAAACAGCCTTAGCTGGGGAAACAAAATAGAATCACCCTAGGCTTCTTGTGGAGATAGCTCGAATCTGAATGCCTAACAGTCTGGTTACAGCAAGTAAACATAATTGGCTTGTACTTATGCATGTTTGAATTATTTATAGCGTAATGCTCCATACAAATGGAAATGCTACGCGTTTCAGTAGATGCAATATAATGATGCAATGTAATGATGCATGTTTAATAATGCACTGGAAAACACATCAATAATCGGCTGCTGAGAAGGCAATGAGCTTTCTAATGATTATTCTTGCACATCTGATCTTCTGTAGAGAAAAGGAAATTTGTACTTCAATGGGGAACCGAGATTTGGAACCACTAGCTTCTAAAGATCGATATCACTGGGGAAGTGACTTCCTGGGAAGAATACTGCAAACGTAAATTGCAATTCAGAGAAAATCTTGAATTCTGATCAAACTCCCCACTTCACGGGGAATAAATTATTTATCCTCTGTTGGAAAAAAGCTTTGCTGGGAATGGAAACTTCTGGCGTAGAAACTCTGACGAAGATAGCTCTGTTGGGGGAGTATAGAAATAAAAATGATTCTACTCCGACCACATTGGGGATAACATTGCTGGGAGGTAAAAGATCCTCACTCGGGGAAGAAACAAACATCCCGGGATAGAAACTCCACTAGGGCTATCTCAACAAAATTTTCTATCACTGGTAATGAAAGAGTTATGACTGGATTTCTCCTATACACCTCTCCTAAGAGATAAGACACTTGCTCCACTAGGGAAAGAAGAATAGTTCCACTGGGGAAATTGGATCTCATTCTATAAAAATCTTCAAGTTGGTCGCACACAGACCCTTCTTGATTCATTTATTGGTATGCTTCTTATCATAAAAGACCAACAGTACTTGCAAAACAGAAGTTGGGGCGACATGCCCCTGTTTGGAATGGAAAAACTTACTGAAGAATAGACAACTTGAACTATCAATCACGGGGTAAAAACCGTGATGCAAGATTGCAACTTCAACATGTCGACTCCGAGGAGAAATGCCACTAAAAATGGACTTTAGAGAAAATGCTGCAAAAATAAATTGCAGTCCAATGAAAAGGAATCAATCTAGACTTTACACAACTTCTACATTTCCAAGGAGAAAGAACATTCCCCCCCTACAGAGAAAATAGGATGCTTCACTGGGGAGAAAATATCTCAGAAGAGAAACCCCTTGGTAGACAGATTTTCGTCGAGTAGCACCAGGTCTTTTACTGGGAGGAGGCATCCCCTTAGGAAGCGGTATTTCCATCGCGTCTTGTACGAGTAAACAAACCCAAATGATCCTTGCGTTACTGCTCATATCCTACTGAGGATAACAATCCAAACTTTAACTGGGGATAATAACCTTGAAAAAGGATGATGGATATCAGCAAATAGACTTGAGCCTCTAATAAGTCGAAGATAACAATCCTGACTTCTTGGCATGATCTTCAAATTCCCGGGTCATTTAGCTTGCATATGGACTTGGTCTGAATAACCACTGAAAAAGAGAGAAATCCCTTACATAAATTCCTGCCCAAGTCTGTAAGGCTTTTGCAAAAAATTGCCTCGAGAGGATTTTCTGAGATTTATACCGTTGAGATAAACTGCCCCAGTGTTATGGACTTTGGAACATGATGTTTAGATAACCAAAATTGGAGAGGATTCCAACTATGCCTGAGTGAATGCCCATACATCTTCAGATCCTGGAAAGATTCTACTCTAAACAATGCATTCTTAGAGAGATTTGTCAAATATCAGTATAACTGCCCTAGTTTGACTGCACTTTGAGGGATAAAATCCCGACTTGAATGCCTCAGATTGGATGAATACCTGCTCGACGGAGTATTCGACACGCTTGCCCCTACCTAACAGAGTCTCGACAAAACCTTTTCCTTTACCTCACACTCACAGAGAGATGAGAACTTGAGGGTTCTTAAAGACAACATAACCTTAGAGTGGTTGGCTCATGTCTTGAATATAGGTTACTTCACAACCATACTTTTCAACTTGAACTGCTTCAATCTCTAATCAGATACTTGAAGAAATCGACCCCTCAAGATCAACTGAAAGTAATGCTCTATTGCTTGACAGAGACTCTAGGCGACCAACTTTTGCAATCTGCTTTAGATCATTTCTCAAACTGGTATTCTTTTACTCGACGGAGTCAACTGAAGATTTGCCCCAAACTAAGACCATTCTCACAAATGATTTACCTTTAAACGGTATCATGAAGCAATTTGTCCCTGGAGATGATCAAATTTCATCTGATGCTCATTATGCAAGCTTACTTGATGTTTAAGCACTTATTCATATGCAAATAATGTTTATTCTAAGAATGATAATTGTAATGCAAAGCTCATGTTTGTCTTGAAGTTCAAAAACTTGTATTAAAAATACGTTGAAATATCAAAAAAATTGTACAAAAGATAGTAAAAAGATGGAGTGATACCAACTCAAAAGTTTTTGCAAGCCTCCTAGGAGTCAGATTACCGTATTCTTGTTACAGTGTGCTTTCAAATTAACCCATGCTTCATTTAGGACTTTTACGGGTTGTAACGTGGCCTGGTTCATGGTTTTAGGAAAAAAGATTTAAGGCTCAAAATATTTGGTACCCACCCATTCTCCGTGATGTTCTCTAGTCCTACATTCAGTTAAACCAATATGAGCACTCATCCCTCAAAAGGATTTTACCCTGGTTGAGGAGGATATGGAAGTCACTTGTTTCTTCCATTCTTGGTATTTGATCACACAACTTTATTCTTTGTGGAGGATCTTTATTTGGTAATCCCCTTTCTCTCTTTTCGCGCTTTTTGCTTCCTTTTTGTATTCCCTAACTTTTGCCTGGACAAATTCCTTTTGAATTTGATTTTGAAGTCCAGCGGGATGCCCTGACTTTTGCCTAAGCGACTTGTCTTTTCAAATTTCGGCTTAGCGGGGATTTTTGTCTATTTCTTTTATCATTTCTCTTTGCGAGAACCAGTCATGTGACTTTGAGTCATTCTTTGACTTGCTGAAAAAGGTGTAACTGCCTTACTGCTTGGTTGACGAGGAATAGCCATTATAGTATCGTCATCCTTTAACCTCTTGATGTGCGAGAGATACTCTTTGGGATATCATTCTCGTTGACGCACGTTGCTGATAGATGAGAGTCAACCATTGCGGTTTTGTTCTTTCTCAGCCTTCTGAAGGATAATTGTTGTTGTATCCTTTAATGTGCACTCTTAATGAGTTTTGAACGCCCAATCAGATTAACTTAAATCTACCCTGCCCCGGGTTAAATGTGAGGGTTTTTCTGAGAAGAAAAGAAAATAAACTCCTACTCCAAGGATCAAAGGGGTTGACGAGGGTCTATCTCCCTTATATCTCCGGTGTTTAGGAATTGAAATAAGGCATGTACATCGTCAGCAGGGTCCTATTTAAAAGCACATTGTTTGAATTTTTTGGCATATTACTCATCATCCTCCCTCCAGAGGTGCTTTCTTTGTTTAACAAGAGCTAAAAAAGGAAGAGAAAAATATTAATGAGTGAATACGAATGGATTAATTCAGGACAAACATATTCAATGCATTGTGATTAATATTCAAAAATAGGCAAGTTTTGCATACAAGAAAGTACTGAACCAAGATAAGAAAGATTACAAATGAGAATGCAAATGTAATTTGAAAATGCCATGTTGAGGAGACTAGTCTCCGTATGGACTTGTTGCTTCAAACGATGCGCCGGAAGTCTTGACATTCACTGAGTCAAAGGAGACTTCAAATCTGGCTGGCTGACCCGAAATTAATAGCCTTTGCATCCAACAGGTCTTGCACACATTTTTTTTTGAAAGCCCAACAATCTTCAATGGAATGGCCTTAGTGCCCTAGTATGGTAATCACATCGAATTCCTGCACCATATGTGATGATGGCTTTACCAATCGAACTTGCATAAATTGCATCACAAAGTATCTTCTACCATAGAGAAGAAATGCCAACCATCTTCTTTCTCACAGAAGAGAAATCCATACGCTAAATTCTGGAGCGTCTCCCACTACACAAAAGAAGCGACGTCTTCTATTACATAGAAGCGACATCCAGCAACCATACCAAAGAAAACTTCTACTACATAAAAGAGAGTAAACTTCATCTCCTACATCACAAGAGAAGTTTTGGCAACCGAATTACGGAGAATCTCCTACTTCACAAAAGAGAGTAAACTTCATCTCCTACTTCGCAAGAGAGTCTCCGTCTTCTACTGCACATAAGAAAAATTCAGAAACTGTAACAAAGAATCTTATATTACACAGAAGAAAGTAAACTTCATCTCCTACTTCACAAGAGAGAAGTTGTAGCAACCGAATTATGGAGAATCCCCTACTTCACAAAAGAGTCTCCGTCTTCTACTACACAGAAGAAAAATTCAGAAACTGTAACAAAGAATCTTCTACTACACAGAAGAAAGTAAACTCTGAATATAGTATTCGACCTTTGAGGTATTTTTCTTCTACACAACAGCAAATATCCAAGAACTCGATATCTTATACTTCTTCATCATAGAAGCATCACCCCATCTCATATTTACACATAAGAAGCGTTCATCTGAGGAAAAAGAGTCTGAAATGGTTTTCCAAACATGGACTGAACCTTGAAAAGGAATCTAAACAAGTACCAAGCTTCATACTTCAACCCCTTGCAGCATTCAATATCCTAACTAAGTGCCTCAGAATGGGAGACACATCTAGCATTTGCATCGAAATCAGGGAAGAACTTTGTTGGAGGATGACCCAAAGCATGAAGTTTAATCAACTGAGCTTCCAACACACGAGAAAGTAACTGGATACAAGGCATTGAGATTGTATCAACCTGCTTCTCAAGCTTTTTCTGTCTCTGCTGGTAAGTTTTACCCCATGGGTTCACTTGGAGACCAGAAACTAGCTGCTAGCAAGAAAATCCGAGAACACGAAGCTCTGGGTGAGACCCACATAATATCTCATGATTTGAAAAAAAAGTCCCATAGGCTGGGGATGAATGACAGCTCCTGTTGCAACAACGTATACAAGATCACTTTTATTTGCCGATACTGCCTTCATAAATTCCGTACTCGACTCGACCGAGTCTTCAACTAGTTATCCTTTCTTCCTTAAGGATTTATGACCACAGACCATTACTTGCATGTCCATGATAAACAACCCCGTCTGATTCTTTTCATCTCATCCAATTCCCCACAAAGTTGTTTCATAAATTGAATCTGATCACGAAGCGGCGAGAAGTCAAGATTGGCAGTTCTGAAAAGAAAATACTGAGTCCGAATAAGGATTCCCCATTCTTAGTACTTTCTGAGTACCTGCTATGGATGCATGAAGATGCATGAGGATGCATGAGGCGAGTGAGAGAGAATCCCTCTTCTGATGTGATTTGAACACCACAGTCTCCGGATTGATCTCGTCTTGGGCCTTGTCTCTGGATGACGTACCATCTTCAATCGAATGATCAATTTCCCCATAATAATATGCGTAGAAGATTCTTTCAGGAGAACAAATGAATGTTTTTTCAAGTGAAAACTGCATCATCAAGCATACTACGCCACAAAAAAACTAATACAGTCTGTCTTCTCCTAAAATAAAAGAGACATCCACCTGGTGATAAAGAATGTGGCAATTGGCCAAAAAGGAATTGGATCTTTGGAAGAGACGCCAAATAGGTGATGGGCTTTATATTTCAACCCTTTGTAGTCTTTAATATCAAAACCGGGTACCCCAGAATAGGGGATGCATCTAGCATACATATCGTAATCAGAAGAGATGTTTGTGGGAGGAAGACCTCAAAGATCAGAGCTAGGAAGAGCTGGGAATAATAGGATGTAATGTATTGGGCTCGTATCAACATGCTTCTCGGGAATCTTCTGTCTTTTCTTAAAATCTTTTCCCCATGAATTCACTTGGGGAATAAATACTGGTTGCCGTTGAACAGATTAGTGAACACAAAGTTATGGAGGATGCCCTTGGTTAAATATTAGGGTGCCCCGACGTGGCAACCACATCTGACGTTGGTCAATAAGAATGAAGCACTGATATAAGATCACATAGTAAATGGGAACCATCTCCTGATAAGATGTTCTAAGAACTCAGGATTGCGTAGCACTCCCTGGTTGAAAGCAATTCCCAAAAGATGAGGAGAAGAGAGAACCTTTACTGTGATAGTAGGTGCAAGATTGTTGACATCGTCATCAGAGATTTCATGACCTGGTTCATCTGAATTTTAAATCAATTATCTTCCTACTTGAAGAGATTTTTTACCACGGGCCAAAGCTTGCATGTATACCCAGAGTTATTCCATAACTGATTTCTGAGCACGTGATAGTAAGAATCAAGTTGAACCTCTGAAGAAAACACATGGTCTGAGCAAGAATCCCCAATCTTCGAGTACCTGTTATGAATGCATGAATATACATGGGATGCATGAACGGATGCCATGTCATGTTCCGTCAATTCCGAGGAATTTGCGTGTTTTTATTTTGATTTTACGTAAGTAAGGATAGAAAAGTTTGACACTAGGCTCACAAATACGATTCCTTGGAAATCATAGAACATGTATGTTAAGCATGTGTTAACCATGTTATGTATGCAAAGACATGAGATCAAATGGGATTAAGGTTCCATTATCCCCAAATATGATTGTTGCACTGCTCTAAACCATATGAGTATTATCATATCAGAAGTCTGGCACAACTTCTGCACATAAGAACAAAGTACTATGTAGATCTCCCATTGTACGGGATCAAGGCTTCTGGAACATCAGATACTGTTGAGCATTTTCTGAACCTGCTGGGAATACTAAGATCAAAGGCCTGAATGAACCTCTAGGTAAACAAGTGAGAAACTCATAAAATAAATCTGAGAACCATACGGTCACCAACAGAATATAGCATCTACATAAAGTCACTGACTGAAATCCAGAATATAGCCATTAGAACCGATAGTCACTGTCTGATCATAGTCACTATTTGAACATGAGTAGCCATCTGAACATAGTCACCATCTGTACCTGTGATAAAATTCCCTCCCCGCTCACGGGTGAAGACTAGGTCAGGGTAAGGTAATGGTAACTCGAAAATCACGGGTTCGCCTGAAAGTGCTATGGGCTTACCCACAGACGTGGGTGCCGATAGTAATTCATTTGAACCTCATCCGAGCGTGGTATATGACATGACTGCACTAATCGGACCACATCCTATAGCCGTCATGCCTCCACTCTATTCCTAGTGTCCTAGTGCACTCTGGCCTGGGTACTGGGCCTTTTACCTTAATAGTAACATTCCCGCCCAAACAAGAAGCAGATCCAGCATAATAGATAACCAAATAGGGAAAGCAATAAAATGCGATGCAAACTTATGCTCAGATAAACATGTACAAATGAGTAAACTGGAAGCATAAAACAAAACACCCAAAGAAAAGAAAACAAGAGCTAGGATCGACTCTGGGATGGACCAGCATTTGGTCGACCTATTCCCCAGTGAAGTCGCCAGCTGAAACAACCGGCTGAAAATCATCAAAACAATAAAGTCGCCATCGAATGTCTTTTATCCCACATGTAGGGAAAGGTAAACATCGAGTAAACCTAAGAAGGGTGAAATCAAGGTCGAACGACCAAGAGATAAGGGTAAGGGAGTCTGTTACGCAAGGGGAAGGTATTAGCACCCCACACGCCCGTAGTACTCTAAGGTATCCACTCTTGTTGTCTATCTTATGGGTGTGCTCATTCTATGCTTACTGTTTATTATACTACTGAAGGCAAAATGCATGCAAAAGAGAGGAGAAAAGAATGTAGGGAAAATAAAATTGTTGTGCTCGTTCGGGCCCTACCCCGATGCCTACGTATCCCTTTTAAGGAATCAGAGCAGCCGTAGTTTGGCTCATATGTTTTTGTTGGTTTGTATTTTTTTACTGAACAATATTGATTTCGCCTTATGTCGCAACTCGACCTTTGGAGACTTACGCGTCAGCACAGAAGTGAATTAACATATTATTTCTGAAAAGTTTGGAGAAAATGTGCCTGGGCGCACAAAAAGGTTTGAATTTGTTTGTGTTTTAAATGAACGATAGTAATTTCGCCTTCTGCCGCAACTCGACCTTTGGAGATTTACGCGTTAACACATAAGTGAATTAATATGCTCTTTTGAAAAGGTTTTGAAAGGAAGGCCCGAAGGCAAAAAGAGTTTGTATTGGTTGGTGTTTTTGCTTGTAGATAATAGCTAGTTAATCTCAAGAGAGAGATTTTAGTCATTTCTCCACTTATTTATGAAATGAGTCTTTAGGACTTGAACCATGCCAAGACTTAGAATGGAAAAACGATAAGATCGAGAAGAGACCCGCTGTGATTGGTGGAAATAGAACTGACTGTTTTTTAAGCTGGTTCGTGAAATGTCGCGGTAAGCAAGAGTCGCCACCGTCTTTTATGTTCTCCAACATGGAAAGGACAAAAGCACAACAAAATTCCTTCTTTGAGATATCTCTCGGTTCGGGAGGTAGATTTATAGAAAGGGAAGGTGTTAGCACCCTTTCTATCCATGGTTATCCATGGGCTCTTAGGTACTTGCTCACTATGTTTTCAAAAATTGTTTGCTTTTCAAGTGTTTGTGGGTTTTGAAAAAAAGTTTCGTTTGAAAAATTTCTAAGTAACTCTTGTATGTGTCCTCAAGAGTGTATGAAAATTTTGTTTGAAAACTTTTAGAAAGTGTGAGTGCGAAAAGTTGTTTTGTTTGTTTTTGAAAAGAGCAAGTACCCATGAGATCTACCTACTCTAAGGAATTAGGCTGTGTAAGAGTCCTTTAGATAGTGCAATCCCACCATTGAGAGGTAGGTAGCACCACCGTTGGAGGTGTTCGGGTCAATTCGATTGAGGGACAGTGTGGTCACCGAAGCAATAGTAGGACACCTTAAAAGTAACCCTAATGTCCTAGATCCTTTTTATCCGAGGCAACCGTTTCGAGGCGACTGAATCTTTAGACAGGAGGGCGACCTCTAAGACACCCTATACTTGACGACCACGTTCGAGGCAACGAGTGAGGCGTACCCTAGAAGTGGCATGTGCTTGTGTGTTCAATTCAGTTTATGTTTATCTTTGATCATGCAATTGTGAGCCACGAGTTGTTTTTAATTTGTCATTCAGTCTTTCATGCTTATTAACAGTTAGGAGTGCGGAAAATTAAAGTGCGGAAATGTAAAGCTACGCTATTACAAGGCGCGGGTCTATACATCACCAAAAAAACAAAGACCCGTTTTGATAAAGTGCGGAAAGTAAAGAAAGCGGTAAACCTAATTACTATTACATTCTTGAAAGCAGTTACATAATAATCAAATAAATAATAACGCGCGAATGGAAAGGAAATCAAGACATCCTAGGGTTTTGACCCTTTTGAGAAAATATGAGTTTTTGGTCCTTTGCATATGATTAAAATTAACCCTAGTTTACTAATTAATTATAATTAAAAAGAAAAATGTTTTTACGTTTTTAATGTTTTAATGAAAATAAAAAGGAATTAAAATTAAAAGTTTAAGAAAAGACCCTAGTTCTAAGTTTATTTTAATTATTTAAAGAAAAGTCCAAGTTAACCTAATTTACTAAATTAATTAATTTATAATTTTATGTACAAAAATAATAATAATTAATAAACGATAATAACAAGAAAATATTAATGTAAATTGTCAAAACCCTAATTCTACATGATTTTATTTATTGAGAAAAAGATTAAGATTGAACCTAAATTAAACTAAGTTAATTGTTAGTATTTATTTACAAAAATAAATTAATGATGAAATTAATACATGATAATAAATATTATAAAATATTTGAGTTTCTGAATTTATTATAAAAATTAAGTTGTTAGGTTAATTATAATAATTAATAATGATTAAAAGAAAATTAAAAGAAAAGGAAATAAAAAATAGCAAACCAGGGGGGGTGTGATGGCCCATGTGGGAGGTTTTTTTGTTGAATCTGGCCCATTAACACAAAAAGCCACGTTGACTTTCTTTGATTGTCCAGAGCACGCTTGACCTGGAACATGGTACTCCTCTTCCCATGGCCTTTGGATGGCTGATTGGGACACATGGCACGCTGGATGAGTGAGGTTCATGGTGGAATATTGGACATGCGCTGCATTGGAACGCATTAGAAAAAAAGGTTAACAATTATATGGGGGACCTGGGAATCGAACCCAGGTCCCAGTGCTGAACGAGCACGTCACCAACCACTCCACCATCGCGTTGTCTTTGTAAACATAATAGCCAACAAAAACTATATATTAATAATGATAACTATGCTGGAACTCAAAAAACGCGCGCCAAGTTTGAATACCCCAATCACGTGCTTCCACATATCATCTTCCTCGCTTGGCCTGTAATAAAAATAAACAAATAGCGGGGGTTTTAAACCCCCACAAACTGCAAGTGTCAAAAATAACGATTAGGGCTACAGGCAATATAAAAAGGGTGCAATGATTGGGTTGAATTCGTCTGGCCTTGACGAATTCAACCATGTACGTTTCATGGTCCAATTTTTCAGTATGTAAAAAACCCTAAAATCCGAGCTTCGAAACCCTAATGTTCTTCAATGGTGGTTTTCGATTCAGAGCACTACAATCAAATTGAATTATGCCAACAGCTCCAGGAGGTTCCTATTAACACAAATCAACCAAAAAAATAGATTAACAACGCATGAATAATGATATGCAATTTTGGAAGATAAGCCAAACCGTGGGACTTGTTGTGAGCGATTCCTGGAGTGTTAGGGCTTGTTCTTGATGGCAACAGGTTCCTGGCAATGTCAGTAACGTGATGGAAACAAGAAAAGGGCTTGAATTATGCTGCAAGTGAGAATTCAGTTTCACACTTTTTCTTGATTTTTTGGAATTTGATTCTATTGTTTCACAGCAGCTTGCCCGTCCCTATCAATAGGGTTAGGTTCAGCATTTGTATGTGAAGAGAATTAGGTCAACTTTAGGCCCAACAATCCATTGTATTCAAGTTTCATTATGTGATTGCCAATCAAATCTTTTTCAACCTTTTTCTTTGATAAAACATTTCCAATCATAGAGATTTTGATATCTTTGATGTGTACACGAATTGCCAGCTTGCCCTAAGTGTATTTGTATCACAAAAAGATTTAAAACCATATCTTTTGAATTTTCCTACAATTAAAATCAATTAAATGAATTAATATTAATAAAAATTCAATTAATTAATTAAAAATAATAAAATAAATCATTTTAAGTTCAATGGATCGTGCATAAGCCTTGGGCAAAGATTCAAGGAGGAATTTGAGGCCCATTAGCAAAAATGAAGTGTTTTAGGCAAAGTTGACTTTTGAAAGTTCCCAAAAATTTCCCAACTTCTCCAATGCATATCTTGCTCAATTTTGAAGCTATGAACATGTTCTTGGACATTTTGGAAAGGTCTTGAAGTCCTCTAACCAATGCCTTTGGTCCCATGTCATTTTGATTCACCAATCTCAAGTTATGGTCTTTGACTTAAAGTGCCTTTTTGTTGACTTTTGAAAATGACCTATAATGTAGAAATTGATAACTTTTTGTGAGAACATTTCTTGGACTTGGAGTGTGAAGATGAGTTGTAGGAAATGTCATCCCCTTAAAAATAAGCATTGGATGGGATTTTTCTGATAAACCATGAAAAAGTTATGCCTTGGTCAATTTGTAGTTGACTTTTTCAACTGTCCAAAAATAGCAACTTTTTGCATCTTGATGATTTTTGAGCCATGCTTGTGGAATCATGATCAAGACTTGATCAAATGATGATTGTGGCTTCAAAATAAGATGTTGACCAAAAATTTTGACTTTTGACTGCCAAATGACCATTTTGCCCCCGCAATTGACTGTGAAGCAATTAGGGCTTTTGACTATGCAATTTGCCTCTGTGAGCCTTGAAACCTGACATGTAGATGCTTAAGGATATGTGTATGCTTATGGGACTTGATTTAGCCCTTGAAAATCTTAATTTCCTTGCAAGAACCAAAACCCTAGTTTTGAATGGCTTAGGAGGGTGTTGGACTGTGCAACCCTTGAGTGGACTTGAGCAAATTGAGATGATACTTATCAAGATTTTGAAGAATATGGGAGGGCAAATTTTGGGGTACAACAGTTGCCCCTGTTCAATCTTCTTAGACATAAGGATGTAGATTGGCTTGCGTGCCTTTCGTGATCCGAAGGTGGAAGATGATTGAATACTAGAGTGCCCAGAAATTTGCACTCGCATAGTAGAATATTAGCAGTGTGACATCGGGAATGGGATTGTAGATGCCATTTGGAAAGATGATAGATAGGGGGATGGGCTTATAGATGCCATCTGGAGATGTGACGGAACCTTGTCGAGAATGGGCTTATAGATGCCATTTGGAAGTGTGATGGATAGTTGTGGAGATGGGCTTAAAGATGCCATCAGGGGTGTCGATCGCGTAAGAGATTCCTTAGCGAGAACTTGCGTACCTGAGAAAGAAAGATAATTACCTGGCCTGTTACAGGGGTTGATCTTCAAACTCTTCATGTAGATATGCCCTGGTTAGATACAGGTATCGAATCTACAATCCAATGCTCATAGATATGCCCTGGCTAGATACAGGCATCGAATCTGGAACTTCAAAAGTTTATGGGTTGTCTCTACTGACAGATTATCTCAGAAAAATATTTAGGGATCAATTTAACTGACCCAGAGGGGTATTGTCTTCTCTGACGAGTTGTCTCTTTTAACGGGTTGTCTTCATGGGCAGGTGGTCTTTAACAACGAGTGTCTATAACGACGAGTGTCTATAACGACGAGTGTCTATAACGACGAGTGTCTATAACGACGAGTGTCTATAACGACGTGTGTCTATAACGACGTTGTCTATAACGACGAGTGTCTATAACGACGAGTGTCTATGACGACGAGTGTCTATAACGACGAGTGTTTATAACGACGAGAGTCTATAACGACGAGTGTCTATGACGACGAGTGTCTATAACGACGAGTGTCTATAACGACGAGTGTCTATGACGACGAGTGTCTATGACGACGAGTGTCTATGACGACGAGTGTCTATAACGACGAGTGTCTATAACGACGAGTGTCTATAACGACGAGTGTTTATAATGACGAGTGTCTATAATGACGAGTGTCTATGACGACGGGATATCTTCAATGACTGGATTGGTCTCTTTTGACTGTATTTGTCTACTTTGACATAGCTGATCATTTAACTGTATCCTTCCTGAAAGGTAAAGGTCAGTCATATGCAATGCATGATATGGATCAAGCAATGATGTTCTCGACATAAATGAGATTGTATGACATGATGTGTATATGCATGTATCATGATGTATAACAATGCGATGTTTATGAATGTATTTTCGTCTGGGAAAGTAAATCCTTGACGAATGCCGGGAAATTGTTAAATCCTGGGCCGATGTTGAAGAGTAGAGTTCTTCGTTTCCGCTGGGGATTCTGTTGATAAGTTTTGTTGGAAGATTTGATGAACTCCGCTGGGGATAGGAGGAACTTCGCCGAGGACGATCTTTCCATGGTAATTAGCTGAGGATAACCCAGTTATAAGATCTGGTGGGGAATATCCTTTGAATAAAGCCGGGGACGCGTTCGTACTCTGCAGGGGATAAGCTTCCAGAATCTACTGGGGGAGATTGATTCAACTCTCTTGGGGAAAACTTTGGACTGTACTGGGGAATAGCTCCACTGGATGTCCGGTATTCCGCCGGGGAACAATCTTAGATCAAGATTGCCGGGGATGCTTGTTAGGAATGTCTGTATACTCCGCTGGGGAATATCGAGATCTTCTGGGGATAATCCAACTTCCTTAAGGCTGACAGTAGACTAACTCTGCTCGGGGAGAGTGTTGCTGACTTGCTGGAGATACCGTGCCTTTTCGGGGCTGAGGAGAGACCAAATCTGCTCGGGGGAGAGTATTGCCGAAACCTGTCCTTACTCTGCGGGGAGTGGATCTTCAGCTGAACTTACCTTGGTACCTTGGTGGACAGAGCAACTAGATCGTTCAGACAATTCTTATTGCCCCTGTTTCTGTGGGAGGAGATACCTGTGGAGGTGCTTGATGACTGCCGATTGATAAATCTTCTTCTGGTAGGCAAGTGACGAAATGACGGAACATAGTCGTACACTTTTGATCCCTAACTTTTGCCTGGACCGCCCTTTCGGGTTTTCAGTCCACCGGGATACCAATTTTTGCCCAAGCCTCCTTTTCAGGTTTTCGACTTGTCGAGTGTACAGATCTTTTCATTTCATCCCTTATTTTTTCCCGAACCCTTTTGGTTCGTCGGGAAGCCCTTATTTTTGCATAGGCCAGTCAACCTAGCGGGTCTTTGATTGTGCGTAGTATTTTTCGACTATGTCCATGCCCTCAGGATGCAGGGAGTTGTCACTGTCAGTAGTGTGGTGTTGTCATACTACCAGAAGATGTTTGATCGTACCAGATTTGTCGCTGGAATTCATGTCCAATGCCCCAAGTGACTCAGGCGGAGATTTGCCCCTGGCTATTTGGCGTTTGAGAGATTCTCCGAATCTTAACTTAACTGCCCCAGATGATGGACAAAGATCATGCCATGCCCCTTGGTTGGAGGTGCTTTTGTTCATTAGACATTCGTCGTGCGAACTTCTATGTTGTTTAAACAAATAGTCATATGCAAGCAATGTTATATTAAAAATGCAAAGCTTATGTCTGTCTTGACGTTTTTGAAAATGCATTTTCAGCAAAAACAAGTGAATTTTTTGTAAACTGTGATGTCAACTCGTTATTTTACCGCAAGCCTTAAGGAGTCAGGATACCTTTTGTAACAGTATGCTTTCGAACTAACCCATGCTTCATCTAGGACTTTTGAGGGTTATAACGTGGCCTGGTTCACGGTTTAAGAAACAAAGGATAAAGGCTCAAATTATATTTGTACCCACCCGCTCTTCATGATGTTCTTCAAACCTAAACTCAGTTGATCGTGCGTTAGACCTTGTTTGAGTCTTTGTCCTGATATTCCAATGATGGTTTGGATATTGACAATTTATTTTGGATAGGCAGTCATTTCTTTTTTGTCGAGGGTTTGTATGACCTCTTTCTTTTTTATTTCATTATCCTTGTTTTTTGCCTGAACTGTTCCTTTTTGTGATTACAGTCAGCGGGATGCCCCAGTTTTGCAAGTCTCCTTCATAGGTTTTGACTTGTTGGGCTTTAGTTTTTTTTTGGTAATGACTGCCTGTCTTTATGATTATTCGGAACCATCACTGTCTTTTGTTTTGTAAGAACTCCTTTGGTGCCATTCGTTGTGCACTTGGATCAGCTGAGAGAACTACCCTGCCCCAGGTTATGATTAAGGGTTTTAATTTTTTTTTGTGAAAAGAAAAACTCCTACTTCTTTGGCTCGAAGGGGTTGACGAGGGATTATCTTCCTTATAACTCCAGTGTTTAGGAATTGAAACAATGCCTGTACCTCATCAGCGGGGTCTGTTCAAAAGCATACTGTAGATTGTGGTATCGTTTTCGTCATCCTCCCTCAAGAGGCTTAGAAATTTTCAAAACAAGAGTTGATCATCACAAAAATATGAAAACAGTTTGCATATAGTGAATACGAAATAATTACTTCAAAACAGACGTGTGTAATGCATTAATGAAATAACAACGTTTGACATGAATAAATGTTTGAACAATCAAAGAAAGATACAACTTGAACATTCGAATGAACAAAAAATAAAAATAAAAAAAATTCCAATCCTAGCCATGTTTTGGCAAGGGAGCAGTGATCACATTGGGAGTCTCTGGAGAGTCGAACTGGACTTCCTTTGTATCAATCAGATCCTGAACCTTGTTTCTCAAAGTCCAACAATCATCTGTAGCATGCCCCGG
Organism: Vicia faba; assembly: GCA_948472305.1. NCBI lineage: Eukaryota > Viridiplantae > Streptophyta > Magnoliopsida > Fabales > Fabaceae > Vicia > Vicia faba. The sequence continues at coordinate 598,489,515 of OX451735.1, forward strand.
GCTGTCAGAATGATAAGCGCAGCGAACGTTGGGGTTATACCTTGAAGGTGTCCTGTTGGGATTCTTTGGAGGGTCCCTTAGAGTTACCAACTTGGTCTCCAGCAACTGTGGCAATATCTGGGACAAGGTCATGCCGAGGGGAGTGAATTGCCTTTTAGGTCTCTCTTCCCTTTGTTGATTGTGACGCTGAGGAGCACCGGCCGGTTTTGCAATAACTACCGCGTTGACATCTTGGCGGTGTTCGGACCTATTCTGCCCTCTTGAACCATAGCCAGCACTAGATTCTTTCCTGGATGGTTTCTTCTCAGTGTTCGAGGAATCACCATTCTGTATCTTCCCAGACTTGATACCAGCTTCGATCCTCTCCCCAGTCAAGATCAGATCTGTAAACCCAGCAGAAGAATTCCCAATCAGGTGGTTGAAGAATGGACCAGACAGGGTCCCCAAGAACATGTCAACGAGCTCACGGTCAGTCAACGGTGGCTGCACCCTGCCAGCCAGGTCTCTCCACTTTTGCGCGTACTCCTTAAAACCTTCTCCCGATCCTAGCGACATACCCTGGAGTTGGGTACGTGTAGGAGCGAGGTCGGCATTGTACTGATACTGCTTATAAAAAGTAGTAGCCAAGTCCTCCCAGTTTCGAATACTGGCTCCATCCAGCTGATAGAACCACTCGAGTTGAGTCCCTGCCAGACTATCCTGAAAGAAGTGAATCCACAATTTCTTGTCGGCCGTGTAGGGCTGGATCTTCCTTATGTATGAACGGAGGTGCAACTTAGAACAGGAAGCCCCGTCATATTTTGCAAAAGCAGGTGCCTTGAACTTGTGTGGGATCACTACCCCAGAAGACAGACCTAGATCTTCGAAGTCCAGGCCGGGCACTTTTTGTATCTCCATAGCACTTAACCGGTCTTCGAGCTGTTTGTACCTGTCCTCAGCAGGAGGGTACTGTTCATCATTGTAATCGGTCTCGTTGTCGGAGACCACAGGACTAGGAACCTCTCTCTCTTGGGGACTGTCTTCCCTATAGATGGGGTGGTCAGCTCAGCTTCATTTTGTGATCCCTTCCCAGATCTGCGTCTAGGATTGAACAAAACAGTCATCTTCTTCTTCTTCTTCTGTATCAGAGTCTTCAACTCCTGTTGACCCTGGGCTAGGCTCATCACCAACTCTTGGAACTGGGCGTTCTGGGCCTGGAGGGTCTTGATAGCTTGTTCATTGGATGATTCAGGATTCATGATGATTGCTGAAATAGACAGCGAAGAAGGTAAGTGACCTGTAAAAGGGGTACCTGTAATGCAATGATATGTATGATATGCATGCAATGTTTTCAAGGATCTCTCGGGGTAAACAAGAAAATTGTTAGCATTTGAATCTGGTATCTTGATTGAAGGAACTTCATGTTGTTGAGAGTCCTTCTTCAAGAGTCAAAGCTCACCATATCCAGTGGGTCATAGCCCCTGACTCAAATTATCAACCTGGCTAGAGGAAAATAAATCCCCTTTGCCCCTTGCTAGACATTTTGATTCATCATGACCTGCATCACAGACCCTTAAGATCCTTGAAATGGGTTAGTCCTTATGCCGGATGTATGCAATGGTATGATGTTATGCTATGCATGGAGTGATGTAAGTAAACCCTGTTATAAGCCCAGATTAAGGACTGTAAACAAAACCTGCAAGGAACTCATGTTGTCAGATAACAAGTATGTGCAAGTAGTTCAAGTTTGAAAGCACATAAGTCACACAAAGAGCCCTTAGATTTTAGGCTAGCGTGGAGTTTAGGTACTACCCTCTTGGAGTTGGTGGGCCCAAACCTGTCCTATCAAAAGTAACCGGGTTCTAAGGAACTCAAATATCATTGGGTTGTTTTCTATGTTCATTGTTTTGATTTAGCCACTGAACTAGCGATCAAAATATTCCAAGAAAACAACCCTCAATGAGTGTAGTATCGAGTATCTACCAACTTCGGACTGCACCAAAGTCGGTCATCTCACTACCCCTAAAGAGGCCAGGATGGTCAAGTAAGGTTCCTAAGGTCAGTTGATGCTTCACGACACCACGCGGAGGCCCCGTACTCTCCTTGACTTGACTCAAGGGTTACCGGTACTCACCAAAGTGCCACATCAACGTAGCAACTGCTTCAACCGTGTCGGTATACCCTGCACAGTTCCCTCACAGTTTGTTGCTACTTCTAAAAGGTATCCCCCAGATCCGGGTTAGGATCTATGAAACTCCAAGGCAAACCCACAATATTAAAGCAAACAAAGCAAGCAATTGAAAACAAGAGTGGTCTAATCCTAAGGTACACCTCACTTATTATTTTCCCCAGTAGAGTCGCCAGTTCTGTGATCGGTGGAAATAGAACTGACTGTTTTTTAAGCTGGTTCGTGAAATGTCGCGGTAAGCAAGAGTCGCCACCGTCTTTTATGTTCTCCAACATGGAAAGGACAAAAGCACAGCAAAATTCCTTCTTTGAGATATCTCTCGGTTCGGGAGGTAGATTTATAGAAAGGGAAGGTGTTAGCACCCTTTCTATCCATGGTTATCCATGGGCTCTTAGGTACTTGCTCACTATGTTTTCAAAAATTGTTTGCTTTTCAAGTGTTTGTGGGTTTTGAAAAAAAGTTTCGTTTGAAAAATTTCTAAGTAACTCTTGTATCAGTCCTCAAGAGTGTATGAAAAATTTGTTTGAAAACTTTTAGAAAGTGTGAGTGCGAAAAGTTGTTTTGTTTGTTTTTGAAAAGAGAAAGTACCCATGAGATCTACCTACTCTAAGGAATTAGGCTGTGTAAGAGTCCTTTAGATAGTGCTATCCCACCATTGAGAGGTAGGTAGCACCACCGTTGGAGGTGTTCGGGTCAATTCGATTGAGGGACAGTGTGGTCACCGAAGCAATAGTAGGACACCTTAGAAGTAACCCTAATGTCCTAGATCCTTTTTATCTGAGGCAACCGTTTCGAGGCGACTGGATCTTTAGACAGGAGGGCGACCTCTAAGACACCCTATACTTGACGACCACGTTCGAGGCAACGAGTGAGGCGTACCCTAGAAGTGGCATGTGCTTGTGTGTTCAATTCAATTTATGTTTATCTTTGATCATGCAATTGTGAGCTACGAGTTGTTTTTAATTTGTCATTCAGTATTTCATGCTTATTAACAGTTAGGAGTGCGGAAAATTAAAGTGCGGGAATGTAAAGCTACGCTATTACAAGGCGCGGGTCTATACATCGCCAAAAAAACAAAGACCCGTTTTGATAAAGTGCGGAAAGTAAAGAAAGCGGTAAACCTAATTACTATTACATTCTTGGAAGCAGTTACATAATAATCAAATAAATAATAACATGCGAATGGAAAGGAAATCAGGACATCCTAGGGTTTTGACCCTTTTGAGAAAATATGAGTTTTTGGTCCTTTGCATATGATTAAAATTAACCCTAGTTTACTAATTAATTATAATTAAAAAGAAAAATGTTTTTACGTTTTTAATGTTTTAATGAAAATAAAAAGGAATTAAAATTAAAAGTTTAAGAAAAGACCCTAGTTCTAAGTTTATTTTAATTATTTAAAGAAAAGTCCAAGTTAACCTAATTTACTAAATTAATTAATTTATAATTTTATGTACAAAAATAATAATAATTAATAAATGATAATAACAAGAAAATATGAATGTAAATTGTCAAAACCCTAATTCTACATGATTTTATTTATTGAGAAAAAGATTAAGATTGAACCTAAATTAAACTAAGTTAATTGTTAGTTATTTACAAAAATAAATTAATGATGAAATTAATGAAATTAATACATGATAATAAATATTATAAAATATTTGAGTTTCTGAATTTATTGTAAAAATTAAGTTGTTAGGTTAATTATAATAATTAATAATGATTAAAAGAAAATTAAAAGAAAAGGAAATAAAAAATAGAAAACCAGGGGGGGTGTGATGGCCCATGTGGGAGGTTTTTTTGTTGAATCTGGCCCATTAACACAAAAAGCCACGTTGACTTTCTTTGATTGTCCAGAGCACGCTTGACCTGGAACATGGTACTCCTCTTCCCATGGCCTTTGGATGGCTGATTGGGACACATGGCACGCTGGATGAGTGAGGTTCATGGTGGAATATTGGACAGGCGCTGCATTGGAACGCATTAGAAAAAAGGTTAACAATTATATGGGGGACCTGGGAATCGAACCCAGGTACCAGTGCTGAACGAGCACGTCACCAACCACTCCACCATCACGTTGTCTTTGTAAACATAATAACCAACAAAAACTATATATTAATAATGATAACTATGCTGGAACTCAAAAAATGCGCGCCAAGTTTGAATACCCCAATCACGTGCTTCCACATATCATCTTCCTCGCTTGGCCTGTAATAAAAATAAACAAATAGCGGGGGTTTTAAACCCCCACAAACTGCAAGTGTCAAAAATAACGATTAGGGCTACAGGCAATATAAAAAGGGCGCAATGATTGGGTTGAATTCGTCTGGCCTTGACGAATTCAACCATGTACGTTTCATGGTCCAATTTTTCAGTATGTAAAAAACCCTAAAATCCGAGCTTCGAAACCCTAATGTTCTTTAATGGTGGTTTTCGATTCAGAGCACTACAATCAAATTGAATTATGCCAACAGCTTCAGGAGGTTCCTATTAACACAAATCAACCCAAAAAATAGATTAACAACGCATGAATAATGATATGCAATTTTGGAAGATAAGCCAAACCGTGGGACTTGTTGTGAGCGATTCCTGCAGTGTTAGGGCTTGTTCTTGATGGCAACAGGTTCCTGGCAATGTCAGTAACGTGATGGAAACAAGAAAAGGGCTTGAATTATGCTGCAAGTGAGAATTCAGTTTCACACTTTTTCTTGATTTTTTGGAATTTGATTCTATTGTTTCACAACAGCTTGCCCGTCCTTATCAATAGGGTTAGGTTCATCATTTGTATGTGAAGAGAATTAGGTCAACTTTAGGCCCAACAATCCATTGTATTCAAGTTTCATTATGTGATTGCCAATCAAATCTTTTTCAACCTTTTTCTTTGATAAAACATTGCCAATCATGGAGATTTTGATATCTTTTATGTGTACACGAATTGCCAGCTTGCCCTAAGTGTATTTGTATCACAAAAAGATTTAAAACCATATCTTTTGAATTTTCCTACAATTAAAATCAATTAAATGAATTAATATTAATAAAAATTCAATTAATTAATTAAAAATAATAAAATAAATCATTTTAAGTTCAATGGATCGTGCATAAGCCTTGGGCAAAGATTCAAGGAGGAATTTGAGGCCCATTAGCAAAAATGAAGTGTTTTAGGCAAAGTTGACTTTTGAAAGTTCCCAAAAATTTCCCAACTTCTCCAATGCATATCTTGCTCAATTTTGAAGCTATGAACATGTTCTTGGACATTTTGGAAAGGTCTTGAAGTCCTCTAACCAATGCCTTTGGTCCCATGTCATTTTGATTCACCAATCTCAAGTTATGGTCTTTGACTTAAAGTGCCTTTTTATTGATTTTTGAAAATGACCTATAATGTAGAAATTGATAACTTTTTGTGAGAGCATTTCTTTGACTTGGAGTGTGAAGATGAGTTTTAGGAAATGTCATCCCCTTCAAAATAAGCATTGGATGGGATTTTTCTGATAAACCATGAAAAAGTTATGCCTTGGTCAATTTGCAGTTGACTTTTTCAATTGTCCAAAAATAGCAACTTTTTGCATCTTGATGATTTTTGAGCCATGCTTGTGGAATCATGATCAAGACTTGATCAAATGATGATTGTGGCTTCAAAATAAGATGTTGACCAAAATTTTTGACTTTTGACTGCCAAATGACCATTTTGCCCCCGCAATTGACTGTGAAGCAATTAGGGCTTTTGACTATGCAATTTGCCTTTGTGAGCCTTGAAACCTGACATGTAGATGCTTGAGGATATGTGTAAGCTTATGGGACTTGATTTAGCCCTTGAAAATCTTAATTTCCTTACAAGAACCAAAACCCTAGTTTTGAATGGCTTAGGAGGGTGTTGGACTGTGCAACCCTTGAGTGGACTTGAGCAAATTGAGATGATACTTGTCAAGATTTTGAAGAATATGGGAGGGCAAATTTTGGGGTACAACACCCGCTTATCGTCTCCCATGTTCAATAAAGGCACGATTCTCGTCAGCAATTTTTAAGTATTTTGGAGTTTGCGAGAAAAAGAAGTTTTTGTTTTTAAATGCATATGCGAAAAGAAAAAAGAAAAGTCACAAGGAGACTAGCCTATTTCTAAAACTAATGTTATTATGCATCATGGACCTAAAATTGGAATTTCGAGGGAATTCTACCTAATATTTGCGTGCATGAATTGCAGTAAAGCCCTACTTCTCATGATTTTTAGAAAGCAGTAAAGTACGGAGATGAAGAATAACATAGAGTTGTGATGATACCGAACGGAGAAGGTCCGTTGCCTCTTCGAAACCATGCAAGTGATAGGAAAGCTCTACAGAAGTTACTCCGCGTGAGTGATCAAAAATTAATCTCCAAATATTCCCAATCATGAAAGATTACATCAATACTATCACGAACTCTAATGGAGAATGACCACTTCCTCTTTAAAACCATACAAGAAAAGAGAAAAATCTACAGAAGCTACTTCACACAAGTGATCAAACGAGTTAATCTCCAAGCCTTCCACATTGCAAAAGTTGCATTAGTACTAACGCAGAAATTCTGGTGCCTCTTCAAAGCCACGTGAGCAATGAGAAAGATGTCAGAATCTCCACCAATAGGTTTAGGATAGATTTTGTTATGGCTTTATAATGACCTGTTATTAGAATATTTGCAGGTTCAGTGCATCTTTGGTCATTGACATGGTATTTGGCAATGTAACATACAAAATGATCATGATGGAAAAATGATAAAGATGGAATTTAGTGTAGGAAGTAACTCTGTATTTTTTTGTGTATTTTGCTCAATGATGTAATGTAAGATGGCTGTATTTTTTTGTGTATTTTGCTCAATGATGTAATGTAAGATGGTGTAGTGAGTTGTAATCTGGTATCGAATTTTTGTAATAGAACTTGCAATGTGACTTGAAGGAAGTGAAATTATAATAGACTAGTGCTTTGGAAATGTAATGTTCTCTTTCTCAAACATAGATTTGAATTTTTCCCTTCATTTGCTTTAATTTGAATGAATCTTCAAGCATCTAATATTTTCTCCAATTTTCAATCTTGAACCTTGCTTTCATATTGTTGTATTTCATTTGGATTCTTCAATATTTCTCGGATGATTTTTGTGATACTTGTATCTTGGAGATGAAATATGACTTGAATCTTTCTTTCCCTCCAAAAGCTTCTTTTAACCTTTCAAATTTTGCTTCAAATTGCATCCTTTAATATAACACATCATGAGATCAGATACTCTCAGTCAATCAAAGGAACTCAAGTAAGATATTGTCAAAATCATGGATGCAACTATGATCCAATATACCACGTTCACCTCAAAGCCTTGTGTGGGAACCAAAGAGATAACTTGTATGGCCTAAGCAATGTGACATCTTGATCCTCAAGCATCATAGCTAAATGAAAGAATTTATTTGAATCAATGATAAACAAAGATTAAACGATAAAGTGGGCACCAGTATATCCAGATTTGTCTTCTGTATGAAGTTTTCGATCACATAGCTTGTGATTGAAGTAATAAGTTCCCCCTTTTGACTTACAAAGAAAGGTCGAAAGAAAACCCTAGCTAGTCATTGACGAAGAACCTCTGACTATTAGTCCTGCCAAATTCATCCGACAAACCCAAGCGTAGGGAAATAAACCCTAATCAAAGGAGGACATTGAGCACAAGGAGATAATGAATGCCTGATTTAGTAGCTCTTAGATGACATCATAGAACAACTTGGAAGTGAACATGGGGATACAGAAAGAAATATGACCAAGATGGCCACGACTTGATTACGATGAAGAGAATGCCTCAAATGAAAACCAAATCAGATCTGAACACCAAGGATTAGAAACCCTAATTCACACTTGCATCGCCTACCCCCTAGAATCTTGCATCTTAAGGCAAAGTTGATAGGAAAAACACCCTTGAATCATGATATGCATATCCTTAATTGGTGAAATAGGGAATAGATTATTCCACTGTATTAAAACATAATCAACCTCTAGGAGCTTCAACAATGGATGTACCTTTGGATTCTGAAAGATAACCCTAATAATATCCCAATGGCATCAATACTCTCGACGAAACCTTTATCCCATAAAATAGGAACAAATGATTCACACAAATGTTTATGCTCAAGTTCACATTTTTTAGGATAGAACCAAATACTCGTCACTTAAAAGAAAGTTTCAGATGAAAGTCTAGTCTTGGTAAGAAAATCCAAGAAATCGTGACAGGTGGAGGTCCTTAATTCTGAAAGAAGGAGACTCCAGATAGTCACAAGTGGCAACCTTAAACCATACTCCTTGGAGAAGAACTCGATTAGAGCGCAAACGTCAAAAATAAAATTTGATAGCCTCATAGCTCGACGAAGAAAGAAATCCTCAATGACCCAGGTCACAATCCTAATTCTACTGCTTGCTGCCTGAATGAGAAATCAGCCGTTTTGGACACAAGCGCCTTAACCGTTACGAAACCCTAATATCGCACAGCCACTGAACTTTGAACCTCAAGCGCTTTTTTTTGAATGCAAATGTATGTTAATGACCTAATGGAAAGATATGAATGCAATGCTAAGCCTAAGCCAAATATAAGAAACTAGGAGGGAAAATTTTGGGGTGCAACAGTGGTTCCTCTTCCTCATCAAAAAATCTTGCTTCCTCTGCTGAACCGGCCCAGATTCCCGTTAATGAGCCAGGGGCTAAGAGGAAGCGTGTGGATAATGCTGCAGGCATAATGCCCGAGGGTAACAAAGCGCCCTCGGGGGTCTTTGTATTGCCTCCTTGCTATCTAAATCGTGATCTCTTCAGCGAGGAGAGCTTCCCCAACATGCACGAGGAGGAGAGGGAGGCAATCTTGACTGAAGACAAGGAGGTTCGTTGGAAGCACTTGGTCAAGGATGTGGTCGCTGTGATGAGAGTGCTCGAGGAAGCTCTTTCTCTCAATGATGAGTCCTCTAGTGCTCAAGCCTCTCTCGACACGGCCTATGCCAAAATTCATAAGCTGAAGGCCAAAAATGAGAAGTTAAAGTGTGATATCCTCAACCACGAGTCAAAGTATGAGGCCCAAGTTTGACTTCTCATGGATTTAAATGAGCTGAGATCTCCACTGGAGGCGGCCACTAAAGAAAACGAGCGTCTGGTCGCTCGTACTTCAGATTTAGAAGGGATCACTGCCCCAACCGAGGATGAGACCGATGCGGAGAAGAACATGGAGACCAGGGAAGATTTGATTGCTCGCATCCGCGTGCTCAAACAAGACGTGGTTGATACCATTGGCTACAGATTCAACACTGCCGTCGAGCAACTAAAGACCTTGAACCCGGGGGTCGAGATAATGGTCAAGGGGGCGGGCCCATTTAACCAAGTCATTTACGGGAAGATCCTTTATCCCCCTGATAGTAGCAACAAGGAGGATGGAGCTTGATTGTATTTTTTGTCTAGGTCCTGCATGTCCGCTATTATTTCAGGGAAAGCGTGTCTGTTATCATTCATTTAGTTTTGTGGTTGTCGTGCCTAAACTGTAATTTTGAACAACGTCAGCCTTTGTGGTCGACATATTATAATTGCATTGTTTATAACTGTTTATTTGATGGATACTTGGTATAATTTTTGGATATACGTGTCCGACCATTGTTGTGGTCGTTATGAATTTTTCACGAAGTTCATGTTTTTTGTGTGGAGATATGCGTTCGACCCTAATATCTGTTCGACACACTTCGAAATGTGTCAAGGGCATGGAGTGGGGATCCACGGGATGGGCGTATGATCGAGATCGGGATCCTACGCTCGTGGCATGAACTTCCCATCGCGAGCTGGGTGTTCTGCCATGTTGGGGTACTTCGACAGCGAAGCTCGATCGAGGTGTCCCTGACGGGCACGTATGTTGCTCATCAAAGTGAACAACATTGTTATTTTTTTGGTTGGTAGTTCACGTCTGTTGTACCCCAAAATTTGCCCTCCCATATTTCTCAAAGCATTGCAAGAAAAATCTCCAAGTGACTCAAGGTTGCTCAAGAATTGGTCAGACAAGCTATCTCCTAAGGCAGTCTACCCCAAATTAGGGTTTTGTGTTGCATCAAGATCTTTGAGTCCAAATGACCTCAATTACTCCCCAATGTCCTAATATGTTCTCAAGGTCATCCATGTCAAATTTCAAGCCTTGCAGAGGAAGTTTGCTCAGTCAATTGCTAAAAGGTCCAAAAGTCGACTGTGCTAGGGCAAAAGTCAACTGTGACCCAAATACAGTCAAACTTCAATATTTTTTGTCAACACTATCATTTTGAAGGTTGTTTCATCATTTTATCAAGGGTTGATCATGATTCATCAAGGATTGCTCAAAATTCATCAAGACTCAAAAGTTGCTAAATTAGGGTTTTGTAGGAAAAGTCAACTCAATTTTGACCAAGCATAACTTTCTCATACTTTATGATAAATGATCCATCCAAAGCTCATTTTTAATAGGATGCAATTCCCTAAAATCCATCTTCATACCCCAAGATAAAAAAATGCACTCACAAGAAGTTATGAATTTGGACATTATAGGTCATTTATGAAAGTTAACAAAAACACCTTTTTTGCCAAAGCTTATAACTTGAGCATGGAATATCAAAATGCGATGAGACCAAAAGGGTTGATTAGAGGACATCCCAATATTTCTAAAAAGTCAAAGAATACTTCCAAAAGTTCAAAATTGAAGAAGTTATGCATTGTTGAAGTTGGACTTTTTTGTAAAATTGCCAAAAGTCAACTATCCCCAAAACTTCAAATTTTGCCAAATGGGCCCATTCTTTTCCACTTGATTTGAGTTTGCATCATTGCCCACGTTCCCTAGCTTCAGCCATGTGTCCATATTGCATTTTTATTATTTAATTTGATTTTTAATTGAATTTATTCATTTTAAATCAAATAAAATCATAGAAAATCCAAAGCATTGATAACTCATGATCTTTTGGCTATTTCAGGCTCCACATTCAGCAATTATCATCATCAAATTTGTATCAAATAAAATCATGTGCAAAAGGATCCAAATCAAATCAAATTTGGAAGGTTTTCAATGGAGATCAAATCACATTCATGTGCATTGATATGGAGGGATTTGGTCCATAATTCTTACCCTAATGCAAAGCACATTACATAAGCAAGCAGAAGCATACGAAATCGGGGTTGGAAAGTGTTGAGAGAGGCAGAACAAGAATTGAAAAATTCACAAAAAAGTGAGAGATTAAAGTCCAAGATAGAGGCAGTTTCAGGCCACAAGACTTGTTCCAATCACTTCCTGGGCATTCACACAAGCTACCTGGATTAAAAGCAAGCATTTTCAGGCCTCTACAAGCACTGTAAGTCTCACGAAACACAACCCTGTTCTTGAAATCGATTTGACTTGTTCTTGCATCATTTGAGAAAACTATTGGCATATTTGTAATCACAAGAGCATTTCCAAGCTTTTCATAATATTCAATTGCATTTATCTGGCTTAAATGAAGAACCACCATTGTTAGGGTTCGATTCTTGTTTTTGGGTGTTTTTATTTCAGGAACAATTGACCTCCATGAAGGGTATGGTTATGACCGGGAGGTTGAGACGAACATGACTATGCCTTTGGAAATCATTTTTGTGGCCTGTACAGGATTTGGGAGGTGGACTTGCTTATAGCTATGGACTTCTGTCCGTTGGTATAGATATGTGACCTTTTAGCCACGGACGAGAGGTTGGGGATGATGCGTGGCATCCCATTACTGGTCCATTCAAATAATTTTGCGTATTTTTTTATTTTTGCTGGCATTTGTTTTGTTTTAATATATTATGATTAATATGTATTATGTTAACAACTAAAGCAATATGGTGTAGTGGCAAAGCAAGCGTGCAAACCCCTTCAGGACCTGGGTTTGAATCCCAGGTCCCCCACTTTCTCAATATTTTATCTTTTCAGGTGATTGTATGCACGCTTCAGTTTGCATCCTACCATGCACCCTCACCCATCCAAATGCCAGATGGCCAAGAGCCAGATCTGGTGGTCAAAAGCTGGAGGTCCACCATAGTCCAGGTCAAGGCATACATACTGGATCCCAGAAAGTCAAAAAGGCCAGCTGATGATGGGCCACGAAATTTCTATCAACATCCCAAAAAAGGCCCAAATTCTTCTCCTCTCTTATTATTTATTTATTTACTTTAATTGTTTTTATTTTTTTAATTATTTTTCTAACCAATTAAAATTCTGTTTTTATTAAATAAAATCACAAAAATATTTTTTTTATTCAATCAAATTTTTAACTTTTATTATTTTTTCTTAATAAACACTAATTAATTAATTAGGTTTTTAATTAGGAAACTTTAATCCATTTTTTGCAAATAATTTTAATTAATTAGATTTAATTAGATTTAACCACTAATTCTATCATTTTTAATTTCTTTCCCAAATAATCAAAAATTCCAAAAATAATTTACTTTTCATTTAATTAATTTATTAATTTAATTTAGTTCTTTAATTTAGGTCTAATTTCTTTTCCTTAAATAAAAACAACAAAAAACCTAAAAAAGATTTCTTCTTTAACCAAAAGGGTAAAAACCTTAATCATACGTCCGATTTAATTTTGCACCGCAATTTACTTTTTTTATCCAATAATGTACCTGCTTCCGGATTGTAATAGTTAATTGGATATTTAATTATTTTTTTCGCTTTATTTTATTTTTCAAAGGGTTTGTCTTTGGCGATGTAAATACCTGACGCCTTGTAATTTAAAATTCCGCATTTTATTTCCGCAAATTATAACTGCTAGATGTTTGATAATAGGATTTGCATGACAAGACTGAATGTTAATCTTAAAATCAAAATAGATCACCCTTAACATCTGCAAATACAAAATTAACTGAAAACGACACACTCGCACATGCACACTCTTAGGGTACACCCCACTTGGTTGCCTTCGTACGCGGTCATTAAGTATAGGTCGTTTTAGAGGTCGCCCTTTTGTCTAAAAGATCATAGTCGCCTCGAAATGGTTGCCTCGGATATTGTTGCCTCAAACAAATGATCTAAGACATTAGGGTTACCGCTAAGGCGTCCTAACATTGCTTTGGTGACCGTAAGTCCCTCATTCGAATTGACCCTTTATCTCCAACGACGATGCTACCTACTCATCAATAGTGGGATAGCATTATCTAAAGGAAATTAGCATAGAACGATTCCTTTTTCGAGTAGGTAGATGGTTCTTAGATACTTGCTCTTTCAAAAAACAAAACTTTTCACACTTACACTCCTTTTTCGAACAAAGTTTTCAAAAACACTTCATACGCTCTTGAGGACAGAAGCAAGAGTTAAATCGAAGTTTTCAAACAAAAACTTTTTCAAACCCACAAGCACAAAGAAAGCAATTTTTGAAAACAAATGAGCAAGTACCTAAGAGCCCGTGGATAACCACGGATAGAAAGGGTGCTAATACCTTCCCTTTCTATAATCTACCCCCCGAACCCGAGAAATATCTCAAAAAAGGAATTTTTCTGTGCTTTTTTCCTTTCCTTGTTGGATAAAATAAAAGTCGGTGGCGACTCTTGCTTATTGCGACATTTTGCAAAAACAAATGCAAAATGCAAACCAGCATTCCAAAAAACAGTCAGTTCTTCCCACCGTATCACAGAACTAGCGACTCTGCTGGGGAACTTATAAGTGGGTGTACCTTAGGAGTAGTTCATAATGTTTTCAATTGCTTGATTTGTATGCTTTATCTTTGTGGGTTTGAATCAGAGTTACTATAGATCCTAACCCGGATCTGGGGAACACCCTTTAGGTAAGTAGCAATAAACTGTGAGGGAACTGTACAACGTAGACCGATACAGTTGAAGCAGTAGCTACGTTGGTGTGGCACTTTAGTATGTACCGATATCCCTTGTGGCACAACGAGGAAAATATGGGTCTGCTAAGGGGTCATTAAGCACCAACTGACCTTAGAACCTGTAATTGACCAACTTGGCCATAGAACAGTAGCAGTATGCTACACTCATTGAGACCAAACTCTCGCGATGATTCCAGCCGCAAGAAAAGGTTGCTAAACTAGAATTATGACTGATCGAGGGTGGTCAGTGATATTGAGATCCTCTAGAACCCGATTACTATTTCTCGGACAGGTTTGACCCAACTAAACTGAAAGAGGGTAATACCCAAACTTCTTGCCAGCCTGAAATCTAAGGGCTATTTGTATGGCTTGTGTGCCCTTACCATGTTTGCTATTTGTGGATACTTGTGGTGTGTTTTCTATCATGACATCATGACATCATGACATCATGACATTGCATGCATCTTGCATTGGACTAACCCATTTCAAAGATAGAGGGGGTTCATCTTTGTTCTGTTTTGTAGGTCATGGCACCCATGCGTAGAAACACTATTCGGATCAACTTTGTCTAGGTTCCCACTCAGCTTAAGGAATTGGTTGCAAAGGTTTCAGATACTACCTCCTTTATCAGAAGACATGGGCACCTCCTTGGTTTAGTCACCTCCAAGATGGATGAACAGATGATGAGTGTCTTAGTCCATTTCTTTGATCCACTGTACCATTTCTTTACTTTTCCGGACTACCAGTTGGTCCCTACCTTGGAAGAGTTCTCTGATCTGCTTGGTATCTCTATTTTGGAGAGACCCCGTTTACAGGTTGGGAGAAAGTCCTTAGGCCGGAAGAGAATGCTTCATCCCTCCATCTGACAAAGGCTGAGGTAATGTCTAATTGGGAGACTAGAAGTTGGACAAAAGGATTTTTGACTAAGTTCTTGGTTGGTAAGGCTAATCAGTTTTGGGACAGTTTAGACTTTCAGGCGTTCGAGGACATCCTGGCTCTTCTTATTTATGGTATGGTTCTGTTTCCAAACTCAGATGCTTCCGTCGACGTGAATGCAGTGAAGACTTTCATGTCCGGTAATCCTGTGCCCACTCTCTTGGGTGATATTTTTCACTCTCTTTATGCCCGTACTGCTCGGAAACGGGGAACCCTTATGTGTTGTGCACCATTGCTGGCAAGGTGGTTTATCTCTCACCTCCCCAAATCAGTTTTGAAGAACAAGGAAGGCATGGGTTGGGCCTATAGGATTATGTCTCTCTCATAATGACATCATTTGGACTATCAAGGGCATGGAAGACGTGGCTATTATTGATCACTGTGGGGAATACCCTAATGTTCCACTGCTAGGAACCCATGAAGGAATCACCTATAATCTGTGTTTGGCCTTACGTCAATTTGGGCGAGCTAGGAGGGAAGGACCTCATGAGTTGTTGATGTCGAGTATTATCTTTGACTTCCAAGGGGATAGTGATGAGCAACGCCGTAGGTTCATACGAGCTTGGGATAGAGTACACAGATCTGATCCGCACAAGTTAGGTGTGAAAACTTATCTTCCAATGGAGCCATATCTCCGATGGGTTCGAATCCGTGCCCAAAAGTTGGGAATGTCGTACAAAGCCGTCTTACCTATAATTGTTGAAGTTGCTGATGAAGAAGGGGTTCCTCCTACCATCCTCCATCCATACATGCCTACTGAGATAGGGGCATTAAAGAGATCGTGGATGCAGCTGAGAGAAGAACGGGATACTTACAGAGAAAAGTATCACGAGCAAGAGCAGAAGATTCAAAAGTTGACAAGGCAATTGGAGAATGAGAAGATCCTCAATGAATATGTCCGCACCGACAGGAAACGACCATGGGAGCACTGCCTGTCTTTTAATTTTTCTAGTTTTGCTTTACTTTTCAGTATTTCCTTTTGTAATGCCTTAAAGGCATTTGTTGAACAATTGAATCCAAGTTTTTATCTAATAAAAGTGTGTTTCGTTTTTGCTTACGAATTTGAATCTCTCGACGTCTTTGAAATCATATCCTACACATTTCATTCCCATACACCTCATAACAGGTACCCTTACAGGTTTTTCTCATCTTCTTCGCTGTTTATTCCAGCGTCATGTCTTCTGAAACATCAACTAAACAAGAAATCAAGGCTCTGCAAGCTCAAAACGCCCAGTTCCAGGAATTGTTCATGAGTTTGGCTAAGGGTCAGCAAGATCTGAAGGCCCTTATCTTGAAAGAGAAGAAGAAGAAGAAGAAGAAGAAGAAGAAGAAGACGGTCCTATTTAATATGGGTCGCAGATTCGGAAACGATTTGCGAGAAGAGGTTGATTTGACCCACTCATCTGGAGGGGGAGATAATCAGGAAGAAAGGAGGGCTCCTAGCCCTATGGTTTCAGATAACGATACTGACTTTGATGAAGACCAGTACCCTCCAGCCGATGATAGGTATAAGCAACTGGAAGATCGGTTGAGCGCGATGGAAGTTCAGAAAGTGCCTGGTCTAGACTTTGGTGATTTGGGTCTGTCATCTGGGGTGGTAATTCCCCACAAGTTTAAAGCACCAATCTTTTCTAAATACGAAGGGGTTTCTTGCCCAAAACTGCACCTCCGTTCGTATGTTAGGAAAATTCAGCCATACACCACTGACAAGAACCTCTGGATCCACTTCTTTAGACAGTCTCTCAGGGACTCAGCTTGAATGGTTTTACCAGCTGGAAGGAGCTAGTATCCATAATTGGGAAGACTTGGCTGTTGCTTTCTACAAGCAGTACCAATACAATGCCGACCTTGCTCCCACGTGTACCCAACTCCAGGGTATGTCTATGGGTACGGGTGAAGGTTTCAAAGACTACACTCAGAAGTGGAGGGACCTTGCTGGAAGAGTGCAACCTCCCTTGGCTTATAGGGAACTAGTGGATATGTTTCTAGGGACCTTATCGGGTCCATATTTCAACCATCTGATTGGAAGTTCTTCATCCGGGTTTACAGAACTGATTATGACTGGGGAAAGAATTGAGGCTGGTATCAAATCTGGTAAAATAAAGAAGGGTGCTTCATCAGGCACCGAGAAGAAGCCTTTTAAGAAGGAGTCCAGTGTTGTTTACATTTCAAAAAGCCAGAATAGACCTGAATGCCGCCAAGCTGTTAATGCGGTTGTTATATCAAGACCCGCTATCACTCCTCAGCACAACAATCAGCCAAGGGCCGAGAGGCCACAAAGACAATTCACTCAGCTCAACGTGACTTTATCTCAGATTCTTCCGCAGTTATTGAAGACCAACTTGGTGATTCCGAAGGAGGCCCCGAAGAATCCCAATACAACATCGCCGATGTACAATCCAAACACCCGATGTGCTTTTCACTCCGATAGCCCGGGGCACGATACGAATGATTGCTGGGTTTTGAAGAATAAGGTACAGGACTTGATTGATGCTAAGGAGATTGAGTTCGAAGAACCTGAAAGACCTAATGTTGTGACTGCTCCTATGCCCAGGCACAGGGTGAATTCTATAGATGAAGACTCGTTTGTGGTTTCTGTGAAAGACATTGTTACTCCATTGATGATTGTAAAGAAGAACCTTCTGTTAGCCGGTTTATTTCTGGGTTGTGGCGAAGGTTTCCATCTGTGTGCCGTCCTACCTACTGGTTGCCATCTATTGAAGTCAGGTGTCCAACGCCTGATGGATAATAAAGAAATTATGTTTTAGAAGACTTTTGTTCCTTTGGTTCCTACTGAAGAAGTTGCTATAATCACCATTTTCGCCAATTCTTCTAAGGCTTCCTCGAGAAATCCTGTTAGAATTACATCTGTTCCAAGAATTGCACCATTGATCATCATTGTTCCTGGGCCTATCCCCTATACATCAAATAAAGATGTCCCTTGGCATTACGGGGCTGACGTATATTATCACGGAGTTAAGCAAGACTTGAGTGTTGAAGATGTTGATACTGACGTCAGCAATATTGTTGGACCTGCCAAAGTCACCCGCAGCGGAAGACTTTTCTCCCCTGAGATCTCTCCACCAACTGTCCGGAAGCCTGTTGTTATTACACCTGCCAGTGTACTTGCTACTGTCCCTGTTCAAGTTCCAATTCTTACCCCTGTTGCCGAGTCATCTGACACTCGGGGCAAAGGGACCACCAATGAGCCTGCCCAGACGGAGGCACCGTAGACGATTATTGTTGAAGCCTCTAGACAAGAGATGGAGGAAATTTTGAAGATCATCAAAAAGAGCGACTACAATGTAGTCGAGCAGCTGGGGCAAACCCCGTCCAAAATCTCTATGTTGTCTCTATTACTATGATTAGAAGCCCATGCCAAGGCTCTGATTGCTTTCCTGAATACTGCACACGTACCTCAAGAAACATCAGCTGATTAGTTTAAAGATTGCGTGGCTAGTCTGACTGCTGATAATGGGTTGGGTTTCTATGATGCCGACTTGACTATTAAGGGGAAGAATCACAATGATGCCATGCATGTCTCTATTGAATGCAGGGGCACTACTCTTGCTCACGTTTTGGTGGATATTGGATCTTCGTTGAATGTGTTGCCCAAGAAGGCACTAGACCGTTTAGACTGTGAAGGGATGGAGCTGAAGCCGAGTAACATTATAGTCAGGGCCTTTGACGGGTCCAAGAGGTGGTACACAGAGAAGTGGATATTTCAATTAAGGTTGGTTCTCAGGTTTTCGCATCTACATTCTATGTGATGGATATTCGGCCATCTTATTCTTGTTTGCTGGGTCGTCCGTGGATCCACAAAGCTGGGGCAGTAACCTCAACGCTCCACCAGAAGCTAAAGTACCCGGTGAAAGGGAAAATTGTGATAGTATAAGGAGAGGAGGAGTACATGGTGAGTCACCTCAACTCTTTCTGATATATAGAGATGGATGGGGAGTTCATTGAGACCCCGTTTCAACATTTTGAAGAGGTTCCCCAGACGCTGGCATCAACTGAAACTGTTGTTGAGGATCCTCTAATGAAGATGGCTTCCTTCAAGGATGCCCGGTGTTGTACCCCAAAATTTGCCCTCCCATATTCTTCAAGATTTGCCAAGATCAATCTCCAGATGATTCAAAATCTCTCAAGGGTTGCACAGTCCAATGGCCTCCTAACACAGTCAAAAATTAGGGTTTTGGTTCTTGCAAAGAAATTGAGGTTTCCAAGGGTCCAATCAAGTCCCACATGCCTACATACATTGTCAAGCATCCATATGTCAAGTTTCAAGACTCGCAGCATCAGATTGCACAGTCAAAAAACCCTAATTGCTCCACAGTCAACTACAGGGGCAAAATGGTCATTTGACAGTCAAAAGTCAAAATTTTTGGTCAACATCTTATTTTGAAGCCACAAACATCATTTGAGCAATTCTTGATCATGATTTCTCAAAGCATAGCTCAAAAAGTCTCAAGATGCAAAAGCTTCTATTTTTGGACAGTTGAAAAGTCAACTGCAAATTGACCAAGGCATAACTTCTTCATGGTTTATCATAAAAATCCCATCCAAAGCTCATTTTGAAGAGGATTACATTTCCTACAACTCATCTTCACACTTCAAGTCCAAGAAATTCTCTCACAAAAAGTTATCAATTTCAACATTATAGGTCATTTTCAAAAGTCAACAAAAAGGCACTTTAAGTCAAAGACCATAACTTGAGATTGGTAAATCAAAATGACATGGGACCAAAGGCATTGGTTAGAGGACTTCAAGACCTTTCCAAAATGTCCAAGAACATGATCATAGCTTCAAAATTGAGCAAGATATGCATTGGAGAAGTTGGGAAATTTTTGGGAATTTTGAAAAGTCAACTTTGCCTAAAACACTTCAAAATTGCTAATGGGCCTCAATTTCTTTCTTGAATCATTACCCAAAGCATATGCACGACCCATTGAGCTAAAAATGATTTATTTTCTTATTTTTAATTAATTAATTGAATTTTTATTCTTATTAATTCATTTAATTAGATTTAATTATGAGAAAAATATCAAATAATGCTTTTCAAATCTTTTTGTGCAGCAAATATGCTCATTATATGCAAAAGATTTCGTGCATCATCTCAAGGAGACAAGATCATCCATATTTGGCAAGATTTGCATGGAAAAAAGATTGAAAAAGATGTGATAAAAACTCAAATATTCATAACATAAATGGATGGATCTTTGGGCTTGTTTTTGACCTAGAATCATTCACTTACATATGCAAGACCTAACCTAATGCAAAGACACACGAAAAACTGCTCAGAAGCTGCATAACCAATTTGCAATATTTGGCAAAAAACTTGAAATCTGAAATCACAGTTGCCGGGCGATTCAAGGCTTCAAAACACTTCCATTGCCTTACTAACATTGCTAGGAAACTATTGACATCAAGAACAAGTCCCCATACTCCAAGAATTGGTAGAACTGAGTCACGTTTATCACAAACATTTCCATAATCGTTTTTTAATTTTCACGCATCATTCATGTGTTTTAATTGTTGATTTATGTTACTAACATCATTCTGAAGCGATTGGTAATGTTTAATTGGACTAACACTGCCTGTAGCCAAATCCACCATTGATGAAACCTAGGGTTTCAGAAGCTCCAAAATAGGGCTTTCATGTAGAGGAAAAATTGGACCTTGAGACCTATGCCATTAAATTCAGGAGCTCTAGACGAAACGAACCAACACCTTGCGCCCTTTTTATATTAATCCAGCTTCTAATCGCTATTTTCACAGGTTTCATTTAGTGGGGGTTTAAAACCCCCGCTACTTGTTTTACATAATTGCAGAAAGATGAAGAAGAAGCATGCGTGGCATATTGTGACTGGAGTATTCAAACTGCGCGCGTAATTTTTTTGTTTATATCACTAACCATTGTTTTTTATATATAATATTTGTGTTTCATTATGTTAACAAACGCGCACAACAGCTCAGATGGTGGGAACGTGACTTGGTAAACGCTGGGACCTGGGTTCGATTCCCAGGTCCCCCATACAATTGCTATTATTTTTTCTAACTCAATTCCATGCAGCGCTTCATCCAGAACTCCACCATGAGCCTCACGTCCAAGCTTGCCACATGGCCATGAGCTTCCATCCAAGGGCCACTGAATGAATTCCAGAGTGCACCCTAGTCAACCAATGTACACGCAGGCGTAAAAAGTCAAGCAAGGCCTTTGTTTCATGGGCCAGAGTGCTTCAAAATACCTCCCTTTGGGGCCTGACACCCCCTTTGGTTTGCACTTTATTTTATTTTATTTGATTTTCTTTTCTAATTCTTTTAATTGTTTTTAATTGTTTTCATTAATTCAAATAACTAATTTTCATAATATAAAAAAACAGAAAACCAAAAAATGTTTAATATTTAATTCTTATTAATTCATCACTAAAATATTTTTGTAAATAAATGTTAATAATTAATTTAGTTAATTTAGGTTTTAAACTTTAATCTTTTTTCTTAATAAATAAAAATATCTAGACTTAGGGTTTTTGACATTTTCATCTTTTTCTTAAATAAATAATTTTCTCTCATTATTATTATTATTAATTACTATTTATTTTTGTAAATAAACATGTAAATTAACTAATTAGTGTAAATTAGGTTAACTTGTATATTTTCTTTAATAATTAAAAATAACTTAGAATTAGGGTTTCTCTTAATTTTAATTTTCTTTATTTCATAAATACCAAAAACATAAAAAAACAATTCCTTCCTTTCTTTAATTAAATAATTAATTAGCTTTTAATTCAATTTAATTTCAAAAGGGTCAAAACCCTCGGACGTTCGATTTCTTTTCGCGCATTTATTTTCTTTCGAATATTATGTAACTGCTCAAGGATTGTAATAGTAATTAGGTCTTTTTACTTTCCGCATTCTTATTAAAACGGGTCTTTGTATTTTGGCGATGTATAGACCCGCGCCTTGTAATAGCGTAGGATTTATCTTTCCGCATTTAAATTTCCGCACTCTTAAATTCTAAATTGCATGAAAGAATGTATGGCTAATGAAAAACAAGCGTAGCTCACAATGCCCTGATCAAAGATAAATATTAAACTGAAAATAACACACAAATACACACACCACTCTTAGGGTACGCCTCACCTATTGCCTTCGAAACGTGGTCGTCAAGTATGGGACGTCTTAGTAAGTCCTTATGTCCATGATCCAGTTGCCTCAAAACAAGTTTCCTCGAAACAGTTGCCTCGGAATAGTCGCCTCGAAACGGTTGCCTCGAATAAAAAGGGATCAAGGACATAAGGGTAGCTTCTAAGGTGTCTTAACTGTTGCTTCGGTGACCACACTGTCCCTAAACTCGAATTGACCCGAACACCTCCAACGGTGGTGCTACCTACCTCTCAATGGTGGGATGGCACTACCTTAAGGACATTTACACAGCCTAATTCCTTAGGGTAGGTAGATAACTCATAGATACTTGCTCTAAAAAACAAATCAAAACTCTTTTCACACCGACACTTTCAAAAAGCTTTCAAAACAATTTTTCAAACACTCTTGAGGACTGATACAAGAGTTATTCAGAAAACTTTAAACGAAACTTTTTCAAAACCCACACACACTTGAAAAGCAAACCTTTTGAAAACACAACGAGCAAGTATCTAAGAGCCCATGGATAACCATGGATAGAAAGGGTGCTAACACCTTCCCTTTCTATAAATCTACCTCCCGAACCGAGAAACTATCTCATAAGGAATTTTGCTGTGCTTTTGTCCTGTCCATGTTGGAGAAAATAAAAGACGGTGGCGACTCTTGCTTCCGCGACATTTCGCGAACCAGCGTTAAACAGTCAGTTCTAAATCCACCGATCACAGAACTGGAGACTCTGTTGGGGATGTATATTAAAGTGAGGTGTACCTTAGGACTAAGATCACTTGTGTTTTCACTTGTCTGAATTGTTTGCTTTATTATTGTGGGTACTGTCTTGGGAGTTCTATAGATCCTAACCCGGATCTGGGGGATACCTTCTTAGAAAGTAGCAACAAGACTGTGAGGGAACTGTGCGGGGTATACCGACATGGTTGAAGCAGTCTGCTACGTTGATGTGGCACTTTGGTGAGTACCGGTAACCCTTGAGTCCAGTCAAGGAGAGTACGGGGCCGCCGCGTGGTGTCGTGAAGCATCAACTGACCTTAGGAACCTTAATTGAACCATCTTGGCCTCTTTAGGGTAGTGAGATAACTGACTTTGGTGCAGTCCGAGGTTGGTTGATACTCGATACTACACTCAATTGAGGGTTGTTTTCTTGGAATATTTCGGTCGCCAGTTCAGTGGCTAAATCGAAACGATGAACAATGAAAACAATCCAATGATGTTGGGACCCTTAGAACCCGGTTACTTCTGATAGGACAGGTTTGAGCCCACCAACTTCAAGAGGGTAGTATCCCAGACCCCATGCTGGCCTAAACTCTAAGGGCTGTCTTGTGTGACTTGTGTGCTTTACCATGTTTGCTTTTGTGAATACTTGTGGTGTGTTTTATCATGGCATCATAACATCATACAGCATCATATGCATTGACTAACCATTTCAGGGGTTCGAATCTTCATCTTTGTTCTTGTTTTGTAGGACATGGAAACTATCCGCAGAAAGACAATTCAGATCAGCCTTGTAAGGATCCCTCCTCAGCTTAAGGAACTTATATCCAGGATTCCCGAGAGCTCTTCTTTCAGTGAAAGGCATGGAAGACTCATCAGTTTGGTCAACACCAATATTGAGGAAGATATGATAAAGGTCCTTTTCCAGTTCTTTGACCCTCTGCATCACTGCTTTACTTTCCTGGATTATCAACTGGTGCCTACCTTGGAAGAGTTCTCCCGGCTTCTGAAGATCCTTATCCTTAGTCAACTACCCTACAACGGTACGGAAAAGGAACCCAAACTTGAAGAGATTTCTAAAGCCTTACGCTTACAACCATCTGACATCAAGGGACATTGGGAAGTTAGAAGTGGTATCAAAGGGTTATTGGCCAGGTTTCTGTTTGAGAAGGCCCAAGAATGTTGGAACTCCCTTGACCTACAAGCCTTTGAAGAAGTTGTGGCCCTCCTTGCCTATGGGTTGGTGTTGTTCCCTAATCCAGATCAGCTTATAGATATCAGTGATGTCCAGATCTTCATGTCCAGGAATCCTATACCTACGTTGCTTGGGGACATCCTTCACTCATGTTACAAAGAGGTGTTCTTATGTGCTGCACTCCTCTCCTGGGAAGGTGGTTTATTTCGCACCTTCCCCAATCAGTTCTGAAGAACGAGCGGGGTTTGAGATGGTCACAGCGATTGATGACTCTTACGCATGCTGATATACATTGGTGTTCTCGGTCCAGAGAAGACGTCACTATCATTGATCGTTGCGGGGAGTTTCCTAATGTTCCTTTACTTGGAATCAGAGGAGGTATTACTTACAACCCGTGTCTGGCTTGGAGACAGTTTGGTCATGCTCGGAGGGATGGCCCTCATGATATGTTAATTCCTGACATAGTTTTTGACTTCGACGACGATGCACAAGGACTTCGCCAGAGATTTATCAGATCTTGGAGGATGCCCAATAAGGTAGACAGCAAGACACTGGGGCACAGGAACTCCATCCCGTTGGAGCCTTATTTCAAGTGGGTACGAGCCCGCTCCCAGAAGCTAGTGATGCCATATCCTCATGTTCTCCCTGTGATCAAAGAGCCAGTTTTGAAAGGAGAGGTGTCCTACACCATTCAACATCCTGACATGCCTACATCCTGGGAAGAAATGCAGAAGAGATGGATCCAGCTTAAGGAAGAACGGAATTCTCTTGAGTCCAGTCTACACGCTAGTGAGAAGAAGGTCTTGGAGCTCACCCGCCTCCTGCACGAGGAAAAGACTCTCAACACTTACATTGCTCCAAAGAGGATGCACAGTGTCTTTTGGGATTGATTTACTTTGTAATGTTTGCCCATGAGGCCTTGATGTATTGAACAATTATTTCTTAATGATAACGTGTGTTCCTTTTTGTCTATAACAAATTTGAACTTTCGAACTCTTGAATGCATAGCATAAACACATATCATGCATCATGTACATAGCAGGTACTCTTCTTTTCAGGTTGCTTAATGTTCTTCGCTGTTTATTTCAGCATCATGAATCCTGAATCATCTACTGAGCAGTCCATCAAGGCCCTCCAGGCCCAAAATTCCCAATTTCAAGAGCTGATCATGAGTTTATCCCAAGGGCAGGAGGAATTGAAGGCTCTGCTGGTCAAGAAGAAGAAGAAGAGAACTGTACTATTCAACACTGGCCGGAGGTTTGGTAACACACTGCAGAATGAGGTTGACCAAGCTGGTTCTTCTGTAGGGAAGGGCTCCTAGTCCGGTGGTCTCAGACAATGAGACTGATTTTAATGAGGAGCAGTATCCTCCAGCTGAAGACAAGTACAAGCAGTTAGAGGAACGTATGAATGCCATGGAAATTCAACAAGTTCCTGGGTTGGATTTTGGAGACTTGGGTATGTCTTATGGTGTGGTAATCCCACATAAGTTCAAAGCACCATCTTTCGCAAAGTATGACGGGGCGTCCTGCCCTAAGCTACATCTCAGATCTTATGTGCGGAAGATTCAGCCGTATACTGTGGACAAGAACTTGTGGATCCATTTCTTCCAGGAGAGTCTTTCAGGGACTTATCTCGAATGGTTCTATCAGCTGGATGGAACCAAGGTTCGTAACTGGGAGGAATTGGCTACTGCTTTTTACAAGCAGTATCAATATAATGCCGACCTCGCTCCTACGCGTACCCAACTCCAGGGTATGTCGCTAGGATCGGGAGAAGGTTTTAAAGAGTATGCGCAGAAGTGGAGGGACCTGGCTGGCAGGGTGCAGCCACCATTAACCGACCGTGAATTAGTGGACATGTTCTTGGGGACCCTATCCGGGCCGTTCTTCAATCATCTCATTGGCAATTCGTCTGCAGGGTTTACAGATCTCATTCTGACTGGGGAAAGGATAGAAGCTGGTATGAAATCAGGAAAGATACAGAAAGGTGCGTCATCAGGTTCTGAAAAGAAACCTTTCAAAAAGGAAGCCAATGCTGTGTATGGGCCTAGGAGGCAGAACAAACGGAACGCCGCCAAGCTGTCAACGCGGTGGTAATTGCTAAGCCTGCTGCCGCTCCTCGGCAACCTAATCAACCAAGGGGTGAGAGACCCAGAAGAGAATACACTCGGCTGAGTATGACCTTGTCACAGATCTTGCCGCAACTGCTATCAAACAACTTGGTAACCGTCAGAGAGGCTCCAAAAGTGGTGAACACAACCTCTCCGAAGTATAATCCCAATGCACGCTGTGCTTATCACTCTGACATCCCGGGGCATTCTACTAATGATTGCTGGGCCCTGAGAAATAAGGTTCAAGACCTTATCGATGCGAAAGAGGTACAGTTCGAGGCACCCGAGAAGCCTAATATGGTGACAGCTCCCCTACCTGACCATGGAGTAAATTCTATTGAAGGCGATACAGAGGAATCAGAGTTTGATAGCTGGATCTACCCGACGACCGACGGTGGACTGAACAATTGGACTGCAAAAGACCACATACCTGTTACTTGTGTTACGCAGTAATGAATTCCTTTGTTTTTTTAATTTGTAATAAACAATAAATTGAAACTTTCTGGCCCGGTGTCTTACCCAGGGCACCGTTGGCTTCATTTGTGAGGGCTTATTACTTGTCATTTCCATATATCATGAATAAAGACATTGGACGTTTTTTGCATTTCAAATCTTGTGCTCCCTTTCTTTCTTCCTTTATATATTGCAAAACAGCTATATTTACACACACTCACCTATACAGGTTTCAATCCACTCTGGATCTCACTGGTAACGACTCTACTACTGCCAGTTATGACTTCGAAAATCCGATCAACTTAGCCGAAGACGAAGGTGAAGATGATTGCGAAGTGCCTGATGAGCTTGCAAGACTGTTACTCCAGGAAGAGAGGGCCATTCAGCCACATGAAGAGCCAGTGGAAACGGTAAATCTGGGTACTGAGACAGATAGAAAGGAAGTTAAGATTGGTGCCAATCTGGAGCTCAGCGTGAAACAATGGTTGATTCAGATGTTGCATGATTATGTAGAGATATTCGCCTGGTCTTACGAAGACATGCCTGGGTTGGATACCGACATTGTGGTCCATCACTTACCTACCAAGGAAGAATGCCCTCCGGTTAAGCAAAAGGTCCGCCGTATGCGTCCAGAGATGTCCGAGAAGATCAAAGCTGAGGTTATGAAACAATTTGATGCCGGTTTTCTAGCAGTGACTTCTTACCCTCAGTGGGTTGCCAACGTGGTTCCGGTGCCTAAGAAAGATGGTAAGGTCAGAATGTGTGTTGACTACAGGGATTTGAATAGGGAGAGCCCCAAGGATGACTTCCCCCTACCTCACATCGACGTTCTGGTTGACAATACTGCTCAGCACAAGGTGTTCTCCTTCATGGATGGTTTTTCAGGTTATAATCATATTAAAATGGCTCCTGAAGACATGGAGAAGACTACCTTTGTTACTCAGTGGGGCACCTTCTGCTACAAGGTCATGTCGTTCGGACTGAAAAATGCTGGGGCAACCTACCAACGTGCCATGGTTGCTTTATTTCATAACATGATCCATCATGAGATAGAAGTGTATGTCGATGATATGATTGCAAGGTCTCAAACTAAGGAGGAACACCTTGACCATCTACAGAAGCTGTTTGACCGTTTGAAGTTGTACAAGCTGAGGTTGAACCCAAACAAGTGCACATTTGGGGTAAGATCTGGAAAGTTGCTAGGCTTCGTCATGAGCGACAAAGGTATTCAAGTGGACCCTGCCAAGGTTAAAGCCATACAAGAGATGCCAGTGCCCAAGACAGAGAAAGAAGTCAGAGGCTTTCTAGGACGTCTGAATTACATTGCCCGGTTCATCTCGCACCTAACTGCTACCTGTGAACCAATCTTCAAGCTGCTGAAGAAAGATCAGGTAGTACGTTGGAATGATGAATGTCAGGCCACTTTTGACAGAATCAAAGAGTATCTCCAGGAACCACCCATCCTTATGCCACCGGTTGAAGGGAGACCTCTAATACTATACCTGACAGTACTCGACAGCTCAATGGGGTGTGTGCTGGGGCAGCATGACGAGTCTGGCCGAAAAGAGCACGCCATTTATTACCTTAGCAAAAAGTTTACCAACTGTGAGACCCGATACTCACTGCTCGAGAAAACTTGCTGCGCTTTGGTATGGGCTGCTCGCCGACTGAGACAGTATATGCTGACTCACACTACCCTGTTGATTTCAAAGATGGATCTAATAAAATACATATTCGAAAAGCCTGCTCTGTCTGGAAGAATAGCAAGATGGCAGGTGATCTTGACAGAATACGACATCCAGTACACGACTCAGAAAGCTATCAAAGGAAGTGTATTGGCAGACCATTTGGCACACCAGGCAGTGGATGACTACCAGTCAATGAACTTTGAATTTCCTGACGAGAGCATCATAATAGTGACTGATTGTGAAGTACCTGGACCGGATGAAGGACCTGAGGAAGAATCCCGATGGTCTATGCACTTTGACGGAGCCTCCAACGCTTTGGGTAATGGTATCGGCGCTGTGATCATATCCCCTCAAGGCACTCATACTCCACTCGCTGCCCGGCTATGTTTCAACTGCACTAACAACATGGCGAAGTATGAGGCATGCATCATGGGTCTTCAAGCTGCGATTGACTTAAGGATCAAGTTTCTGAGTGTCTTCGGAGATTCCGCTCTCGTGATCAATCAGATCAAAGGCGAGTGGGATACGAAACATCCGAACCTTATTCCTTACAAAGAATGTGTGTTGACATTAATCCCCCATTTTACAGAGATAACTTTTGAACACTTCCCAAGAGAGGAGAATCAGTTGGCGGACGTGTTAGCTACGATGTCTTCTATGTTCAAAGTCAAATGGGACAATGAGGCTCCCCGGATCATTATCTGGAAGTTGGACGAACCGGAATATTGTTGTGATCTTGAGGCTGAGACAGTAACTGAAAAACCCTGGTACCATGAGGTGAAGAGGTACTTGGAAGCTCAGGAATACCCTGAAGATGCATCTGTCAATGACAAGAAATTTCTGAGAAGGTTCGCAGCAAAGTTCTTCCTCAGCAATGGCATCCTATACAAACGAAACCATGATTCAACCTTACTGCGTTGTGTGGATAAGACTGAAGCAGAAAGGATCATGGCAGAGCTGCATGAAGGTACCTTCGGAACACATTCCAGTGGACATACCATGGCAAAGAAAATCCTTCGGGCAGGATATTTCTGGTCCACAATGGAAGCTGATTGTTACCAACATTCTCGGACATGTCATAAGTGCCAGATTTATGCAGATAAGGTGCACGTTCCTCCAGTCCCTCTGAATGTCTTGACTGCACCTTGGCCTTTCGCAATGTGGGGTATTGACATGATCGGCGAGATTAAACCTACGGAATCCAACGGGCATCGCTTCATCCTGGTGGCGATTGATTACTTCACAAAGTGGGTCGAAGCAGCTTCTTACGCCACTGTAACCAAGAATGTCGTGGCACGGTTCATTCGACATAATCTGATATGTCGATACGGCGTCCCGGAAAGGATCATTACGGACAATGGTACCAATCTTAATAACAAGATGATCACTGAGCTCTGCGAGCAATTCAAAATACAGCACCATAACTCTTCTCCCTACCGGTCGAAGATGAATGGGGCTGTAGAAGCAGCGAATAAGAATATCAAGAAGATCGTGCAGAAGATGACAGTGACCTATAAAGATTGGCACGAGATGTTACCGTTTGCTCTTCATGGGTACCGTACCTCAGCAAGGACGTCAACCGGGGCAACTCCCTTCTCCTTGGTCTATGGCATGGAGGCAGTCTTGCCGATTGAAGTCCAGATACCCTCTCTCCGAATAATGAAGGATGCAGATCTAAGCGAAGATGACTGGATCCAGACTCGACTTGATCGATTAAACCTAATTGACGAAAAGAGACTCACTGCTATTTGTCATGGTCAAACGTACCAAAAACGGATGATCAGGGCATTTAACAAGAAAGTCAGACCACAAGAGTATCAAGTTGGGGACCTGGTAATCAAACGCATCATTCTTCCTCAAAGTGATCCCAGGGGCAAATGGACCCCTACATACGAAGGGCCATTTGTGGTTAAACATGTATTCTCAGGAGGAGCCATGATTCTAACCACCATGGATGGTGACGACCTTCCTCACCCCACCAATGCAGACATAGTAAAAAGATACTACGCATGATAAAAGACCCGCTAGGTTGACATACCTAGGCAAAAATTAGGGCTTCCCGGCGAACCAAAAGGGTTTGGGAAAGTGAGGGATGAAATGAAAAAATCTGTACACCCGGCAAGTCGAAAACCTGAAAAGGCGGCTTGGGCAAAAATGGGTATCCCGGTGGACTGAAAACCCGAAAGGGCGGTCCAGGCAAAAGTTAGGGATTAAAGCGTAATACTATGTCTCATTGGATCACTTTGCATCTAGAATCCGGTATCAACATCAGGTTCAGACGGCATGGATCAGTCAGCTTCATCTTCAACTAAGCAGCCAAGTGATGAGACGCTCGAAGATATAAAGGCGATAGAAGAGTTGGAACCCAGTCGGATTATTCTTTTCACATAGCTGTTTTGTTTCCTTTTTCACAAATTGTATAAACTTTGTTGTTCGGCGGCGTTCTCTTACTAGGACGTCAGCCTCTTGTACATAAACGCCTATTTACAGGCAAATTCAAAATCAATACAAATTCACTTTTCAGACCAATTGCCATTTGTTTTTCCTTTTTCTGTTTTGTTTTGCGAAGAACGTCCAATGTTCGATTGTGATATATGCATTTGACAATAATTGCTAACTCATAAATATTTGCGTGCGAAACAAAGGATTAATTACAGGTAACATCAGAAACAGGGGCAATAATGAGTTGTCTAAACAATCTAATTGCTCTGTCCACCAAGGTACCAAGGTAAGTTCGGCTGAAGAATGTAACCAAGATATCTTAATTCCCCAGAGAGCGAGCCAAGATTCAACAATTCTCCCAAGCAGTTGGTCTCCAACCAGCCCTAAAAGGAAGAATATCTCCAGCAAGTCAGCAACGCTCTCCCCAAACAAAGTTAGTCTACTGTCAGCCTTAAGGAAGTTGGGTATCCCCAGCAGATCTCAACATTCCTCAGCGGAGTATACAAACATTCCTAAACAAGCATCCCCGACAGTCTTGATCTAAGATTGTTCCCCGGCGGCGTACCGGACATTCAGTGGAGCCACTTCCCCAGTCCAATCTGAAAAGTTTCCCCAGGAAAGTGGAATCCATATCCCCAGCAGGTCTTGAAGCTTATCCCCAGTAGATTCTGGAAGCTTGTCACCCGCATAGCACGAACGCCCCTCCCGGCTTTATTCAAAGGTTATTTCCCCACCAGGGCTTATAACTGGGTTATCCTCAGCTGAAAACCACGGAAAGATCATCCCCGGCGAAGTCTTCCTATCCCCACGGAGTTCATCTTCCAACATAGCTTATCAATGGTATCCCTTGCGGAGTTATCATCAATCTCAGCGAAGTACCTCTCTTTCCCC
The DNA here is from genome assembly GCA_948472305.1 of Vicia faba. NCBI lineage: Eukaryota > Viridiplantae > Streptophyta > Magnoliopsida > Fabales > Fabaceae > Vicia > Vicia faba. The sequence goes on from OX451735.1 coordinate 598,521,099, forward strand.
ACAGAGCATCTCCCCGCAGAGTAATCTTTTCGCCAAGTTTATTCCCCAACGGAGTCATCTTCTCCTAACGGTCTATTCTTGCAATTATCATCCTCAGCGGAAACGGAGAACACTATATTCTTCCACATCAGCCCAGGATTTGACTTCCCGGCACCCTTCAAGGATTTATCTTCCTAGACGAAAATACATTCATAGACATTTCACATTTTATACATCCTGCTTACATACATGATAAAGTGCATACGACACGATCTCATTTACTTTTGAGAACATCATGACACCATGCATTTCATACATCATGACATTGCATACAACTAACGTTTTGTCTTTTCAGGACCAAGATCAATACAAAGATAATTACTATCAATAGTCGTGATTCCAGATCCGATTCCTGTATCTTGCCAGGGTGTATCTGTTGACGACTAATTCCAGACTCGATTCCTGTATCCTTCCAGGGCACGTCTGAAGAGTTCGAAGATCCGATTCCTGTATCTTGCCAGGGTGTATCTGTTGACGACTATATTCCAGACTCGATTCCTGTATCCTTCCAGGGCACGTCTGAAGAGTTCGAAGATCTGATTCCTGTATCTTGCCAGGGTGTATCTGTTGACGACTATATTCCAGACTCGATTCCTGTATCCTGCCAGGGCACGTCTGAAGAGTTCGAAGATCCGATTCCTGTATCTTGCCAGGGCGTATCTGTTGACGACTATATTCCAGACTCGATTCCTGTATCCTGCCAGGGCACGTCTGAAGAGTTCGAAGATCCGATTCCTGTATCTTGCCAGGGTGTATCTGTTGACGACTATATTCCAGACTCGATTCCTGTATCCTGCCAGGGCACGTCTGAAGAGTTCGAAGATCCGATTCCTGTATCTTGCCAGGGTGTATCTATTGACGACTATATTCCAGACTCGATTCCTGTATCCTGCCAGGGCACGTCTGAAGAGTTCGAAGATCTGATTCCTGTATCTTGCCAGGGCACGTCTGAAGAGTTCAAAGATCCGATTCCTGTATCTTGCCAGGGTGTATCTGTTGACGACTATATTCCAGACTCGATTCCTGTATCCTGCCAGGGCACGTCTGAAGAGTTCGAAGATCTGATTCCTGTATCTTGCCAGGGTGTATCTATTGACGACTATATACTAGACTCGATTCCTGTATCTTGCCAGGGCACGTTTGAAGAGTTTGAAGATTCGATTCCTGTATCTTGCCAGGGTGTATCTATTGACGACTATATTCCAGATTCGATTCCTGCATCCAGCCAGGGCACATCTACATAAAGAGTTTGAAGGTCAACTCCTGTAACAGGCCAGGTAATTATTTTCTTTCTAAGGCACGCAAGTTCTCGCTAAGGAATCTCTTACGCGATCGACACTTCCAGATGGCATCTATAAGCCCATCCTCCTATCCATCAGTCTCCAGGTGGCACCTATAAGCCCATCCTCCTATCCATCAGTCTCCAAATGGCATCTGTAAGCCCATTCCCGCCGTCATACTGCTAACATTCTACTATGTGAGTGCAAATTTCTGGGCACTCTAATGTTCAATCCTCTCCCACCTTCGGATTACGAAAGGCACGCTAGCCAATCTACATCCTCAGGTCTAAGAAGATTGAACAGGGGCAACTGTTGTACCCCAAAATTTGCCCTCCCATATTCTTCAAGATTTTCCAAGATCAATCTCCAGATGATTCAAAATCTCTCAAGGGTTGCACAGTCCAATGGCCTCCTAACACAGTCAAAAATTAGGGTTTTGGTTCTTGCAAAGAAATTGAGGTTTCCAAGGGTCCAATAAAGTCCCACATGCCTACATACATTGTCAAGCATCCATATGTCAAGTTTCAAGACTCACATCATCAGATTGCACAGTCAAAAAACCCTAATTGCTCCATAGTCAACTGCAGGGGCAAAATGGTCATTTGATAGTCAAAAGTCAAAATTTTTTATCAACATCTTATTTTGAAGCCACAAACATCATTTGAGCAATTCTTGATCATGATTTCTCAAAGCATGGCTCAAAAAGTCTCAAGATGCAAAAGCTTCTATTTTTGGACAGTTGAAAAGTCAACTGCAAATTGACCAAGGCATAACTTCTTCATGGTTTATCAGAAAAATCCCATCCAAAGCTCATTTTGAAGAGGATGACATTTCCTACAACTCATCTTCACACTTCAAGTCCAAGAAATGCTCTCACAAAAAGTTATCAATTTCAACATTATAGGTCATTTTCAAAAGTCAACAAAAAGGCACTTTAAGTCAAAGACCATAACTTGAGATTGGTAAATCAAAATGACATGGGACCAAAGGCATTGGTTAGAGGACTTCAAGACCTTTCCAAAATGTCCAAGAACATGATCATAGCTTCAAAATTGAGCAAGATATGCATTGGAGAAGTTGGGAAATTTTTGGGAATTTTGAAAAGTCAACTTTGCCTAAAACACTTCAAAATTGCTAATGGGCCTCAATTTCTTTCTTGAATCATTACCCAAAGCATATTCACGACCCATTGAGCTAAAAATGATTTATTTTCTTATTTTTAATTAATTAATTGAATTTTTATTCTTATTAATTCATTTAATTAGATTTAATTATGAGAAAAATATCAAATAATGCTTTTCAAATCTTTTTGTGCAGCAAATATGCTCATTATATGCAAAAGATTTCGTGCATCATCTCAAGGAGGCAAGATCATCCATATTTGGCAAGATTTGCATGGAAAAAAGATTGAAAAAGATGTGATAAAAAATCAAATATTCAAAACATAAATGGATGGATCTTTGGGCTTGTTTTTGACCTAGAATCATTCACTTACATATGCAAGACCTAACCTAATGCAAAGACACACGAAAAACTGCTCAGAAGCTGCATAACCAATTTGCAATATTTGGCAAAAAACTTGAAATCTGAAATCACAGTTGCAGGGCGATTCAAGGCTTCAAAACACTTCCATTGCCTTACTGACATTGCTAGGAAACTATTGGCATCAAGAACAAGTCCCCATACTCCAAGAATTGGTAGAACTGAGTCACGTTTATCACAAACATTTCCATAATCGTTTTTTAATTTTCACGCATCATTCATGTGTTTTAATTGTTGATTTATGTTACTAACATCATTCTGAAGCGATTGGTAATGTTTAATTGGACTAACACTGCCTGTAGCCAAATCCACCATTGATGAAACCTAGGGTTTCAGAAGCTCCAAAATAGGGCTTTCATGTAGAGGAAAAATTGGACCTTGAGACCTATGCCATTAAATTCAGGAGCTCTAGACGAAACGAACCAACACCTCGCGCCCTTTTTATATTAATCCAGCTTCTAATCGCTATTTTCACAGGTTTCATTTAGTGGGGGTTTAAAACCCCCGCTACTTGTTTTACATAATTGCAGAAAGATGAAGAAGAAGCATGCGTGGCATATTGTGACTGGAGTATTCAAACTGCGCGCGTAATTTTTTTGTTTATATCACTAACCATTGTTTTTTATATATAATATTTGTGTTTCATTATGTTAACAAACGCGCACAACAGCTCAGATGGTGGGAACGTGACTTGGTAAACGCTGGGACCTGGGTTCGATTCCCAGGTCCCCCATACAATTGCTATTATTTTTTCTAACTCAATTCCATGCAGCGCTTCATCCAGAACTCCACCATGAGCCTCACGTCCAAGCTTGCCACATGGCCATGAGCTTCCATCCAAGGGCCACTGAATGAATTCCAGAGTGCACCCTAGTCAACCAATGTACACGCAGGCGTAAAAAGTCAAGCAAGGCCTTTGTTTCATGGGCCAGAGTGCTTCAAAATACCTCCCTTTGGGGCCTGACACCCCCTTTGGTTTGCACTTTATTTTATTTTATTTGATTTTCTTTTCTAATTCTTTTAATTGTTTTTAATTGTTTTCATTAATTCAAATAACTAATTTTCATAATATAAAAAAACAGAAAACCAAAAAATGTTTAATATTTAATTCTTATTAATTCATCACTAAAATATTTTTGTAAATAAATGTTAATAATTAATTTAGTTAATTTAGGTTTTAAACTTTAATCTTTTTTCTTAATCAATAAAAATATCTAGACTTAGGGTTTTTGACATTTTCATCTTTTTCTTAAATAAATAATTTTCTCTCATTATTATTATTATTAATTACTATTTATTTTTGTAAATAAACATGTAAATTAACTAATTAGTGTAAATTAGGTTAACTTGTATATTTTCTTTAATAATTAAAAATAACTTAGAATTAGGGTTTCTCTTAATTTTAATTTTCTTTATTTCATAAATACCAAAAACATAAAAAAACAATTCCTTCCTTTCTTTAATTAAATAATTAATTAGCTTTTAATTCAATTTAATTTCAAAAGGGTCAAAACCCTCGGACGTTCGATTTCTTTTCGCGCATTTATTTTCTTTCGAATATTATGTAACTGCTCAAGGATTGTAATAGTAATTAGGTCTTTTTACTTTCCGCATTCTTATTAAAACGGGTCTTTGTATTTTGGCGATGTATAGACCCGCGCCTTGTAATAGCGTAGGATTTATCTTTCCGCATTTAAATTTCCGCACTCTTAAATTCTAAATTGCATGAAAGAATGTATGGCTAATTAAAAACAAGCGTAGCTCACAATGCCCTGATCAAAGATAAATATTAAACTGAAAATAACACACAAATACACACACCACTCTTAGGGTACGCCTCACCTATTGCCTTCGAAACGTGGTCGTCAAGTATGGGACGTCTTAGTAAGTCCTTATGTCCATGATCCAGTTGCCTCAAAACAAGTTTCCTCGAAACAGTTGCCTCGGAATAGTCGCCTCGAAACGGTTGCCTCGAATAAAAAGGGATCAAGGACATAAGGGTAGCTTCTAAGGTGTCTTAATTGTTGCTTCGGTGACCACACTGTCCCTAAACTCGAATTGACCCGAACACCTCCAACGGTGGTGCTACCTACCTCTCAATGGTGGGATGGCACTACCTTAAGGACATTTACACAGCCTAATTCCTTAGGGTAGGTAGATGACTCATAGATACTTGCTCTAAAAAACAAATCAAAACTCTTTTCACACCGACACTTTCAAAAAGCTTTCAAAACAATTTTTCAAACACTCTTGAGGACTGATACAAGAGTTATTTAGAAAACTTTAAACGAAACTTTTTCAAAACCCACACACACTTGAAAAGCAAACCTTTTGAAAACACAACGAGCAAGTATCTAAGAGCCCATGGATAACCATGGATAGAAAGGGTGCTAACACCTTCCCTTTCTATAAATCTACCTCCCGAACCGAGAAACTATCTCATAAGGAATTTTGCTGTGCTTTTGTCCTGTCCATGTTGGAGAAAATAAAAGACGGTGGCGACTCTTGCTTTCGCGACATTTCGCGAACCAGCGTTAAACAGTCAGTTCTAAATCCACCGATCACACCCGGGTTGTTGTTAAGAAAGGTGGGTATGCGAATTGGGGCCAACTCCCTGATTTTGCACATAAGACTAACAAGTTTGGTTTGGGTTTCACTGCAGAAGCTCAAAGGGCTGTTCAAAGTGCACGGATTGGAAGACCTCCCCTGTTTATCAGCAATTCAGGAGTGAATGCCATTGAAGATGATGTTGAAGAGTTTGATATTGACTGTTGGATTTACCCGACTGCCGATGGTGGATTGAGCAACTGGACAGCGAAGGATTCTATGCCTGTTTCTGTTATCACCCAGTAATGAGCCTTTTACTTTGAATTTGTAACAGACAATGTTTTAAACTTTATGGCCCGGTGTCTTGCCCGGGGCACTGTGGCTTCGATTGTGAGGGCTTTATGGGTGTCATCTACATATATCATTAATAAAAGCATTGTATGTTCTTGCATTTCAAGATTTTGTGCTCCTTGTTTTCCTTTTATTATATATTGCAAAACAACTATTTTACACACACTCACATATACAGGTCTACATCCACTCTGGATCTCACTGGTAACGACTCTGCTACTGCCAGTTATGACTTCAAAAGTCCGATCAACTTAGCCGAAGACGAAGGTGAAGATGATTGTGAAGTGCCTGGTGAACTTGCTAGACTGTTACTTCAGGAAGAGAGGGTTATACAGCCGCATGAGGAGCCCGTGGAAACAATAAATCTGGGTACGGAAGAAGATAAGAAAGAGGTCAAGATTAGTGCAAATCTGGAGTCTAGTGTTAAACAACGGTTGATTCAGATGCTGTGTGACTACGTTGAGATCTTTGCCTGGTCTTATGAAGATATTCCTGGTTTGGATACCGATATTGTGGTTCATCGCCTGCCTACCAAGGAAGACTGTCCTCCAGTGAAACAGAAGGTTCGTCGAATGCGCCCGGAGATGTCTGAGAAAATCAAGGTTGAAGTGATGAAGCAGCTTGACGCCGGTTTCCTAGCAGTTACTTCTTACCCTCAATGAGTGGCCAACGTGGTTCCAGTGCCGAAGAAGGATGGTAAGGTTCGAATGTGTGTCGACTATAGGGATCTGAACAGGGCGAGCCCCAAGGATGATTTTCCTCTACCTCATATCGATGTTCTGGTTGATAACACCGCACAACATAAGGTCTTCTCCTTTATGGATGGTTTCTCTGATTATAATCAGATTAAGATGGCTCCCGAAGACATGGAGAAGACAACCTTTGTTACTCAATGGGGTACCTTTTGCTACAAGGTCATGCCTTTCGGATTGAAGAATGCTGGGGCAACGTATCAGCACGCCATGGTCTCCTTGTTCCATGACATGATCCATCATGAGATTGAGGTATACGTTAATGACATGATTGCGAGATCCCAGACTGAGGAAGAACATCTGGTAAGCTGAGGTTAAACCCAAACAAGTGCACCTTCGGGGTGAGATCTGGTAAGCTGTTGGGCTTCGTCGTAAGTGATAAAGGTATTTAAGTGGATCCTGCAAAGGTGAAGGCTATACAGGAAATGCCAGCTCCCCGAACAGAAAAAGAAGTCAGAGGCTTTCTGGGACGTCTAAACTACATTGCCTGATTCATCTTGCACCTAACTGCTACTTGTGAACCAATCTTCAAGCTACTGAAGAAAGATCAAGTGGTAAGATGGAACGATGAATTTCAGGCCGCTTTCGAAAGGATCAAAGAATATCTACAATAGCCACCTATTCTGATGCCTCCAGTAGAAGGGAGACCTTTGATCTTATACTTGACGGTACTCGACAACTCAATGGGGTGCGTGCTGGGGCAGCATGACGAGTCTGGCCGAAAAGAGCATGCTATTTATTACCTTAGCAAAAAGTTTACCGACTGTGAGACCCGATACTTGTTGCTTGAGAAAACTTGTTGCGCTTTGGCATGGGCTGCTCGCCGGCTGAGACAATATATGCTGACTCACACTACTTTATTGATATCAAAGATGGATCCAATCAAGTATATCTTTGAAAAGCCTGCTTTGTCCAGAAGAATAGCAAGATGGAAGATGATCTTGACTGAGTATGACATCCATTATACAACTCAAAAGGCAATCAAGGGAAGTGTGTTGGCGGATCATTTGGCACATCAGGAAGTGGAAGATTACCAGTCTATGAACTTTGAATTCCCGGATGAGAATATCATGTTGGTAACCGACTGTGAAGAGCCTGGACCGGATGAAGGACCTAAGGAAGGATCCCGATGGTCCATGTACTTTGATGGAGCTTAAAACGCTTTGGGTAATGGCATTGGCGCCGTGATCATATCTCCTAAAGGCTCTCATACTCCATTGTGATCGGTGGAAATAGAACTGACTGTTTTTTAAGCTGGTTCGCAAAATGTCGCGGTAAGCAAGAGTCGCCACCGTCTTTTATGTTCTCCAACATGGAAAGGATAAAAGCACATCAAAATTCCTTCTTTGAGAATTTTCTCGGTTCGGGAGGTAGATTTATAGAAAGGGAAGGTGTTAGCACCCTTTCTATCCGTGGTTATCCACGGGCTCTTAGGTACTTGCTCCTATGTTTTCAAAAATTGCTTGCTTTTCAAGTGTGTGTGGGTTTTGAAAGAGTTTTGTTTGAAAAATTTCTAAGTAACTCTTGTATCTGTCCTCAAGAGTGTATGAAAAATTTGTTTGAAAACTTTTGAAAGTGTCAGTGTGAAAAGATTGTTTTTTGTTTTTGAGAGAGCAAGTTCCCACGAGATCTACCTACCCTAAGGAATTAGGTTGTGTAAGAGTCCTTTAGATAGTGCTATCCCACTATTGAGAGGTAGGTAGCACCGTCGTTGGAGTTATTCGGGTCAATTCGATTATAAGGGACAGTGTGGTCACCGAAGCAATAGTAGGACACCTTAGAAGTAACCCTAATGTCCTAGATCCTTTTATCCGAGGCAACCGTTTCGAGGCAACTGGATCTTTAGACATGAGGGTGACCTCTAAGACACCATATACTTGATGACCACGTTCGAGGCAACTAGTGAGGCGTACCCTAGGAGTGGCATGTGTTTGTGTATTGTTTCATGTTAATGTTTGTCTTGTACATGTTATTTGTGAGCTAAGGATTGATTTTATTTGGCATTCATTCTTGCATTCATATTAACAGTTAAGAGTGCGGAAAATAAATTGCGGAAATTTGAATCTACGCTATTACAAGGCGCGGGTCTATACATCGCCAAAAACAAAAACCCGTTTTGATAAATAAGTACGGAAAGGTAAATAAAGCGGTAAATCCTAATTATTACATCCTTGGAAACAATTAAATAAATAATCAAAATAAGAATAATGCGCGAAAGAAATTCAATCGGGACGTCCTTAGGGTTTTGACCCTTTTTTGAGAAAAATATGAGTTTTGGTCCTTTTTTACAATTTAATGAAATATTAAACCTAAAAAAACTAATTAATTATTTATTTACAACAAAAGATTTTTATGTTTTTTATGTAAAATAAAACAAAAGGAATTAAAATTAAAAGTTAGTAAAACCTAATTCTAAGTTTATTTTACTTATTGAGAAAAAGGTTAAAATTAAACCTAAATTAAACTAAGTTGATTAATTAGAATTTATCTACAAAAATAAATTAATCAATAAAAATAGTAATAATTAATAAAAATATTCACATTTTTTTTATTCTCTGAATTTATTAAAAATATTAATTTGTTAGTTAATTAAATAATATTAATAATTATTAAAGAAAATAAAAGGAAAAGAAAAAATAAAAGTAGTAAAAACCACGGGGGGTGTGATGGCCCAATGGAGGTTTTATTCTGGAAATTTAGGCCCAATATCAATTTAAGCCTGTTGACTTTCTTGATCAGATGCGTATGGTTGACTGAGGAACATGGTGCTCATCACTTTCTGGCCTTTGGATTGATGATTGAGAACACCTGGCGCGCTGATCATTGAAGGCACATGGTGGAGTATTATTGTGAAGCTGCATAGGAATTTGTTAGAAAAAACAATATTGAGATTTGGGTGGACCTGGGAATCGAACCCAGGTCCCAGTAGTTACCACGCACGTCATCAACCACCAAGCCACTTTGTTGTCTTTGTTAATATAATATGCAATAAATATAATGTAAGAAAAGAAACAAGTCACATGCTGAAACAAAAAGAGGCACGCGTATTTGAATGGTCCAGTGAGGTATTGCCAGCTCACCATCTTCTTCATGAAACCGTGTTTCTGTTTGGCCGTGTTCTTGAGCTTTAGAGCTTGTTTCTGATTGCAAAATGTTCCTCCAAGTCCCAGCAATCTATTGGAATTAATAAAGGGCTTTTAATTGTGCTGGAAGATTGATTTCAGTTTTGAGTTTTTTTGCTTGATTTTTGAATTTGGTTATGGTGTTTGCAGTAGCTTTTGCACATGCCCTCCATTAGGTTTAGACTGTGTGTATATATGAGAAAGGAATTAGGTTATTAGCTGGCCTTGATCCATGCCCATGAGAGAATTAGTCTTGGGTTTTTTATCATTAACAAACTTTCCCTTTTTTAAGCAAAACCAAGACTTGGTGTACAACATAACCCTAGCATGAGTTTGTGAGCTGGCACATGATTTATGAAAGCTATTCAAATCCAAAAGACACTATTCCATTGATTTTTAAATTTTATTTGAATTATTATGGATTTAAAATGAATTAAATCAATAAAAATTAAATAAAATAGAAAAATAAATTTTTGATCTTGAAATTAATCATGGGACACATGTGTGGCCTGACAAGGCTGAATCAAGTGGAAGAAAGTGGGCCCTTTTGTCAAAAATTGAAGTTTCAAGGATAGTTGTCTTTTGCACATTCCCAAAAATTTCCCAACTTCTCCAATGCACATCTTGCTCAATTTTGATCATATGAACATGTTCTTGGACATTTTGGAAAGGTCTTGAAGTCCTCTAACCAATGCCTTTGGTCCCATGTCATTTTTATTTACCAATCTCAAGTTATGGTCTTTGACTTAAAATGTCTTTTTGTTGACTTTTGAAAATGACCTATAATGTAGAAATTGATAACTTTTTGTGAGAGCATTTATTGGACTTGGAATGTGAAGATGAGTTGTAGGAAATGTCATCCCCTTCAAAATGAGCATTGGATGTGATTTTTCTGATGAACCATGAAAAAGTTATGCCTTGGTCAAGTTACAGTTGACTTTTCAGCTGTCCAAAAATGGAAACTTTTGCATCTTGATGAATTTTGAGCCATTCTTGTGGAATCATGATCAAGACTTTATCAAATGATGATTGTGGCTTCAAAATAAGATGTTGACCAAAAAAATTTGACTTTTGACTGCCAAATGACCATTTTACCCCTACAGTTGATTGTGAAGCAATTAGGGCTTTTGACTGTGCAACTTGATGCTGTGAGTCTTGAAACTTGACATGTAGATGCTTGGCAATGTGTATAGGCATATGAGGCTTGATTGAGCCTTTGAAAACCTCAACTTCCTTGCAAGAAACAAAACCCTAATTTTGACTGGCTTAGGAGGATGTTTGACTGTGCAACCCCTTGAGAAGTTTTGAACCATTTGATGATGATTCTTGACAAACTTTGAAGAATATGGGAGGGCAAATTTTGGGGTACAACATCCGTTTACCGCCCGACTATGTTTCAACTGCACCAACAACATGGCGGAGTATGAAGCATGCATTATGGGTCTTCGAGCAACAATTGACCTAAGGATTAAGTTCTTGAGTGTTTTCGGAGATTCCGCTCTCGTGATCAGCCAGATCAGAGGTGAGTGGGATACGAAACATCCAAATCTTATTCCTCACAAGGAGTATGTGTTGACGTTTTTTCCACATTTCGAAGAGGTAACCTTAGAACACTTCCCTAGAGAGGAGAATCAGTTGGCGGACGCGCTGGCTACAATGTCTTCTATGTTCAAAGTCAATTGGGACAACGAGGCTCCCCGTATTACCATTGAGAGGTTGGAAGAACCTGCACATTGCTGTGACATTGAGACTGAAGAGGTAGCAGATAAACCCTGGTTTCATGAGGTGAAGAGGTATCTCGAGGCTCAAGAATACCCCGAGGGTGCATCTGTTAATGACAAGAAGTTTCTGAGGAGGTTCGCGGCAAAGTTCTTCACCAGCAATGGCATTCTTTACAAGCGTAATCATGATTTGACCTTACTGCGTTGTGTGGATAAGAATGAAGCAGAAAGAATCATGGCAGATTTACATGAAGGTACTTTCGGAACTCATTCTAGTGGACACACCATGGCAAAGAAAATCCTTCGTCCAGGATATTTTTGGTCCACAATGGAAGCCGACTGTTATCAGCATTCTCGGACCTGTCACAAGTGCCAAGTCTATGCAGATAAGGTGCACATACCTCCAGTTCCTCTGAACATCTTGACGACACCTTGGCCTTTTGTAATGTGGGGCATTGATATGATCGGCGAGATCAGACCTACAACGTCCAACGGGCATCGTTTCATCCTAGTAGCAATTGATTACTTTACAAAGTGGGTTGAAGCAACTTCCTTTGCTACTGTAACCAAGAACGTCGTGGCACGGTTCATTCGGCACAATCTGATTTGTCGATATGGTGTGCCAGAGAGGATTATTACAGATAATGGTACAAATCTCAACAATAAGATGATCACCGAGCTCTGCAAGCAGTTCAAGATACAGCATCACAACTCTTCTCCCTACCGGCCGAAGATGAATGGGGTTGTTGAAGCGGCTAATAAGAACATTAAGAAGATTGTGCAGAAGATGACAGTGACGTACAAAGACTGGCATGAGATGTTACCGTTTGCTCTTCATGGGTACCGTACCTCAGCACGGACGTCAATAGGGGCAACACCCTATTGTTTGGTTTATGGTATGGAGGCCGTTTTGCCCATTGAAGTTCAGATACCCTCTCTTCGGATTATGAAGGATGCAGGTTTGAGCGAAGATGACTGGATTCAGACCCGGCTTGATCAGTTGAACCTAATCGACGAAAAGAGACTTACTGCTATTTGTCATGGTTAGACGTATCAAAAGCGGATGATAAAGGCATTTAACAAGAAATTTAGACGATAAGAGTATCAAGTTAGGGACCTGGTCATCAAGCGCATCATACTGCCACAAGGTGATCCCAGGGGAAAATGGACCCCTACTTACGAAGGGCCATTTGTGGTTAAGAACATTTTCTCAGGAGGAGCTATGATTCTAACCACCATGGATGGTGACGACCTTCCTCACCCCGTCAATGCAGACATAGTGAAAAAAATACTACGCATAACCAAAGACCCGCTAGGTTGACTGGCCTAGGCAAAAATAAGGGCTTCCCGACGAACCAAAAGGGTTCGGGCAAAAATAAGGGATGAAAATGAAAAAACTGTACACCCGGCAAGTCGAAAACCTGAAAAGGCGGCTTGGGCAAAAAAGGGTATCCCGGTGGACTGAAAACCCGAAAGGGCGGTCTAGGCAAAAATTAGGGATCAAAGCGTAACACTATGTCTCATTGGATCACCTTGCAACCAGACTTCGGCATCGACTATCAAGCTCGGACGGCACTAAACATTCTGATCTACCTTCAACCAATTATGAAAGTGATGAGATGCTCGAGGACATAAAGGCAATAGCAGAGTTGGAACCCAGTGGGATTATTCACATAGCTGTTTTGTTTAGTTTTTCACAAATTATGTAAATTCTATTATTCGGTGGCGTTTTCTTACTAGGACGTCAGCCTCTTGTACAAAAACGCCTATTTATAGGCCAAACTTCAAAACCAATACAATTCATTTTTAGAGAAATTTCAAACTGTTTTTTCCTTTTTCTGTTTTGTTTTGCAAAGAACGTCCAATGTTCATTTTTGATATATGCATTTGACATTAATCGCTGCTCATAAATATTTACATGCAAAACAAAAGACCATTACTTGTAATATCAGAAACAGGGGCAAATAAGAATTGTCCAAACTGTACAGTTGCTCTGTCCACCAGGTACAAGGTAAATTCAGCTGAAGAACATGGTTGAGATGCATTCACTCCCCGCAGAGTAAGACAGTAATGATAGCTCTCCCCAGCTGGGACTTGCAACTGTAAATAAATCGGTAATATTCTCCCCAAGCAGAGTTTATTTACCATTAGCACTGAAAGGTCTTAATATTCCCCAGCGGAGTATAAGAATGTTCCTCGGCAGAATACAAAACATCCCCAATGGAGTTTGAAATTTTTCCCAGTGCAGTCTGAAAAAGCTTCCTTAGTGGAGTTTGGAGAATCATCCCAAGTAGGCTTTGGAAGATTGTCCCCAACAGAGCTCAAGGGATTATCCCCATTAGAGTCTAAAAGGTTATCCCCAGTGAAGTCGCAATTGAAGATCATCCCCAGCGGAGTTCATTCACTTCACAAATAAGAAGTCAATCCCCAACAGGATTCGGTATCATAAGCAACGATAATTCATCCCCAGCGGAATTTATCAGGGGAATCCTCAGCAGAGCATCTCTTCCCCACAGAATAGTCTCCTCATCAATTTATCCCCCAACGGAGTTTTCCTCTCCTGCAGGCTTATTCTCACAATCATTGTCATTCAATATCCTCAGCAGAAACGAAGAATTCAACTCTATTCTCCAGCAGCTATCCGGGATTTATTTTCCCCAACTAAAAACATTACATTTCCATACATTATGACACATGCATATACGCATCATACAACACAATATCATTTATTTTGAGAACATCATTGCTTGATAGATATCATGCATTACATACAACTAACCTTTACCTTTCAGGAAGGATGCGGTTAAGTTCTCAGCTATAAAGCTTTTACCAGAGTCGAAGTACTAACCAGTTCTTAAATCTCAACCGAATTATCCTCAGTTGAATTAAAGATAAGGTTCTAAACCTCTACAAAGTTCCTCCGTCGAATTACTGACAGTTCTTAAATCTCAATAGAATTATCCTCGATTGAATTACAGACAAGTCCTAAATCTCGATGAAGATGTTTCCCTCAGTCGAAGTACTGACTGGTTCTTAAATCTCAACCTAATTATCCTCAGTTGAATTACAGATAAGGTTCTAAACCTCGACAAAGTTCCTCCGTCGAATTACTGACAGTTCTTAAATCTCAACGGAATTATCCTCGGTTGAATTACAGACAAGTCTTAAATCTCGATGAAGATGTTTCCCTCAGTCGAAGTACTGACCGGTTCTTAAATCTCTACCGAATTATCCTCAGTTGAATTACAAATAAGGTTCTAAATCTCGGCAAAGTTCCTCCGTCGAAGTATGGACGAGTTCTTAAATCTCAACAGAATTATCCTCCGTTGAATTACAGACAAGTCCTAAATCTCGATGAAGATGTTTCCCTTAGTCGAAGTACTGACCGGTTCTTAAATCTTAACTGAATTATCCTCGGTTGAATTACAGATAAGGTCCTAAGTCTCGGCAAAGTTCTCCTCCGTCGAAGTACAAACAGTTCCTAAATCTCAGCAGAGTTTTCTCAGTTGAATTACGGGCGAGTTCTTAAATCTAGATGAAGATGTTTCCCCCCTAGTTGAATTATGGACAAGTTCTTAAAACTCAGCAGAGATGTTCTCTCAGTTGAGGTACAAACAAGTCCCTAAATCTCAAACAAAAAAAATCAGACTTCCCCAGCGGAATCTTCTACAACAAGAGGTATACAAGCTCTCGCTAAGGAATCTCTTATGCGATCGACATTCCTGCAGATGGCATCTTTAATCCCATCCTCTCTCCAGCAATCTCCAAATAGCATCTGTAAGCCCATTCCCGACATCACAAGGCCGATACCACTTCATGCGAGTGCAAATTTCTGGGCACTCTAGTGTTCAATCATCTTCTACCTTCGGATCACGAAAGGCATAAAAGCCAATCTACATCCTCATGTTTAAGAAGATTGAACAGGGGCAGCTGTTGTACCCCAAAATTTTCCCTCCCATATTTCTCAAAGCATTGCAAGAAAAATCTCCAAGTGACTCAAGGTTGCTCAAGAATTGGTCAGACAAGCTATCTCCTAAGGCAGTCTACCCCAAATTAGGGTTTTGTGTCGCATCAAGATATTTGAGTCCAAATTACCTCAAGTACTCCCCAATGTCCTAATATGTTCTCAAGGTCATCCATGTCAAATTTCAAGCCTTGCAGAGGAAGTTTGCTCAGTCAATTGCTCAAAGGTCCAAAAGTCGACTGTGTTAGGGCAAAAGTCAACTGTGACCCAAATACAGTCAAACTTCAAGATTTTTTGTCAACACTCTCATTTTGAAGGTTGTTTCATCATTTGATCAAGGTTTTATCATGATTCATCAAGGATTGCTCAAAATTCATCAAGACTCAAAAGTTGCTAAATTAGGGTTTTACAGGAAAAGTCAACTCAACTTTGACCAAGCATAACTTTCTTATACTTTATGATAAATGACCCATCCAAATCTAATTTTGAATAAGATGAAATTCCCTACAATCTATCTTCATACCCCAAGATCAAAAAATGCACTCACAAGAAGTTATGAATTTGGACATTATAGGTCATTTTTCAAAGTCAACAAAAACACCTTTTTTTCCAAAGCATATAACTTGAGTATGGAATATAAAAATGCGATGAGACCAAATGGGTTGACTATAGGACATCTCAATCTTTCTAAAAAGTCCAAGAACAGTTCCAAAAGTTCAAAATTGAAGAAGTTATGCATTGTTGAAGTTGGATTTTTTTGCAAAATTGCGAAAAGTCAACTATCCCTAAAACTTCAAATTTTGCCAAATGGGCCCATTCTTTTCCACTTGATTTGAGTTTGCATCATTGCCCACGTGCCGTAGCTTCAGCCATGTGTCCATATTGCATTTTTATTATTTAATTTGATTTTTAATTGAATTTATTCATTTTAAATCAAATAAAATCATAGAAAATCCAAAGCATTGATAACTCATGATCTTTTGGCTATTTCAGGCTCCACATTCAGCAATTATCATCATCAAATTCGTATCAAATCAAATCATGTGCAAAAGGATCCAAATCAAATCAAATTTGGAAGGTTTTCAATGGAGATCAAATCACATTCATGTGCATTGATATGGAGGGATTTGGTTCATAATTCTTACCCTAATGCAAAACACATTACATAAGCAAGCAGAAGCATATGAAATCGGGGTTGGAAAGTGTTGAGAGAGGCAGAACAAGAATTGAAAAATTCACAAAAAAGTGAGAGATCAAAGTCCAAGTTAGAGGCAGTTTCAGGCCACGAGACTTGTTCCAATCACTTCCTGGGCATTCACACAAGCTACCTGGATCAAAAGCAAGCATTTTCAGGCCTCTACAAGCACTGTAAGTCTCACGAAACACAACCCTGTTCTTGAAATCGATTTGACTTGTTCTTGCATCATTTGAGAAAACTATTGGCATATTTGTAATCATAAGAGCATATCCAAGCTTTTCATAATATTCAATTGCATTTATCTGGCTTAGATGAAGAACCACCATTGTTAGGGTTCGGTTCTTGTTTTTGGGCGTTTTTATTTCAGGAACAATTGACCTCCATGAAGGGTATGGTTATGACCGGGAGATTGAGACGAACATGACTATGCCTTTGGAAATCATTTTTGTGGCCTGTACAGGATTTGGGAGGTGGACTTGCTTATAGCTACGGACTTCTGTCAGTTGGTATAGATATGTGACCTTTTAGCCACGGACGAGAGGTTGGGGATGATGCGTGGCATCCCATTACTGGTCCATTCAAATAATTTTGTGTGTTTTTTTTATTTTTGCTGGCATTTGTTTTGTTTTAATATATTATGATTAATATGTATTATGTTAACAACTAAAGCAATATGGTGTAGTGGCAAAGCAAGCGTGCAAACCCCTCTAGGACCTGGGTTTGAATCCCAGGTCCCCCACTTTCTCAATATTTTTTCTTTTCAGGTGATTGTATGCACGCTTCAGTTTGCATCCTACCATGCGCCCTCACCCATCCAAATGCAAGACTGCCAAGAGCCAGATCTGGTGGTTAAAAGCTGGAGGTCCACCATAGTCCAGGTCAAGGCATGCATACTGGATCCCAGAAAGTCAAAAAGGCCAGCTGATGATGGGCCACGAAATTGCTATCAACACCCCAAAAAAGGCCCAAATTCTTCTCCTCTCTTATTATTTATTTATTTACTTTAATTGTTTTTATTTTTTTAATTATTTTTCTAACCAATTAAAATTCTATTTTTATTAAATAAAATCACAAAAATATTTTTTTTATTCAATCAAATTTTTAACTTTTATTATTTTTTTCTTAATAAACACTAATTAATTAATTAGGTTTTTAATTAGGAAACTTTAATCCATTTTTTGCAAATAATTTTAATTAATTAGATTTAATTAGATTTAACCACTAATTCTATCATTTTTAATTTCTTTCCCAAATAATCAAAAATTTCCAAAAATAATTTACTTTTCATTTAATTAATTTATTAATTTAATTTAGTTCTTTAATTTAGGTCTAATTTATTTTCCTTAAATAAAAACAACAAAAAACCTAAAAAAGATTTCTTCTTTAACCAAAAGGGTCAAAACCCTAATCATGCGTCTGATTTAATTTTGCACCGCGATTTACTTTTTTTATCCAATAATGTACCTGCTTCCGGATTGTAATAGTTAATAGGACATTTAATTGTTTTTATCGCTTTATTTTATTTTTCAAAGGGTTTGTCTTTGGCGATGTAAATACCCGACGCCTTGTAATTTAAAATTCCGCATTTTATTTCCGCAAATTATAACTGCTAGATGTTTGATAATAGGGTTTGCATGACAAGACTGAATGTTAATCTTAAAATCAAAATAGATCACCCTTAACATGTGCAAAGATAAAAATAACTGAAAACGACACACTCACACATTCGCACTCTTAGGGTACACCCCACTTGGTTTCCTTCGTACGCGGTCATTAAGTATAGGTCGTTTTAGAGGTCGTCCTCTTGTCTAAAAGATCATAGTCGCCTCGAAATGGTTGCCTCGGATATTGTTGCCTCAAACAAATGATCTAAGACATTAGGGTTACCGCTAAGGCGTCCTAACATTGCTTTGGTGACCGTAAGTCCCTCATTCGAATTGACCCTTAAACTCCAACGACGATGCTACCTACTCATCAATAGTGGGATAGCATTGTCTAAAGGAAATTAGCATAGAAAGATTCCTTTTTCGAGTAGGTAGATGGTTCTTAGATACTTGCTCTTTCAAAAAACAAAACTTTTCACACTTACACCTTTTTCGAACAAAGTTTTCAAAAACACTTCATACGCTCTTGAGGATAGAAGCAAGAGTTAAATCGAAGTTTTCAAACAAAAACTTTTTCAAACCCACAAGCACAAAGAAATCAATTTTTGAAAACAAATGATAAAGTACCTAAGAGCCCGTGGATAACCACGGATATAAAGGGTGCTAATACCTTCCCTTTCTATAATCTACCCCCCGAACCCGAGAAATATCTCGAAAAAGGAATTTTTCTGTGCTTTTTTCCTTTCCTTGTTGGATAAAATAAAAGTCGGTGGCGACTCTTGCTTACCGCGACATTTTGCAAAAACAAACATAAAATGCAAACCAGCATTCCAAAAAACAGTCAGTTCTTCCCACCGTATCACAACGTCCATACCTCGACTCTCCTACGTGGTCGAGCTTTTCCCTTCGTCGACTAAAGATGAATATTCGACGGCCAAAGTCCTCAGCAGGTGAGGGACCTTTAGCTATAATATTATTTTAGCTTCGCAGGGTTGAGGTAGTGGTTCTCGATTTAATTGCTCGAGGTAATATGCTCTGGTGCCCATAGCTCCCTGGACGCGATATAGTCCCTCCCAGTTTACGGCCAACTTTCCTTCACGGGAATCCTTCTGGTTTCTTTGCAAGACTAGGTTGCTAACCTGAAATTCGTGTTTTATGACTTTGCTGTCGTAGCGTAGGGATACCTGCTGTTTCAGCGTGGCCTCACGCAGGGCTGCTTCTGATCGGTTTTCTTCAACAAGGTCGAGCTCGTCTCTCAGGTTCTCGTCGTTCATCTCCTCTTCGAAGGGAATTTCAGTTCTCCTAGATGGCTCCATGATTTCTACTAGAATGACTACCTCAGTGCCGTAAGTCAGTCGGAATAGTGTCTCGCTGGTAGTCGAGTAGGGCGTTGTTCGATAAGCCCATAGGATGTTGTGTAATTCTTCGACCCATCCTCTTTTGGCTTCTCCTAACCTGCGTTTGAGTCCTCGCAAGATAACCCTATTTGTGGCCTCGGCTTGCCCATTAGTCAGGGGGTGTTCGACTGAGGTAAAATGTTGTTTGGTGCCGAGTTTAGAAATGAAGCTTTGAAAGCCTTGGTCGGTGAAGTGGGTGCCATTGTCCGTGACGAGCGCTTGTGGGATTCCAAACCGAGTGAGCATGTTTCGTTTGTAAAAACAGAGAATGTTGTGCAAGGTGATTTTCGCGAGGGCTTCAGCCTCTATCCACTTTGTAAAATAATCTATGGCCATGATGAGGAATTTGTTTTGGTATGTTCCTTGCACGAACGGTCCAAGGATGTCCATTCCCCGCCAGGCAAATGGCCATGGGGACGATAGTGTGTTCAGCTCGTGCGATAGGGCGAGGTGCATGTCAGCGTGTCTTTGGAACTTGTCACATTTCTTGACGTTCTCTTTGGTGTCTTGTTGCATTGTCGGTTAGTAGTACCCCGCTCGCAATGCTTTTTGTGCTAGAGACTTTTCGCACATGTGTTGGGCATTAATCCCTTCTTGAATTTCTCGTAGTATCTCGGGGACCACAGACTCTTTGACGCACTTCAAAAGTGGGATGGAAAATCTCTGACGATGCAGTTTGTGTTCGAGCATCACATAAGAGCATGCTCGTTTTTTGGTCGCGACCGCTTCCCTTTGGTCCAGGGGAAGTTCTCTCTTTATTAGGAAATTGAATATCGGGGTCATCCAGCACGAGTTATCCCCGATGGCATTTACTTCGAGTAAAGTCGTGGATTTTTCAATGCTTGGGCGAGATATAGATTCTTGTATGACATATTTGTTTCCGCCTTTCTTCTTCGTACTTGCGAGCTTCGAAAGTATGTCGGCCCGTGTGTTCTATTCGCGTGGTACATGTGAAATTTCTGCTTGGTCGAACTTTTTCATATGTTCCCTGACCAAGTTTAAATATTCGATGAGGTTGTTGTTCTTATTATGGTATCCCTCTTGAACTTGAGACGCGACAAGTTGGGAGTCAGTGAAAATTTATATTTCGCGGGGGCCTAAATCCTCGGCTAGTCTTAGACCTACGAGCAAAGCCTCGTATTCTGCCTGATTGTTTGAGGTTGGAAAGGAGAGGTTGAGCGAATGTTTGATCACTATGTCTTCCTCGTTTTCGAGGAGGATTCCTGATCTGCTCCCGGTCGAGCTGGAGGCTCCGTCGATAAAGATGGTCCATTTGTGCTCTTTCTCAGCGGGGGGGGGGGGGGGGGGGGGGGGGGGTTATAAGCGGTCATCTTCGCGATGAAATCGGCCAGAGCCTGGGCCTTCATGCTTTCATACTGGACATCGAATTCTGAAAGTTCCAAGGACCATTTCAGCATTCGGCCCGCCATGTCTGGTCGACCTAAGAGTTGTTTCACGGGCTGGTCTGTTCGCACGACGATCATGTGCGCGAGGAAATAGTTTATGACCCTTCTCGCTGCGTTGACGAGGGCCAAAGCCACCTTCTCGATCTGTTGGTATCTAACCTCGGGCCCCTGAAGCGCTTTTCTCGTGAAATAAATGGATTTTTGTCTGTCACGAGTCTCGCGAATGAGTGCCGCACTGACGGCTTCGACGGAAACGGCCAGGTATAGAAATAAGGTTTCCCTGTTGACTGGTCGCGATAGCACGGGAGGCTGCGAGAGGCTCTGTTTGAGATGGATAAGGGCATGTTCGCATTCCTCGGTCCACTCGAAAGCTTCCTCCTTGTGAAGGAGTTTGAAGAAAGGCAGGGCGTGTTGAGCGGATTTTGTGACGAAATGGGAGAGTGAGGCGAGCATAACATTCAAGACTTGTATGGATTTTTTCGACGTGGGTGTAGGGAGGTCATAGAAAGCTCGGAACTTGTCAGGGTTGGCTTCGATTCCTCGTTCCATTAGGTAGAAGCCGAGGAACTTTCCTGCCTTGACCCCGAACATGCACTTCTCGGGGTTAAACCTCATTCTACATTGCCTTGCTTGGGCAAAGACTTCCCTGAGATGAGCGGCATGGTCGGTGTCTACTCGGGACTTGACGATCATGTCGTCCATGTACACCTCGAGCACATCTCTGATCTGGTTGCAGAAGACTTTGTTCATCACCCGCTGATACGTTGCTCCTGGGTTTTTCAGACCGAATAGCATTACGTTGTAGTAATAGTTGCCTGAGCTGGTCATGAAAGCAGTGCAGTGTTTGTCGCTCATTGCTATTGGGATTTGGTTATAGCCCGAATAGGCGTCCATAAAAGATAAAATTGTATAGCCGGCGAGTTATCGACCAGCATGTCAATATTAGGCAAGGGAAATGCATCTTTGGGGCATTCCCGGTTAAGATCGGTATAGTCAACACACATACGCCATTTTCCATTATTTTTCTTAACAAAAACAACATTTGACAGCCAGGTTGAATATCGGGCTT
Organism: Vicia faba; assembly: GCA_948472305.1. Classification (NCBI taxonomy): domain Eukaryota; kingdom Viridiplantae; phylum Streptophyta; class Magnoliopsida; order Fabales; family Fabaceae; genus Vicia; species Vicia faba. The sequence continues at coordinate 598,543,091 of OX451735.1, forward strand.
CAGAAATAAAATTTGCCTCTAGGAGGTCTTTTACAGTTTTTTCAGCAGCCTCCGCTTTCTCGGGAGACTGCCTACGCCTACGTTGTACTACTGCCCTAGCAGCTGGATCAATGGCTAGTTGATGACAGGTGACCTCAGGGTCGAGACTGAGCATCTCCGTAGCACTCCATGCGAACAGATATGCATTCTCCCTCAAGCAGGCCTTGATTTGCTTTCTCGCTAAGTCGGGGATTCTGATGCCAATCATCACCCCTCTGCTCGCATCATCACCGAGAGGGACGAGCTCAAAGTCCCCATCCGGAATTGGTCAGAGGAGCACCTGCTCGCCATTGGAGGGTTCGTCTTGGTCGAAGCGAGTGTCTAACGAGATCGAGTCGACCTCTGGAGGGGCCCTCTGTACCTCTGCTCTGATGGGTTATGGCTCTGACTACTGAAGCTCTGGTCGCGCATTTGCTACTTTCTTGGTGGGCTGTTCCCCGATGTCGACTGTGTTGTGTCCCTTGGCCGCCGCGTTGAAGCATCTTCGAGCGGCTGCTAGGTCACCTTGAATGGTGGCGACCCATGCCCTCTTGGTGTAGAACTTCATCTTCAGATAGACGATGGAGGGCACCGTAGTCAGCTCTGCCAGTGTCGGCCTCCCGAGGATGCAGTTGTAGAGGGATGGGCAGTCGATGACGAGGAAGCGCACCTTGACCTGCCTGGTAGTAGTATCTTCGCCGAAGGTGACCATAATCTCAACGTACCCCCACAGCTTGGAGGTTAGACCATTAAAGCCCTGCAGGTCTGACCCCACTTATGATGAAAGGTGAGAGTTATCGAGCTGCAGCATTCTGAACAGCTGGTTGTACATCACGTTGATGGAACTTCCCTCGTCGACCATGACACGATGGACGTCGAATTTGGCCATCCTCGCCCTTATCAGAAGAGGGATGGCTGAATTGGGGGCTCCTCCAGTAAGCTCCTCGAGGTAAAAGGTGATCGGCTCTAATCTTCCTTTCACCCTCTCGAAGGTCACCGTTTGCGGGGGAGCCGCGTCGACCAGTTCATCCAGCTTCCTCTTTGCTGAATTTATGGTCAAATCATTAAACCCTCCATTGTTGATGACCATGGCGGAGGGGAAGTTTTCCTACCTACTGTGCGTAGACAGAGGCTCTTGCACATGTCTGGGGACATAAAAGTCCTCTGGTCTCATGATAGAGAACGCGGTTTGGATGGGGACCGACTCGTCAGATGGCCGGGCATCCTCATCTACTTCCCTTGTTTCACAGGCATCTCGACAAGGGGCGTCGCCGCTCCGATATTTCCTGAGTCTCCCCTATTTTACGAGTGAAATTCTGGTGTATGCCAGTCTTCAGATGTTATACTCAATGTCTAGACATCTGATGTGACATAATAAATACACTGCAAGGTAGATACCCAATTTTTGTGATTTAGTACTAAAGTATAACAGAAGCACAGTTTTATCCAAGCTGCACCAGATATACTTTGAAGGTGCAGAGGATAGAACACACGATGTACCTAGTTCTGGTACACATGATCAGCAGAGAGCAAACAACCTTCACAGTTCTGTTTCTCCTGCACAGATATCAGCATGATGTCTTAACATGTTCTGAGACATCATCTGTTACAACATTACAGATTTACCTTGATATATAACAGACAGAGTTATAAAGTGTTGAAGGTAAAAGACATAATCAATTGTTGACCCAGTTCGGTGAAACACACCTACTCTGGGGGCATACTAAGCCAGGAAGAAGATCCACTATCAGCAATATTAATTCAGGACTAAACTTCACAAGTTCCCATCCCTCACTTAATCATTTACCCAGTGCAACCTATACCTAGGAACTCCTAGATAGAAACCTACCAGTTTCCATTCCTATTGCCGCAACAACAGAAGTCTTACTCCTACTCAAGAAGTAGTGCCCTCCCACTTGGTTCCTTCATTACAATGAATAAGAAGTAATGCAAACATACTTAGACTTGCTTCACAGCTTCGTCCAAGAACACTCAAACTCTTACCTACAGGTATCGAGTTACACACATGGTAACCTTGCCACAGACTGACGGGTTTACCTAACAGAACACCCCCAATATTACATTATGTGAGGCTTACAAACCCTAGGTTACAATCTGCTATTTATAACCTATTACCCAACTGGATTTGGGCCTTCAAAATCGCAGCAAGCTTTTCTCCTTGCTGTTACAACTCAGCAACAAACTTCTGCTACAATCAAGGTCTTCAATCTTCTAGTTCCTAAAATATCTCCATATTTAGAAACAACATTTTCTTCAAATATTCTGATTGATTCTTGATTGATCTTCAGATTCTCCATAAGAAACGCCACATATATTCTCAGAATATTTAAGTACCAGAACTGTAACTGAATTACCAATTCCGTTGGCGTGATGTCTAGTCAGATGTCATGACATTACATCTAACTTGTTGTCCCAGATGTTGAACTTCTTCAACACAACATGTTTAGGAGAACCACGCTCAACAAATAACCTCTTTCATAAATTAGATCACTTAAAACAATTAGGTTACAAGTCACAGTTGTTACAAACATTCAACATATAACATAGTTAACTAATATTAACTTAATTTCAGGCGCGATGTCATATGCTGATGTTGTGACATCTTACATAACATGTTGGTCCAGATGTTGAACTTCTTCAACCCAACATATTAAAACAACAGAGGTAATATGGGTAAGCTTGCTTTCTTATTTGTTTTACAAATGAAGCCAACTCTCCAGCCAGGGCACTTACAATCTCCCCCTTTGGCAAATTTTGGCTAAAACAAATAAGTGCAAGTTGCATATTGGGACCAGGCCACAACACAGTTGAGATGTTACAACATCTTGTCCAACATCTTCCTTGCAGAGACTGATGTCCTTTGAGCAAACATCAAACCTGCACATTGTGTGAGAGAGATGGCCCAAGCCATCGATGGCCCAAGAGGATTTCTTTTCTCTCAATTATTGTTGATAATCTTGATACTGATTACATAGAGCATGTAACTCAGATCACAAGTCACAACTATCCTCTTAACTCAGAACACAAGACACAAACAAAGTCACTTAGTTAGAGCGTTCCATTCAGCATGTTGGACATTGCCGTCTGTTGCTTTCACCTGAGTCTCGCATGAGTCTGGGTCCCTATCTTTCTCCCCCTTTTTGGCCAGAATTTGACAAAGACTGCCCATACAGATCCATACCCATGCACAATTTTCCCAGATGCTAACAAACTTCATATTGCTGAAACCCTCTGATGAAGAGAAAGAATAGAGAGAGTCTTCATAAATAATGCAACTTTGGCATAGATAGTAACGACCTTGGTACTTTACTCTGACAGTTTCAGTACCCTAGGACTGGTTTTAATGCAGGTACCTACCCTTGGGTTTGACCCTTTGACCATGTCAGGATGAAGTATGTCTTGCCCTTTTAAAACAGACATTTGTCTTTTAGTAGAACAGACTACTCCCTTTATGTACTTGTCTTAGGATCCCCTTTCCAAGAAACATCGTTGGCATATTACACTCTGCCTCATTTATATAATACCTTTATTAGATGACAAGTTATCACCTAAACATTCCAGCTCACTAAACTGCTTCATAATGAGACACAACCGCCCTGTTTTCTTAGCAGATGAAAACATGCTCAAATCCTATGTCGTCATACATTCTGCTATTTTCATATTAGCAGCTTGAAACCATTCCATTTACACAAAGATGATGGTTACTCCCTCTGAGTCACACAACTGTACACACATGGGTTTGTTAATAATAATCCACACTTCATCCAATTTTCCTCCTGTCTGTAGTTTTAGAGGAAATTGGGAACAATGTCATTAGGCAATGTGATGACATTCGGTTAGACACAGTCCTCTTCAGTCTTGAACACATCATCCCAATAGTTAATAAAGTGCCACACTTTATATCCTACGAGTTTGATGAAGACTTTCCGTACAAACCAATACTCCCCCTGTTAGGGACAATCACTTCTCCTCATGGAAACAAGTAGGTCACATTCAATACTCAGTTGGACCTTCAAGACAACCTCTGATTCAAAGTAAATAAGACCCCTTGATGAATGGAAAACATAAGACGCATCTTCATGTCTTCAAGAGCGCACCCTCTGTTCAACAATATTGGTTGAACGCATTCATACTCTGAATCAAACTTTCTCGATAATAATCAGCTGCCACATGTTGATTATCTTGATTCTCTGAATCCACTGCTGAGATAGACCAAATGCCACTGTTTGATTATATCCTTCATGAATCCTCATATGAAAAAAATCAAATGCCACCTTTTGACTTCTCCATGTTTATCAGACTTCTCCCAAAGATATTCTGATCTTCCAATTGAAATTTGAACTTCAAGCTACAAGTTATCACAAAAGGCTTAGATACACTAAGACAGGAACATGTAACATCTTCTCCACCCAACAACTCCAAAGAGCTGCAAAGAGACGATCTTTTTGAAGTATCCAATCTTCAACTTCGTAGATCATCATATCTTAAGTTGATGTGCCACTTCACCAACCAAGAATCTGATGTTGAACCAAATGTCACAACATTATGTTATAACATCTAGTTGTTGAATTCAGCTCCTTCTTATGCCACTTCTTCTTGACTTCACCATTAGTTAATTCACTTCCTTACCTAGATCAGAACCAGACTGATCCAAGTAACCATCATCAAGATTATGATGTCTTCTTCTTCTTGTAGCTTCAAGTCTGAACACGTTTCCAGGAAACCTTTTCAAAGATCAAATGATTTTGCTGTCACCAAAGAGATAGCTCTAAAGCGTCACTCTTCCTGTGATTCTTCACAGGGTCTAGAAGAAGGAATGTTCCCACATCTTTAAGAACTTCAGTTATCTTGAACTCCAAGGATAATCAATTAAATACTTGTACTTGTCACAAATAGCAATTGATCTTAAATCCTTCCCATTATCCTGTAAGATACTTTCACCATTTGAATACTTTGACATACTCTTCGTGTGTTAATATCTTCTTCTTGCAAGCACTTTCTTTGAGAGACCAAAGAGTTGAGATATCTAGGTTTCCACCCTTGACTCAAGTAAATAGAATTTTCTCTGAGCAAACTCTACTCACCTCAACAGATTTGAAACTCCTTCCAGATCAGATTCATCCTTAGGAATGAGAGGGATGAATCCTTCCTTGCAAATATGTCACACAACACCCAGAACCCATGTGACAAAGGTCAACAGCCAGCTAAACACCAGGCTGAACTAATGTGAGGAGGTTAACCAAATCTCCCCCTCAAACTACCAATCATGGAAGCTCCACACAAAATATCCATGCATTGTACACAAATGTCTCGACATGACATATGACATCCTTACCAGATTCAAGTAACTCCAAGAGTTATACATGTTCATACTCCAATCACACCAATCAGACTTCAGCTGACCTTAAGTACTTCAGAGAAGACAACAACACCAATCATCAGCAGATATGTATTGCCAGAACATACTACCTTAACCAAACTCTGAGTCTTCATATTCTCACATCTTGAAAGATCTTCCACTTCTAATCATGATGTTTAAATGACAAGATTCATGATCCCAATCTACTTCTATGAAGGAGCAATAATGCTGCACCATCATTGACTTTTATTAACCAATGAGCTTGTCTTTCTTCACACCATAGTACTCCAGGGAACAACTGCTCAGCCCTGATCAATCTTCAGGAATAAGCCCACCAATAGGGATTCCACAATGTCACATCTCAACCATCTCCACTTCTAGAGTTCTGGCTCCTAAAAGTAACCTTCGGGAGCACACAGACATAGTTGACTCTACCATTGTCAACTTTGCACACACAGATGTCTCCTCTTCCAGGTCAGGAGTAGGTTCCAAACAAAAGTATCCCTTTGTTTGACACCCAAAACATATGCTCTTCAACTAGTAGCTGCATACTTGTTGAACACATGTTCCACCATCACATAGAACATCAGTTCCATCACCTTGGAACAAAGCCCTCCTTGAAATTCTTCAAGGTCTTCGTAAAACACTAATCCGTGATTATGTGATTCTTACCATCCTGAACGAAGAACGTCTTCATGAGTGGACTTGAGAGGACTCAAGTATCTGTGACATCTTCAATAGCTTATGTTGAAATCTTGAATACAGTAGCCTTCAATCCACAAGAGGGGAAACACATCAGAGCTTGAGTTTTGCCAAGTATTATGCAGCGGAAGAACATAATACAACTCAATCTTTGCACACACACTTTAGGCGTACACAAATCCTAGGTTTGAAAATAAATCAAACCTAGAGCACCTACCACACAACCAGGCCAAATGCCAATCACCAAAGACAGGTACACACAGTTCCTGTCATGAATAGTCCATCCTCCCACTTTAAGGGACCATTCAGGGAAATAACAAACCTTTCCAGGTTACAATCTCCAGTACTAAAATTGACCTTGCAGATACCAGAAAGTATCACCCATGGATCTCATCCAGAAACAGAACAGGATGCCCGCTCTGATACCAATTGAAATTCTGGTGTATGCCAGTCTTCAGATGTTATACTCAATGTCTAGACATCTGATGTGACATAATAAATACACTGCAAGGTAGATACCCAATTTTTGTGATTCAGTACTAAAGTATAACAGAAGCACAGTTTTATCCAAGCTGCACCAGATATACTTTGAAGGTGCAGAGGATAGAACACACGATGTACCTAGTTCTGGTACACATGATCAGCAGAGAGCAAACAACCTTCACAGTTCTGTTTCTCCTGCACAGATATCAGCATGATGTCTTAACATGTTCTGAGACATCATCTGTTACAACATTACAGTTTTACCTTGATATATAACAGACAGAGTTATAAAGTGTTGAAGGTAAAAGACACAATCAATTGTTGACCCAGTTCGGTGAAACACACCTACTTTGGGGGCATACTAAGCCAGGAAGAAGATCCACTATCAGCAATATTAATTCAGGACTAAACTTCACAAGTTCCCATCCCTCACTTAATCATTTACCCAGTGCAACCTATACCTAGGAACTCCTAGATAGAAACCTACCAGTTTCCATTCCTATTTCCGCAACAACAGAAGTCTTACTCCTACTCAAGAAGTAGTGCCCTCCCACTTGGTTCCTTCATTACAATGAATAAGAAGTAATGCAAACATACTTAAACTTGCTTCACAGCTTCGTCCAAGAACACTCAAACTCTTACCTACAGGTATCGAGTTACACACATGGTAACCTTGCCACAGACTGACAGGTTTACCTAACAGAACACCCCCAATATTACATTATGTGAGGCTTACAAACCCTAGGTTACAATATGCTATTTATAACCTATTACCCAACTGGATTTGGGCCTTCAAAATCGCAGCAAGCTTTTCTCCTTGCTGTTACAACTCAGCAACAAACTTCTGCTACAATCAAGGTCTTCAATCTTCTAGTTCCTAAAATATCTCCATATTTAGAAACAACATTTTCTTCAAATATTCTGATTGATTCTTGATTGATCTTCAGATTCTCCATAAGAAACGCCACATATATTCTCAGAATATTTAAGTACCAGAACTGTAACTGAATTACCAATTCCGTTGGCGTGATGTCTAGTCAGATGTCATGACATTACATCTAACTTGTTGTCCCAGATGTTGAACTTCTTCAACACAACATGTTTAGGAGAACCACGCTCAACAAATAACCTCTTTCATAAATTAGATCACTTAAAACAATTAGGTTACAAGTCACAGCTGTTACAAACATTCAACATATAACATAGTTAACTAATATTAACTTAATTTCAGGCGCGATGTCATATGCTGATGTTGTGACATCTTACATAACATGTTGGTCCAGATGTTGAACTTCTTCAACCCAACATATTAAAACAACAGAGGGAATATGGGTAAGCTTGCTTTCTTATTTGTTTTACAAATGAAGCCAACTCTCCAGCCAGGGCACTTACAACGAGGGTCTCGATGGCGTCCTTGAGATGGACACAATCTTCGGTCAAGTGCCCGTGACTCCGGTGATACTGGCAGTACTTGCTTCGATCTACCCCGGGTTTAGCAGGAGCGGGGCTAGGATGCTTGACGCCGCCTTCCTTGAAATCTGTATTCGCGCACTCCACTAAAATGCGCTCGCGGGAAGCCGTTAGCGGAGTGTACTCAGTGAACCTCCCTGAGGGTCCCCTTTGTTCCCGGGCCTCTCGGGGTTTGTCGTACCTTCTTTTCTCTCCATTTTGTTGAGGAGGGGTAGTGTCTTGTCGCGGATGACTGGTAGATCCGCGATTCCTGGGATCCCGGGCTCTGTTGGCCGCTTCTCTCTCCTCGTAGTCCATATAGGCTATGGCCTTCTCGAGGAGGGCATCGAATGTCCGGGGTGGTTCGATGCCTACAGCCTTTCTGAATTCTATGCCCGGGAGGAGTCCCCTCTCGAGTACGTATCTCTTCATGTGGTCCGTACAGGGGACCTGGATGGCGTCCCGGTTGAACTGGTCAATAAATTCTCTCAGGGTCTCATCGTGTCTCTGGATGATGGCCTCGAGGGTTGCTTCGGTCTTCGGGTGTCATCGTGAAGTAGTGAATGAACTGATGAATTGGTTCTTCAGATTCTGCTAAGAGGTAATTGACCCTGGGGCGAGACCTTTGTACCAGTCCATCGCAGCTTTCCTCAGAGTCGTGGGGAACAATCAGCATTTGATCGGTCCCCTGATGTTGTGATAGTGTAGCATGGCTTCAAACCCGTCTATATGGTCGACTGGGTCAGTGATGCCGTCGTATTCCTTAAGTTGGGGAGGCTTCTCCATGCCCATGGGAATGGGTTCCTCCATCATAGCTTGTGACAAGGGACCGTATAGGTCGTCCTCGTCACTCTGTTCGGGCGAGCGAGATGGAGATCTGATGTAGTGGCAATCACGGTGGCCCTGGTCGCACAGAGAGGTCCTCAGGCGGTATGACCGTTGGTGGTTTCCCCCATTTCTGTCTCCAGGGGGTCTTCGTTCTTGACGCGAGGGGTCGTGATCGCGCCTTCCCACATCAACGGGTTGTTCCTTTTCTAAGGCGATCCGTCGCCCGATTGGTCGGGGAGACGGGCTTCGAGAGATGTCCCGACTATGTCTTTGCGGGGGAGATTGGGGATGTTCCTCTGCTTGTCGAGGAGGAGGAGATTGAGGTCTCCTATGTCTTCTTGGGGGTCTCCGATCATCTTCGAGCACCCTTAGTCTTTCTCCCTGGGTGAAGATCAGGTAGTTGGTCTGATTTATTGCCACGAACGGTGCCCTAGTCGTGGCATCTGCCCCGGCGGGGATGGAGACCTCATGGTAGTTCTAGGGAGGTGGCCAATCATCTTCAAGTCGACGAGGTAGTGATGATGACGAAGCAGTTTCTCTGTCTCTATAGTTAGAAGGCCCGAGCATATTAACATCGGGGGCTGTGTTATGGCCGACGGTACTGGCGTTGTCGAGGCCAGCATTGTTGTCGGCGGTGTCGTTGTTGATGTCGATGATACGGAGTTCATGTTGTCTAGAATATGGTCAGCCATGACATTTGGGGATTGTTTAGCTTTGGTATCAAGTGAATAGAAGACGGGGAAGCAAGTTTCCCACAGACGGCGCCATTGATCTTACCGGATCAGAAATAGACCGTCACAACTGGCTCAGGCAGAAGTTGAATGAGATGGGGGGTACCTGCAAGACACTCTGATGGAAAAGTAAGTTGCAGAATGAGCAAGCAAGTATGAGTTTAGAGAGATGAATTGAATACCTGACCCTCTTAGGAGAGAGGGTATTTATAACCCTCTACGTTGGGCCAAGGTTCCCACTCTTGGGCCACGTTGAGGCCCAATAACAAGAACTGCCAGGGCTTACGTGTGTATGGATTCCAACAAGTGGACCCCCCTGGTCAACTGCTCCGCGAGAACAGGGTTGGACCCGTGATTTCTGGAGGGAAGTTTAAGATGGTTGTCGTGGGATCGTGGGCCATGTTCTCCAATGATCGGGTGGGGAGCTGCCCAACAGTCCTTAATTTGGGCTGTTTTTGGGCTTCCCGTTCGAAGGGCAAGTGTAGGCCCAATCCAGATCAACAGGTATGGAGGAATGCAACAAATAATCTGCCTTTCCTCTATGTTCTGAGGCATGATATGCCTAATTTAATTACTAGTGTTAAACCTGCCAAACTATAGAACAAAAGATATTTGCAAGGACAAAAGGCTGGTTTGAAGGAAACATGTTCTAAGGTAGTGGCAATAAAGTTCAGTGTCAACACTTTTAAAACATGTAACAATAGGAAGGAATGCAGAAGAATCTTTCACATGGGAAAGAAATGGTATACCACTTGAAGATGACCAAGATTTTGTGTTTCCATGTGTTTTATTCCTGATGTGTAATATCTATGCTTTCAATGTTTCTTTTACATTTACTCTATTTTTGGTCAATTTGTGCTTAAAAGGTGGAGTAAAATGTTAGTGTTTGACATGATGTTATGTCACATGTCTTGACATGTTGATTAAAATACTGATAGGAATGTACTACTACTAAGGGGAGAGTAGTTATTATGGTTGCTTGTTGTATGCAACTATTTAGGGGGAGCATGATTGACTGTCATGCTTGTTGGTGTTTTTGTTGTTGTTGCTACTGTTGATAATGGTATATGTGCATGATGTCATACCAGATGTTCTGACATCTTGCATGCCTGAAGTATATTATGGAAAACACGATGCAAATTTTTTCTATTTGTGAGGTTTTTTTATCTTTCTGCTGCATGTGCCTCTAATGTATGAACTTGGATAGTTCATATTGGTTTGGTATTTTGGATTTTCTGGTGATTTGAGTTTTTTCCTTAGGGGGAGTACTAGTTATGTGTGACAGGGGGAGTAATGGACCTGTCTGATTTTGTCTAGCTCATATGTTGTGTTGGAGCTGTGATGTGTGATGTCATACCTCATGTCTTGATATCTAACTTCTGGAATAATTGAAGAGTTGAGTCTCTCTAACATCAATCTTATCTCTGATATATTTATTTTTGTAGTTTGTACAAAGTTTACATGTTTTCATGTAGCTTGTGTTGTGTGATTATGGTTTTATTCCTCTCTCCAGATTTAATTGCGCTAAGGTTGTTTTGGCCAAAATTTACCAAATGGGGAGATTCTTAGATCTGTGATTTTATGATTGGCAAAAAATTTGGTAAAACATGTTTCATGTTGAAAACATGTATCACAACCTGATGTTGAGCAAGATGTCATGACATCTTGACCAACTGGTATAACATAGTCTGATGTTACTATTTTTGACAAATGTTCTTACAGATGTTGTGACATGTTACACTAGAATATTATAACAGTTCATCTATTTAAATCCTTGAAGATTTAATTTTAAAATATGAGATTTTGGATGATTCTAGTCCTCTATAGTCGTAGCCAAGCAAGGATTTTTTTAGGAACAATGCAGATTTGATTTGGTTTCATAAAAAGGATCTTGGAAACTTTTTAGGAAACTTTGAAGATTTGTTCCTACTTTTGTGGAGAAGATCTTGTAGTGATTTACAACTGGAAGATTGGATTTGATTGAAGAGTCCAAGCTCATTCTGCAAGAGTCTATAAATAAGGATTTGCTAAACCTAAAATAGCAATCCTACACAACAAGAAATCGTGGGTGCATAAGGGTTTTGGGTTTTGGGAGTCTTTTAGAGTTTTTGTGTTTTTCTTTGTATGTCACTCATGTATCTTCTGATACATTAAGGTAGGCTGATTGTTCTTAGTTTAAATCTTTTAAGCAAAACTAAGTATTACTCTTACTCACGAGCTTTTAACCAAAGAGTTGAGTATTTTATTTGAATTGTAATCTTCTATTTGGTTATTTTGATCTAGTGATGGGTTTGTGACTGCTTTAATCACTGAGGTGATTGTGGGGAGTGAGAGGTGGATCTCATATCTAGAAGGTGTCTAGGTAGAAGTTGCACAAGATAGAGATTAGGTGATAAGTTATAAACTAGGTTTGTTTAACTTTGAACTAATATTATCATAGTGGGTTTACTTCATGGCTTGGTAGCCCCCAGAGTAGGTGACGTTGCACCGAACTGGGTTAACAATTAACTGTATTATTTTATCTTTAGCAATTTATTTTTCTGCATAATTCATCTTCTGGAAATTACTGTATCAGGAACAAATGTCTTAACAATTGTCTTGACATTGTGTTTGGTGTTGGGATATCAGACTTGATATTTATTTTAAAGTGCCAGAATTTCACAAATGACTCTCCCAACTGCTTCTTTAACATGTTAATGTTAGAAATATTTTTCCCTACAATAAGCATATCATCAACATATAACAACAATATAATAAAGTCATCATTAGAAAATTTTATAACAAAGACACAATTATCTAAAGTAGTCTTATGGTATCCTTGATCATACATAACAGACTCAAACTTCTTGTACCATTGCCTTGGAGATTTCTTCAACCCATATAGACTCTTTATCAATCTACAAACATGATCTTCGTTGCCTTTAACTTGAAAAACATCAGGTTGTTTCATGTAGATCTCTTTCTTAAAATCACCATGAAGGAAAGCCATTTTCACATCCATTTTCTCAACATCTAAATCAAGAGTTACTTCTAAAATTAACATGGTTCTGATTGATGACATCTTTACAACAGGTGATAAAATTTCATTAAAATCAACATCCTTTCTTTGACAGAAACCTTTCACCACTAATCTGGATTTATATCTTGGAGACTTAGAATTGCTCTCATGTTTAACTCTATAAATCCATCTATTTTCCAAAGCCATTTTACCTTTAGGCAACTTCACTAAATTATAAGTGTTATTATCATGCAATGATTTCATCTCGTCATGCATTGCATCCAACCACTTTTTATTTTCATCACTTTCCATGGCCTCTTGAAAAACACCCAGATTCACTCTCATCAGTCAAGGTCACATACTCATTAGAAGTATACCATGTAGAAGATTGTCTCTGCCTGATAGACCTCCTAAGTTGAACTTGAGATGACTCTGGAGCTTCACCAAGATTCTCATCTTGTGACATACTGCTCTCCCCTTCATCATTATTAGTTGGAATATTTATCTCATCTCCAATTTTTTGATCATCAACATAATCATATAACTCACAATTTTGATCATCACCACTGATAACATATATATTATGATTAGGTAACCGAATTGGATCAACATTAGACAAACTCATATCTTTCTTGGGTGTAGTCTTCTCTACCTTATCAATTTCTTCAATATTTTAGTCTTCCATGAATACTACATCACCGCTTAGGATAAGCTTATCCCAACAGAATCATACAACCTATAACCAAACTAATCTTGCCCATAGCCAATGAATATACATTGTTTGAACTTTGCATCCAACTTGGATCTTTAATCCTTTGGAATATCCACAAAAGCCTTACAACCAAAGACTCTCAATTGATCATACTTGACATTCTTTCCAAACCAAATCTTATCTGGAACTTCACTGTTCAAAGAAATAATATGATTGAGATTAAGAAAATGAACCGCTATGTAAAGTGCCTCAACCCAATAATTAGTTGGCAACTTAGCTTCAGAGAGTATACACCTTACTCTCTCAATTAGTGTTCGATTCATCCTCTATGCTAAACCATTCAATTGAGGAGTTTTAGGAGAATTATTTTCATGTGAAATACCATGATGCTTATAATAGGTATTAAATGGTCCATAATACTCACCACCATTATCAGAACGAACACATTCCAGCTTCTCGCATGTTTGCCTCTCTACCAAAGCATGGGATTCTTTGAACTTCTCCAATACTTGGTCTTTTGTCTTCAAGGCATAAACCCATAACTTCCTGGAACAATCATCAACAAAGGTAACAAAATAAAGTGCACCACTAAAAGATTTTACCTTTAATGGACCACAAACATCAAAATGCACCAATTGAAGGAACTTTGACTTCCTTGAGAGAGGATGTCTCTTGAAAGATACTCTAGTCTATTTACCAACCATACAATGAGAACAATTCTCCAAATTTGCAATATTTAATCCTTGAATAACATCCTTTTTGGCTAAAAAAATCAGCCCCTTTTTACTAATATCACTAAGTATTCAGCACCACAAATATGCTCCCATGTCGATAGCATTCACACTGTCCCTAGCAACCAAAGCTTTTGTCCAATACAGCTTAGAAAGATTTTCCCCTCTAATCACAACAAAGTTACCTTTGTTGAGTTTCCACTTTCCAGAATCAAAGTGATTTTCATAACCACAATCATCAAGTCTATGTACAAAGATCAAATTAAAGCGAACGTCTGGAGCATGTTTGACACCTTTATGCAACAATTGCATTCCCATGGTAGTTTGCAAGCAAACATCACCAACACCAATTACCTTAGATACATCGTCATTACCCATCTTTAAAACTCAAAAGTCATAAGAAGTATAAGATGTGAAGAAATCCTTTCTTAGTGTAACATGCAATGTAGCACCACTGTCAACTATCCACATGCTCTCGTCTGATACAAGATTAATAGACTCATGATCACATAGAATAACAAGATCATTACAAGTAGAAGTAGTAACACGTTCATCATCATGATATCTTTGTTTAGACTTAACTTTCTTGCCTTTGTTATCCTTTTTTCCACTGATAACAATACTTGTGTACGTGTTCTGTTTTGTGACAATAATGATATTCCAGATTCTTGTATCGTGGTTTGGACTTGCTTCTGCTATTCTGTCTACCACCCTTTGGTTCCTTTTTCTGACTTCTCCCTTATTTTCAGTGACAAGTACCTAGGATTGATATGAAGAACCTTGTGCCTTCCTTCTCATCTTCTCATTAAGAATACCGCCTTAGCCATTTCCAAAGAAACAACGCCTCTAGGAGAAGAACTTGTGATAGAAACCTGAAACGTCTCCCAAGACTCTAGTAAAGATAGCAATAGAAATAGTCCCAAAAGTTCATCATCAAATTTAATACCCATTTTTGACATTTGATTAAGGAGCCCTTAAAATTCACTTAAGTGATCTGAAATAGAATTCCCCTCCTTATACTTCAAACTTATGAAGCTATTTAACAAGAACAATTTATCATTCCCTGATTTAGAGGAATACAAGGTCTCTATCTTCTCCCACAAAGTTTGTGCATATATCTCATTAGTAATATGATTATAAACATCACATTCTACATATTATCGAATAAAACTACATACATGTTGATGTTCAAACTCCCACTCTTCATCAGATACTGGTCTGGCTTTACAGAACTAAAAATCGGTAAATGCAATTTCTTCAAAAATAGTAAGTATTTCATCTTGCCCTTAAAAAATGGTAATTAGAACCATTCAACAATACTATCTTCCTATTTATATTTGAATCCACCATTCAAACAAGTCAAATAGCCCTTAACCAAGAGCTCTGATACCACTCTAATGGGAAATTAAGACAAAATAACATAACAATACGCATCGGATATAAAATTCCCCACACTTATAGGAACCTTGAGGATCAACAACAGATATAAGACGGCAAACCAAACAAATAAAGGCACAAAAATATTGATATTTTTAACGTGGAAAACCCCTCAATATGAGAGTAAAAATCACGAGTCGTTCAAACCAAATAAATAGTTCAACTATAATCAATTGAGGATACAAGAGAGTCTTAAAGTGATTCACAAAATAGTGACAACAACCGCAAATCACAAAGCAAACTAGCTTACAAATAAGAACCCAAAAGCTAAAAAATTATCCAAATATACAGCTTAGTGTGGAGCAATTATCTCTCACCTCAGACTTTGTTTTGAAGATCCCAACGATCAAACATTATATATGGATATTGGAACCTGCCCTCCAAATTTGAACTTGATTCGACGGCTAATGAATCAGGGATTGTGGATTTAGTGAGACTGGTGTAGAAAAAATGGGAATAAATTTCTCTTCTCTTTCCTCTCTTTTGAATTCTTATTTTCTCTCTATTCCTTTTAATCCTAAATTGACACTCTCCACTTAAATATGTGAGACAAATGAGCTATTCATATTTGAGTCTTTCTCCACATTGAAAGGGATCCCAAACCCAACAGGTTAAGTGATTGTTTTGGTTTATGGAGCAAATTTCGGATTTATCCGGGCTTGTTCTTATATTGACTACAAATTGTCGTTGTTGTTCGTTGTTGTCATGTTTCAAGGCAGTGGTTTATTGATGTGTAACATATGTTTCAGTGTAGGCACTAAAGTTCATTTGTTGCTCTCATGAATCTAGATTCAGTGCTCTTTAATTCATAAACTAACATTTTTAAATTTTTGTGTTGTACGCTGATTCGTTAGACTGTGCTTTTGGTGGATATGTGTTTGTTCGAGATTTAAATCTAAATTTTCTTTATTTACTGTTTAGGGTTACTACCTTTAGATTGTGTGTTTAGATTTTATGTCTCTCTGGTCATTATGATTGATTTATCATTTGCATTATATATATATATATATATATATATATATATATATATATATATATATATATATATATATATATATATATATATATATATATATATATATATATATATATATATATATATATATATATATAATTGAAAAATTAAAATTTTATTTTAAAAATGAATAAATGAGATAGTATGAGTTGAAACGCACGCCGTAGTGATAAGATGTTTTAATCGAATATTTTTTTGAATTTAGTTATTCAGCCAACTTTTTAATGGCACTTTTTTATTTATTTAATCAACTTTTGATTGGCACTTTTTACAATTTTAGTGTAAATTATTTTCTATTATTTTTTTCTCTAATAAACTAAAAAATTTAAAATGATATTTATTTGGATTAAATATACAATACTCCATATAATACTTACGAGATTTATTTTAGATTTTTATAAAAGTTTTTTATTTAAAAATCTCCCTCGTAATTTTTAGATTCTTTTATATACACTCTTAATTGTCATATTGTCACGAAATATTTTTTTATTTTGTAATTATTTTTTAAATTCATGTGGATTTTTTTTTAATTTTTTTAATATTCTTTTTTACTTTATTATTTATATATTACTTTTTAAATTATTATATATTTTACTAATTCATGTGGATTTTTTTAATATTACTTTTTAATTATTAATTATATATTACTTTATATATTATTGAGTGATACAGTATAATGATAGACCATGCAAAGTATTATAAGATCATGTAAAGTGATACGATGTAATGATAGATCATCAAGTTTGTAGTGAAAAGTGGTGTGATAGTAGAGTGTTGGTGTAATGTATGTTGTTGTAATGCCAAAGAGTTCCACATCAATTTGTAGTAAAAAAATATTAGTGTATATACGCTAAACATACATATGGATTAATGAATTAAAAACGTTGAATAAATGGGTTGTTCTTTAATAAAAATTGGCAAAGAGACCCAAATGTAATATTTTGATAATTTATTAAAATAAATCATAAAAAAATATCAATTAAAATAATGTAAGAAAGAATATAATTTAAGAAAGAAAACGTTAAAAAAAATATAAAAACTAATATAAAAAAGTAAAAAATATAATATTTAAAAAATTTTAAAAATGAAATTATAAAATTCTACGTGAATTTAAAAAAATACCGCATGAATTTTCACGTAAGCAGTTAAAAGAATTTTTACTGTAATATAACAGTCAATAATATATACGAAAGAATCTAAATATTACGAGAGTGATTTTATAAAAAAATTATTAGAAATTAAAAATAAATCTCATTAATATTTCAGGACATTGTATATTTAATCCTATTAACTTTCCATTAGTAGCTAAAAAAAACAAAAAAGTAGTAACTCTTTTGCAACCTTAGAAAAACCTCAAACTTTATTAATAAAAAACACACACCTCACCATACATAACCCACACATATAGAAGAAAAATGTGTTAATTATGACTATTAGCTCTAATGTGTGATCATCTAACGAATTGTTTTCAATTTTTAAAAGAGAAAAAATTGGAAAAGTTATATGGATTATTTTACAAGCGTACAGTTCAATTAAACTAGGTGGAATTAAAGAGAGAAAAAATAGTTTTGCTCTATTTCGTTCATTTTTTTAAAAATGGAGAAAATTTGAAAGTTATATGAATTATTTTATAAGTGTACAGTTGAATTAAAAAAATTTCATAGGTTTGTGGTCAGTCTGCCAATATTTATGTTCGGTTCGTTAGTTCAGTTTGGTTTAAAAGTTCTTTTTGAATTGAGATAAATCCGTGTAAAATTTCGGTTTAGTTTGGGGACTAACCGCTTTAATTTGCTGCTTGGAAAGAAGATTAACCGCTTCAATCTGTCGTTTGAAAGGAAGACTAATTATTTCTCTCCTTTGTTTGTTATTTGATTGGAATTTATCAAAAAAAAATATTTTTCTTATATTAGGGGGTTCGAGAGTTCAGTCTACTAAAAACTCTTAAGATTGACTAGATACTTTTAAGAACAAATTTTGGGAAGAGAATTAGGTATTTTCTTTTTGACCGAACTTCTATAATTTCTAGTGTTATTTCTTTATCCCTTAACTATTTATTTTCCGTATTTTATTTTTCCGCTACTCATTTCTAAAATATTTTAAAATGATTTTAAACTCTCAAAAGGATCCTAAAAGTTTTTCAAACTACTATTTTTCATAAACACGCAATTCAACCCCTCCCCCTCCTTGTGTGTAGAGTTATATGTCCAACACAGATGTCATGAGACCTGAGTCAAGTAGATGGTGGAAGTTCCACGAGGTCATGAGGCACCACACCGAAGATTGCTATCAATTCAATAAGGAGATAGATAGCCTCTTCCAAGAAAGACATCTAAAAAAATATGTCAGGGATAACACCACACAAACGTTGGGCGGATCCAACTCTCTAAAGCGAGATGCTTTTAGGAGTCTCGGGCCCAAAAAGGGGAAAGAAACCAAGAAATGGGGGGCGAGGTAAGAAATTATATGCACACCCTTAATACCATCACAAGAGGATTAGTCGAGAGCGAAGATACTAATTCATCTACAGAAGATATGTTCGGCAAATCCTAACCATCTGAGGCTCAATGACAAGTTTTGATTTAGACGAGATAGATGCTCTAGACTTCGATATCGCCTTCTCTAAGAAGGACACTGCTGGAATCCACTCAAATGATAATGATCCCATGGTTATAACTGTAAGGTGTGACAATTAGGTGATTAAGAG